>CM076572.1:33422996-34022996 GCA_034641835.2 Pinus albicaulis | reverse complement strand
GTCTTCTTTAGGTTTTCCATTGAATTTAGAAATTCCAGAGGGTAATTTATGTGGTATCACCGACCACCAAGGAGCATAATTGATAGGATCATTATCTAATTGGTTTAAATCTGGTAATTCCAAGGTCGCAACAAAAGGAAATTGTCTATTCAGGTCAGGTTGAGCATAGCGAAGATAAGATGGAATTGCTTGGGAAAAATGTCTTTGAGCACCAGAATATGGGATTTTTTGCTGGTAACCCAAATAGGGGTTTTTTTGCATGGAAAATGCTTGCGAGTTTTGTTGACCAAAACCTGGATATGTTACTTGTTAAAATGAAGTTTACGGAATTTGTGCCTGTGGCTGCCAAGGGGTCTGCCCACCAAGATTATAACCCAAATTTGTATAAGTTGGATTCAGTTGATATGTATAACTAGATTGTGTTTGTGACATCCCATAAAATGGTGGACCAACTTGTGAATAAGTGATTCTTGATATAGGTTGTTGTAAATTAACCAAAGGATTTTGAGTCTATGGACCCAAAATTTGATGATATTGAGTTGAAGAACTTGCCTGATAAGGTTGATGTACCAGATTTTGATGCTGTAACAGGGGTATAGATGTATTTACAAGTGGTATTGAAGTGGGTGTAACAGGTTCAATTGGTTGATACAATTTGACAACCATTTGTGGTTGGATAGGAAGAGTGGGCTACCATTGAAAAACATTTAAATCAACATTTGTTTGACCAAAATGTGACTGAGTACTGTCATATTGGGTAGCCAAAAGTTGCCCCCCTAGCATAAGGAGGATAATAAGATGGAAAATATTGTTCAACGAATGCTGGGAGTCCAATTGATAAAGGAATTGACCCACAATAATTGGCTTGATATTGCCCTGATGAGGGATTTAATGAATCAAGTCGTTCAGTACTAACTATAGGACTACCAGTTAAAACACCAGATGATGACATTGGCAAAGACCATGAACATGAAGGTGCACCAGAGAAAGTGCCAGATAATGATTTGTAACCTGTTGGGACCAAAGGGCCACCGTGAAAATATGACTCTGGTGATGTTGTGAACATCGACGAGGTAGCGAGGGTAGGAGCTGACATAATTGGAACAGCAGACCCAACCGAAGATGCTGGTTCAGACATGGTTGTTTGACCAAGTGTATACCCTCAAAAATCGACAGGTGATTGAATGGAAATGGGATCAACAAAAGCAGATGGAAACGATTGAGGAAATGACTAGTACAGGTAAAGGTCTCCCCCAAAGTGGGTTTGACTTAAAGGTGTATCATGTTAGGGATTTCTTCAATCGCGATTAAAATAAAAGGAAGAACTTCATCGTCAAGCCCAAAATATATTTCAGACATTTTGATTGCGTGAAATAGGAGTTTCAGTAGCTACAAAAATTTGTGGGATGACCAAGGTAGGAGAAACTTCCGGCTGTTTAGATTCAGGATTCAGAGATTCAAGCAAAGAAGAGATAGGATCTGTATCAATGTGTGCTTGAACAACGTCGGGTCCAGGAGGTATGGTCTCAACGATTGAATGGATCATGATCACGGGTAGCTGTGAAGACTCTGTTTCAACAACAGTAAAAGAACCAAGATGTGTGGAAACAATTTGAGCTAACTATGGATTAAAATATGATTTTTTTCCAGAGGTACGAATTGTACTTGATTCGGCAGATCATGATCGCCTTCTCCCACCAGAAATAAATTCTGGTGGTAAAGGTGGTTTTAAAGCTAATCTATGCGAAGGATAGCGGGTAGGATTGTGTTCTTCCACGATTACTGATTTATTTTATCCAAAAACAAATAAACAAAAAGAGGGTAATGCTAGGCAAAAGGGTTTACCAGGAAATTGTGAACTGCATAATACCTCTTGGCGAACCAAGAAGTACTGGTAGGTAATCTCCCCAAATGCTATGTTCAGTGTATCACAATTTCAAGGTGGCCGACTCGGTTCATTGTGGATGGATAGCACCTAAAATTTGTCCTCTCAAATATACCTGAAGGTACGTGGAGGCCCAAGTCCGTATTAGTGCTGTCTGATGCGGAACCGCATAGTGAGAGCACCCCTTTATACTTGTCGTACTGTAACACTGCCCCATATACCCGAAAGTATGTGGACAAGCTACGATATACTTACGTACGTGGAGTGAGGTATCACACGCAAAATGTATCGCAGACAAGTTAACAACAACTGCTATGTTTTACAACGCAGGAACACATCTCTAGCCTAGACCTTCTAAATGTTATCGTTAATTTTCCAAAGCGTTGTTAAGTAAATTGAGATTTATTTTATGTTGATATTTCTTAACAGTTTTCCTTTTAGGTTCACCACGATGATGTATACGAAATTCCTAAAATGCAAGCTAAGAATGATAAACAAACTTTCACTTTCAGCCTTTTTAGTGAAAGACCTAGCTATTAAGGGAAGAGAGCAAGTAATTTGAGAGCAAACAAATCGATGAACAAAAACAAAATCAATGAATCTCAAACTAAATGCACATTTCATAATGTTCCTTTCGCAAAAAACACACAATCCTACATGCAAATGAAAGTTTTTCTTTTCAGTTTCCTTAATGTTATGAATGCAGAAAGAAAACTAGGTGCACTAGATCAATAATCGAAATGATTTTTACTTTTTAGAAACGAAGAATACAAACAATAATTTCTCTTTTGAAGGAAAAATGAAGATTTCAATAACAATTTCTCCTATCAAGGAAATGAATATTTTATGACAATTTCCTATTTCGAAAGCAAACGACTCTTAATGCAACCATAAAAAGTAATTTGAAATCAGCTTGTCAATGATAATGAATTTTTTTTTAAAACAAAATTGAACAAATTTTCAATCAAAGGAGAAGAAATATATAGGGCTACTGGTCAATAGAGCATTAAAATTTTCAGAACAAATCAACAAATAGAACTGAAGAAAAATACAAAGTCAGATTCAAGGGGATTTGTTCCTTTAAGGAGCCAACGTAGTCTCCAAAGGGAGACAATGCTCTGCAATGCAGGCTGACAAGGGAGACAGTGGTCTGCAACGCAGGCTGACAAGGGAGACAGTGCTCTACAAAGCACTGTGCCCTGACCAAGGGTGCGTTGGGCGTAGTAAACAAAGAAAAAGCTACTGTTTGGCTCACTAAATTTTCAAATTAAGCTCTGAAAATGTATAATATCTATGTGAAATAGCTACTGGGTGGATTTAGAAAGTAGATCAGAGACTAAAACACCAAGATTCAAGAGAAATTCTCCCCAGTGGAGTCACTAGTTTGTTGGGCCAAAATTGTAATCTACGGATAAACTATGCTTCCCTAGACCAGTGTCTAGTCTATAAAAACAGGTGAAAGACTGCACTACCATTTTTCCTAACTCGAAACAGATACACAGAGAGGATTGGATGCTTACTTGTTTTAGTTGCTACCAAATGTCTCCTTTCTATCACTTCCACTACAGCCTCAACTTTGAGCGGTTTCTGATCGCTGAATGCTTCCTGCAAGAAAGAGTATTGAAATAGCAGAAGATGCAATAATATAGATATCTATTCAAGTTAATTAGCCAAATCAGTTAGGCATAAACTACATTCATCAACCAAGATCTTACAACATGGAAAATCAAAGTAAACATGGATGCATGTAGGGAACAA
The DNA here is from genome assembly GCA_034641835.2 of Pinus albicaulis. NCBI lineage: Eukaryota > Viridiplantae > Streptophyta > Pinopsida > Pinales > Pinaceae > Pinus > Pinus albicaulis. The sequence goes on along the minus strand of CM076572.1, from coordinate 34,019,353 downwards.
CAAGAAGTACTCTTTATTGATGATAGAAGGAGAGGTTACAACCTAGTGACTGATTCATCGTGACCTTCCAAAAAAGTTCCCAAGTCTCATCACAGCATAAGTCTCTCTAGCAATAGCTCCACAAATCAAACTCTCTATTGAAAATTATCTAGCATTTCTCTACTCAAATTCTTCCTCCTTGAACACTTAGATATGTATTCAATTTATATATGAACTGTAGGTTTTTTTGCAATAAATTGCATTCCAAAAATAGGAAAGACATGTTTTCCATTCATGTAGATGTCAAATGGACACTTGGATCCAAAGCATGACACATGTGAACCCTTCTAGAAGACACTGAACAAGTGGAGATTCTTGAACAATGAAAATTTCGCTCCCAATGTGACCAACACACCTTTGAATGTCGGGAAGTGCTTTGCAGAGCAACCCTAAATGGGGCTACCTGCATATGCAACGTACTTAGGCCCCTTAGAGCCTGCATTGGTGAGCTCCCACATGTTTAATAATAAGATTCAAACCATGGAAAAGCCTTGCTTTAATGAAAGTCATTGTTTTATTCATGTTGTTTCCTGTCTTAGGGCATATAGCAACTAAGATGATAGGGAATGATAGACCCTTTGATCATCAGTCCTGGAGATGATGCCTAGTTAACCAGGTCATTGGGAATGGTCCCAAATTGACCTATAACACTCTTCCTTCACTTCACAAATTTTAGGTGTTAACCACGCAACTTGTAACTGAAAGCTAAAGGTTGCGATGTACACTTGCGGTCTGGGCCCACTTCTTCCTTGCCACGTCATTTCACCTCCCCCCTCGTGCATCACTTTGCAGTTTTTTAAGTTTACAACTTCCGCGCTTATAACAAAACTTTAATGTTGCGATTTGTGATTTGATTGGTCCCACCTATGTGCATTTCATCCCGCCTCTAATCAGCATCCACCTTTTCACCTCCTCCACTCCTCTTCCCTATGGGCGACAGCCCTTATCTAGTTTCAGCAACCCCGTAGCATCTGAAATTTAACAAAAGGGGGGGTGTGGGGGGGGGGGGGGGGGTTCCAAAATGGGGGGTATTCCATACCGCCTATCGAGGCTACATGTCATGCCCAAGATTACTCTGCACACCGCCTGTCCAATAATGCTTACCACTCTCACCCCCATCCGAAAAGTTGTTTCCATCATCCATCCTCGTTCGCCAACCTCCATCCCTCCACAGTCGGACATAGAAAATTTGAAAATAATTTTACGAAGAAATAATGGGAAACACGTGCAGAAGGACTCGGGTAGGAATAAACAGAGAAGGTCGAGTCAGGCATTTTGTGATATAACAACAAGAGAAGAAAGGGAAACGAACATGTCAGCACAACTACTAATCGAAACACCTCATCAATTTAATAATCCTACAAATGGTTTTCTGAAGATGAAGAGCCAAGGTGTGAGATCTTTCCTCGCCTCTTCGGCATCACTCTAGCTAGATCCTGATCATTACACTGCTAAAGCCGCTGTTATGGCTGAACTTGTCTTATCACCACTTGCATGGTTCCACTTGAAAAAAATTTAGCTTGAATGTAATTAATGAATAGAAACAGGAACTGACTTAATTGTTTGTATAAATATTTCATACATTAGCAGTATGAAAGAGGCCCAGAAGGGGAAAAAACAATTGTATTAGACTCAGCTCATTGTAAGCACTCTCTTTTGGATGAATAAAGGATGATGATGTTTTCTAGATTCTTGTGTCATGTTCTATGGTGAAGTGCTTCCCTTATATAATTTTTCATTCTCCTGTTTTTCATATTGTTTCCTTTTCCTTACTCTGGATAGAAATTTTTGTGTAGGATTTACAATGTGGTACCCTGCGCAGTCTTGAAACAGTACATTATGTTTTCCTCTAAGACTTGGATGCAAAATTTAGAGACGGTTTGCTCTGCATCCATGTTGATACCAGAATGTAGAATTCAAAGACAGTCTACTCTGCATTCCTGTTAAACCGTAATCTCCTCTTCTTTTCCATTTCACAAGCTGTAAAGATCCATTGACATGACTAGCTTTCTTGGTTTCACTTGACCTCAGTTATTTTGTTTACACCTTTTGACTCCATAGCCCAATGACCATCTTCCATTGCCTCAACCATGAATCTTCAAACCAACACCTATGCACTAATACCTAGCCTAAAATTCCACTATAAACAAATCTATATCTAACAGAGAGATCCCTCTTTCAGTCCAAGAAGGCTAGGTCCTGGACTCCGAAGCGGTTTGATGTTTCCCTCTATGGTTGTGTTTTCAGCCTTCAGAATTACATAGTGATAACATAATGGCGACCATACAGGGGACATAATTTAATCTTCCTAAAAAGTACATCAAATTTCAGATATGATTACTGATGGTGGAAAATGACCAGACACAAGAAGGCTACAATTATTCACCTGGAGACTCCATGCTTCAAATAACCCAGCTTTTTTGCATTCATAGAAACTCCAAAACATGCTAACGAGATTTCCTGCTAAAAAAAATGAAAATTTTTTTGGCATACCTTCTATCTAATGAAGTTTTAAATACATTCATGAATCAATTATTTGAATTTCAGCTTGACGAATATTTTCTAGCAGCTATCATTCTCATTTTGAAGTCAAGAAAATTTAATCCTGAAGCTAGAAAGTGTTTTCTGGAGATAGTTGTTGAAAGATATGAAAATGTTATTAAACTTTTGAATTCTCAAATTCAGTCATATAATTTCTGAGATCCTAAAGAATTACTGGAAAATCTTCCTTCCTCTAAGCAAGAGAAATTGTACTACCTCTTGACTTACATAATGAGGATGATTGTTCTTTCAAGTCCCAGAGTGAAGATGTGGTTTCAAGGTTTAATATTGGAGATACAACTGATCAACTAGTCATTGAAAGCCTAGAAGCATGTATTATACATCATGCTTTAATTGATCTTATCGAAGAATATAGGAAGGTTCTTTTTAGTTCAAGTTTTCAACCATGTATTCTCTTTAAAGATCAGATACAACAATAGTTACCTTTACATAATATAACTTTGGTTATGAGGACACATAATCAAGTTATATTCCTGATTGTCTTGACAAACAGTGAAGAGTCCCCTCTATTTCTGCTGATACTTGACTCGCTGCACTAGCATTATTGTATCATTTAAAACAACAAAATTTTCAGTAGAGTAGGGTAGGTAGGTGTGAAAATAAGCTGAGCACTCTGAGCATCTTTCCAGTTCTAGTTTCAGATTTCTTCCCAGTTTTCAGTGCAAGTATTTTTTAGAATTTAGTTTGCAGAGAGTGTGTATTTTGAACTAAGCCTACTCAACCATAGAGTTTTTAGTAGTATATTAAGTTGTAGATTTGGGATCAACCCAATAGATCAGGCCACTAGTCTACGGTGTTTTTGAAACCTCCTGAAGGAGTGGCCATCCCCAGTTGGAGCCACTCTTAGAGTCCTGTAATTTATAGTATCACAAGATGTGATTATTGCTTATAGTTTTTACTGAAAATAATATTCCATGGCTATCATTTACTTTTAGAGAAAGAAAGGGAACTCCAGACTGTAAAGAGCTTCAAAGGAATTAATCTGCCTCTCCATTTAGTAGAAGGAAGGAAGTGTTGTTGATAAAGTGTCATGGGAATCAAACTTCATTTATTCCCTCATTTGTTTTCATTCACCATCTTTCCCCCCTCATTTCCTCCATATTCTGAAATGCTTTGAATCCCATTCAAAACCTAAGAACCATATGCATAACGTTTGGGACTTATTTCTCTAAAAACCCACTTTTATAAAAGTCCGAAATTGTTAAATGTTATAAGCTCTGCCACCCAATGAAAAACCATGTGATATAAACCATAAACGTTACCGTGATATATATTACATATCATAAATATAACAAAAAGCCACTAAAACCTTTGGTAAGACCCTGTACCTTCATCGCATATCGACCATCACAAATCATAACAATTAACTTCTATATTCTTAATACTAAACCTATAAATCGTCTATGCGATATGAAGTGGGACCCATTCCCCAACACACTTCCATTCCATTTTATTTTCCTTTGAAAAAATAGTAAACTTACCCTTTTCTCCATCTTTCCACTTTACCCTTCCACCTTTACTGTTTCATCACTTTTCATTCCCCAATCGCGATCAAAGTGAGGCCCTCATCGCATTTCGAATATTATATATGTTTCGCATTGGAACTAAAATTTAAAAAATGCAATTTCTGCTTTGCGATTGCGAATACATTGCATCACATTTGTTTTACCTTTGTGAGTACCGACAACATATTTATTTTAATTTCGATGCGGTAGGTCGGCCCCACCTCAGTAACTCCACCCACATTGCACAACAATTGAAATACATACATATATCATATAAACTTCATAAAACTTCTCTGATTGCCAGTGGGTCCATCTTCCCTGAGCTTTGAAAATTTTAGGTGTTAAACCTGCAGCTTATAACTAAAATCTAAAGGTACCGATGTGCGCCTACGATCCAGTCCCACTTCTTCCCTAGCACGTTATTTCACCTCCTCCCCTATGCATCACACTACGTAGTTTTTAAAGTTTAAAACCTCCATGCTTATAACAAAACTTCAAGGTTGCGATTTTCAATGCGGTTGGTCCCACCTATGTGCCACTTCATCCTGCCTCTAAATACCCTCCACCTATTAGCGTCCTCTGCTCCTCTTCCCTACGACCGACAAGCCTTATCCAATTGCGGCCTCCCCGCAGCATCTGAAATTTAAAAAGGGGGACCTACGAAATGGGAAGTATCCCATACCTTCCATCTACGCTACGTGTCGTGCCCAATATTACTCTGCACCCCCCCTGTCCAATACTGCTTACCACTCTCACCCTGCTTCTAAAAGTTGTTTCCATCATCCATTCCCATCCACAAACCTCCATCCCTCCAGAGTCGGGCATACAAAGTTTGAAAATGATTTTACGAAGGAATAAGGGGAAACATGGCCAGAAGGGCTCAAGTAGAAACAAATAGAAAAGGTCGAGTCGAGCGTTCTATGATATAAAAGCAAGAGTAGAAAGGGCAGTGAACACATCAGCACAATTACTAATCCAAGCACCTTATCAATTTAATAATCCCAAAAACGGTTTTCTAAAGATGACGAGGTAAGGTGTTAGATCTTTCCTCGTCTCTTCGGCATCACTCTAGCCAGATCTTTATCATTACACTACTAAAGCCACTGTTATGGCCGAACTTGTGTTATCACCGCTTGCATGGTTCCACTTGGAAAATTTTTAGCTTGAATGTAGTTAATGAAGAGAAAGAGGAACCAACTTATGTTTTTGTATAAATAATGCATACATTAGAAGTATGAAAGAGGCTTGGAAAGGGAAAATACCATTGTAATAGACTTAGCTCGTTGTAAACAATCTCTTTTGGATGAATAAAGGATGATGTTGTTTTCTAGATTATTGTGTCAAGTTCAATGGTGAAGTGCTTCCCTTATGTAAGTTATCATTATCGTGTTTTTAATACTATTTTCTTTTCCTTACAATGGATAGAAATTTTTGTGTAAGATTTACCATGGGGTACCCTGCATAGTCTTGAAATAGTAAATTATGTTTTCCGCTAAGAATTTGATGCAGAATTCAGAAATGGTTTTTTCTGCATCCATGTTGAGACCAGAATGTATAATTCAGAGACGGTCTACTCTACATTCCTATTAAACATTAATCTCCTCTTCTTTTCCATTTCACAAGCTGTAAATATCCATTGACATGGCTAGCTTGCCTGGTTGCACCTGACCTCAATTATCCATCTATTTGAGTTTGTTTACACCTGTTTAACTCCATAGCCCAATGGCCCTCTTCTGCTACCTCAACCATAAATATTCAAACCAACACCTATGCATTAATGGCTAGCCTAAAATTCCCATATAAACAAAGCTATAACTAACAGAGATAGCCCTCTCTGAGTCCAGGAAGGTTAGGTCCTTGACCCCAAAGCGGTTTGATATTTCCCTCTGTGGTTCTGTCTTCAGCCTTCAGAATTACAGAGTGATAAAAATTTCTATGTTCAGATGTTGGTGGATTCTATAGGAAGTAGTGTCAAGGAGCCTTATTTATTAGGTATCTATGGTATTGATGTAATGTATTATATATCTCATGTTGATGATGTTATACGGTGTGCTTAGAGAGGATATACATGTGTCAATGAATGATTGAGATATTTGTAGTTGTGTTGGAGGATGTCTGACATGTTTGGGAGCTACATACTGATGGAAAAAATGTTGTAGAGAGGTTTGATGACCCAGATGCTTTAGTATGGTTGTTGGTTGGAACCCTAGTCAATCTAGTTTAACTCATGATGATGAAGTGATGTGGAAGTGACTTGGTGAAGTGTTTCATAGGTGTAAGTGACTTCCAGACGTCCCACAAATAATTTTCAAGGTCTCAAAGAAGTTTGGGAAAATTCTTAGATGAGGAAAGATGATTCTAATCATCCTTTGCCCAGTCACATGGACGATGGGTCATCAGTTCGACTGAAAAGCTCCAGCTGCTGGGAAATAGACATGTACATGTGACTAGTCAAATGTGTCCAGTGTTGTGCATGTGACTGAGTTTTTTCACAACTTTTTCGCTTGATTCCTTGTGCTTCTTAGATAATTTTGGTGTTTTGCTGATGTTCTTGATTGAAATTTTTAGTCATATGGTCGAGAAAGATAATGGACCCTCTATATTCTAATTACACTTAAAAATATCAAAAGGGCTAGTGGAGTTAGTGGTTGATTTGGGCAAGAAGCCTATCTCAACCAAATCTAAAGTGGTTGAAAAGAATTTTTGAGTGATCCATAACTTGTAGCATTTACTAAGTTACTCAACACATAAAAATGATAAATAGAGGCAGGATTTCAGTCTCTTTGGTTGGTTGTTTTGAGAGTGTGAGAGTATGCCATTGTGGGGGCATTATGAGTGAGTGGAGATTTTTTCAATTACTCACACTGTCTTACAAAGATATTTCAGAATTATGCATAATTCAGAGATGATTTGTGTTGCAGAATGAAGTAGAATTGGTAGTGAAGAGTAGAGATTGTTGTGAGTAGAAGAGAAGAAAAATCCCTTCCATAACCAAAAAAATGCAGTGTGACTAAAAACAAGATTGATCTTAGAACAATCTTCCTATGGATTACATTTATTGCAAATTTTATAGGAATATGGTATAATAAGTGGCTAGCAAAATTCATTGCTTTACAACAAAAATATTGTGCTAATTCCTTTAATTCAACCTTAGAGTGAGCCATGTATTTATACATTAAAATGTAATTTTTAGCTATTGCATTATATTGTGCCAGTGAAAGGAACTATTTGTTGCATTTCATTATTTTTTTGAGAAAAAATCAAATAAGTGTTCACTAGTACATTTCTTTCACTATCAATGTAGATACTATTGTTCCGATGACTCGACTAGTATGCTATCACCGTTGGAGGGATTTGTTATTCCTCAATTTGGCTTCAATGAATATTGTTGATGTTATATATTACATTTTAAAGTCTTTTACATTTCATTTTCAATTAGTATTTAGATAACTTTGTTTTTCATATTGCAGTGACTTTCATCTCATTCTTAGCACATATCCCATATTCATTTATATTTCTACATTTACATTAATGAGATATAAATAATCTTATATAAATAATAAGGGTAATTTTTTATTGTCAAATTTTAGATGCGAGGAGGAAGGGGACAAATTGTTATGACAAATAAATTGCAATTCATACACTAAGCACATGACCAACAAAGAAAACCCACTTTATAAAACTCCAATATTTCTCTTCTTGTAATAATCAACCATTGAGATGAAATAAGAAAGAAAATCAAACATTTCACTAGATTTTTACCACATAGCTTGGTAAAATTCTAGCAATCCTTAGACGTAAGAAAGAAATTTAAACATTTTAACTAGAGTTTTACCACATTGATTAATTATAGCAACCTTTTTAGATCAAAATGAAACACAGTTTTGGAGTTTTACGTTATATCTATTTCAAATTCCACTACCATGTTTACTAAGAGAGTAGGTAAAGTTGCTTACAAACTAGAAAGGGTGCGAGACATATGGAACCCTGGTCTCGTTTGCCTGGCTTGTGCCTCCACGTCTCCCCTTGTGTTTTTATATAGCAGTTTTTTTCCCTTCGTAGGTGGAGCAATAGTCCGTGGGTGCATTTCTGCGGACTTTTTGGCGTGGTGGTTTTCATTGGAGTGGTTCGCGGGTGGTCCTTTTTCTGAGGTCTGCTTCTAGGGATGTTGTCACTGCCGTTTTATTGGTCAATGTTGCGTTTGCGGTTGTCGGCTTAGGGGTTATCGTTTAATTTTCCTACTGGGATTGATTCCCCATTTCCTGTCATTTCCAAGGGGTTTCGACATCTTGACAGGTTTCTTTTTTCCTCGCGGTTTGTTACATGCTTCCCATTATGTGCTTGTCTCAGTGGCTATGCCTTTTTATGATAGCACTTCGCGGCCGCCATGGTTTTGTCACAGATCTTCCCAGTTACATTTGGGTTATGTTGGTTGGCCTTGTGCCATTTTAGTTTCCATGATTATCTGTTTGGGTCCGTTCACACGTCTTGTAAATATTCATTGTTCGTAGTCGGGTTTCCTTTGGTGTTGTTTTTGGATTTCTTGGCGTGCATGCTTTCTTTAATGATGTTCCTTTAGGGGTTTTATTTCTCCAGTCCTACACTCCTGGTTATTTTTTAAGCTTGTCAGGGCATCTCCAATTTTTTCTTGCGAGTAAAAGTACCTTCTAGTGTCTTTTTCTTCCCGGGGAGAGTAACTTCATACATTGTTTTCTTGTTGGACAGAGTAACTTCCAACTTTGTTTTCTTATAATTTATAGTATCTTCTAGGGATGCCATAATGATGCCATAATGATAAGTGGTTTTTTACTATTGGGCTATATCTGATGTTCTGTACGAGGTTTCTTTGATGGTCAGTGTCCTATTTCTTGATATCAATCGTATGTTACATGGAAATTATATTGACACATATGTTATTGGTTTGTTATACTTGAAAGGAAAGTAGTTAATCTTTTCTTTTGTTCAAAAAAACTTACCAACTAAAAAATAAATAAAATGTTTAAATAAAAAGTAAAATGTACTTACCATAATTTAACGCAATACTTTGGTACTGATGAAGCCTAACAACTAATCTAAAAACTACCTATTAAACCGTCAACACCGTCAACATGAATATCTTGGAGCTAATGATCCAAAAGATGTTGAATGCCATACTCATTTTACTTTCTGAAGAATTTCTTTCCTTTCAGAATTCCTCTAAATGACCCAATTTTTAAGACATTTATTAAGTTATTTTTAACAATACTAAATTCAAAAATAGTGTTACTATCAATCACCCATCATAATGGGAGGTATTTTAACAATACTAAATTCAAAAATAGTGTTACTATCAATCACCCATCATAATGGGAGGTATTTTAACAATACTAAATTCAAAAATAGTGTTACTATCAATCACCCATCATAATGGGAGTTGTAGCTACCACGTTATTAGCATTATTTCTATTTCCAAAATATTACCTTATGTTAAAGTTAAATATTTATTTTAATTAATACTGAAATATTTACATAATTGAAATATAGGTAAATTTGAGTTTATTGGATCATTTTTGGTGTGGGTATTAAAGTGTGTGTAGTGAAGATGAAAAGAACAATGTGGCAGGGTTGTTGGACGACCAAAAAAACCTTATTGAAATTACTAAGAAACTCAACTAATGATTTAGAAAAGGCTAAAATGCTTCACATGAGGCCATTTTTCCAAGTTTTGATGATCCTTTTATTTAATTATCGTTATAGACATGTTTATTTAGGAATAGGACTTCCAAAATTTTAATTTAATTATCAATAATTACATGTTGTATGGTAGCAATTTAGTTAATTTTTATGGTTTTATAATTTTAACAAAATGAGACATATCATGAAATACATGTTTTGATACTTATCATATATTCATATTTGACAACTTTCACAAGCCATTTACATTATATGATTCATGTTTTGAATTTCTATAATAATAAACCTCACTAAAAAAATATATAATGTTTTTTAATCATATGTAAAGTAAACATTTTTTTAATATAAAAAAGAAAATATTGAACTTAATAATAATATTTAAAAAAATATAAAATACTTATTACTGGAAAATTATACTAAAATTTCATCATACACTTACAATATAAAAATAAAAACAAGGACACATTCAAAAATTTCCAAATTTTAATAATTTTAATCCAATCTTAAAAATTCAAATTTTCTCTTTCCATCTCGCTAACATTAACCCAAGATAAATATAAATTTGATTGCTAAGATATGGGCTCCGATATCATTCAAGGATTTATAAATTTGATTGCTAAGATATGGGCTCCCATACCATTCAAGAATTTGGAGAGGTAGTGACACATGGTTATATTGTGACATTTTGGAGAACCTAAGAGAAAACAACTTTATACTTTGAACACAAATTCAGATAAATATAAATTTGATAGGTAAGATGGGGGCTCCCATATAATTCAAGAATTTGGAGAGGTAGTGACACATGGTTATATTGTAATTGATAAAAGTCACTGGATGTCCCAAAGTAATTTTAATATATGAAATTTAACATCCACCGCACTAAAAATAATAACAACTTTGATTTTAAATTATCAAATTGGCTTTCCACTTCTTAACCATTGATGAAATAACCATTAATGAAATATCGTTTCATCGATGGAGTCCAAAATAAGATATACAGGAAAGGCAGCTCGGAGGCCAAATAAGATATCATGGAAAGAGAGCATGTAATATTCTGAAAACACTTTTAATATTCCACTAGTTTGTAAAAGACGAATGGCGCTAAGTGAGATCGAACCTACACTAAAACCCCTATATTCTTTTCTCCCACTTACAATTATAACAGATTATTTCTCACTGAACCGAATCCTTCCTGTGGTCTGCCGGTGTTTCGAACAGTTCTAGTTCTGTATTTCTTTGAAGGAATGCTTTGTACCAGAAAGCAGACTTCTTTGGGTACCTCTTCAGATTGTCATTGAAATCCACATAAAATAAACCAGTTTCCCATGAATAACCTGTCTGGAGTTCGAAGTCATCGAGTAGAGTCCATATGAAATATCCTCGAGTGTCTGATCCATTCCTTATAGCCTCACTGACGTATTTCAGGTATTCAGCAATGAAGCCCACTCGATACCAATCGTTCAAGGCCTCTTCTAATGAAGACGAGTTCTTTGCACGAGCGAATCCTGTTCACAGTAAAATAAGCATTATATTAAGGTTAATTTAACAGTTCATTGCATTGTCGATACAGTTTGAAGAATTATAGTTACCATTCTCAAGTATTGAGACTGGAGGATTATGATAATGTGTTTTCATGTATTCCAGTAGCCGTTGTATACCCCAGGGAACAACAGGCATTCCGTAAAACGAAGTCTGCGGGGACAACAATATAATCAACATGTCAAATAGTCATCTTTCTTGATGACACCACAATACCACGAAATATACAAAAATTATTACTCTACCTCATTGGAAATAAGAATTCCATTTCTTTCCACTGGTTCCTCCACCACAGTCATGAAAAACAGAAACGATGTAAGAAAACATCATGAAATTTCTTTGAACATAGATTGCCCAAAATACATGCTAACGTTGCTGAGAAGAGATAATTAACCTATTATGGTAGGTGCGGAGACACATAAGGCTTCCTAAATTCCCAAATACAAAACATATTGAAAACGCTATCCTTATACCAGCATATAGATTCATTATAAATTTTTTTCGAAAATTAGTGTGACCAGATAGATTATTGATATTGATATTCAACATGTGTAATTTTTTATTGTTTAATATAATATAATTTTTTTTGTGGTAAGAAATATTTATTTTTTATTTAAAAAATATTCAGAGTTAAGCACAAATACATTTATACATAGTCTTTAAACTAGACTCATCACTTATTATAAAATAAATTTCTCAACTCAATAAAAAATATTTTTTTAATAAATTCCATTTAACAAATAAATAAAAATATATATTTATTTAAAATATTTTAAAAATGTGAAAAAAAAACTCATATTCATTAAAATTCAATAATATTTCAAAATATACTCTTCATAGAAAAACATTAAAATTTAAAAATATTCTAAAATCTACGCTCCCTCGAGAAGAAATCCAGGAAAAACCAAAACATTCGACAATTATATCACAAAGACCATATGTGGGCACCATTTATTATGAGAAAAAGTCAGAAAAGTCAGGTAGAACATTGATTGGTTGTCCTACTCAGCCCATATCTAGGAAGCATTAATTAGGAGTCTCTACATTTGTCCAGAGTGGATAATGGGTTCAGCAGTGTCATAGTTTTTTTTTTTTTTTCTTGGGGCTGGTATCAATGGGTTCATCAGTGTAATGTGATGTGTTTTTTTCTTTGGGCTGGTATCAAATTTCATGAGATATCATTAGCCTTTTGTGATTTGGTTTAGGATATTGGGCGGTTAGATATACTGAGATATCATTCGCCTTTTGTGATTTGATTTATGAAATTGGGCGGTTAAATATACTGAGATATCATTCACCTATTGTGATTTGGTTTAGGATATTGGGTGGTTAGATATACTCTCAGTTTTGTGATTTGGTTTAGGATATTGTGTTGTTAGATATACTTCTAGTTCTGTGATTTGATTTGCTTTAGGATATTGGATTGTTAAATATACTCTTACTTTTGTTATTTGGTTTAGGATATTGGGATCAGATATACTGGGATGTTATTAGTTTTTTGTGATTTAGTTTAGGATATTGGGCGATTAGATATACTCTTAGTTTTGTGATCTGGTATTGGACTGTTAGATATATTGTTAAGTGGTTACATTGGAAATCCTAAATTCCAAATATAAATTAGATATACTGGGATGTTATTAGTTTTTTTTTTTTTAATTTAGTTTAAGATATTGGGCGATTAGACATGCTCTTAGTTTTGAGATTTTGTATTGGACTGTTAGATATACTGTTAAGCTACATTGGAAATCCTAAATTCCAAATATATTTGACTTACGCACTATTCTTTATAGTATTGAAATTATTTCAAATCGCAGATATGAAAGTGATCATTACCTCCAACTGACACAGAAGGATCTGTCCAGTAACTCTGTACTTTGGGTTCATCTTCAGACATTGGAAGATCGGCCACGTAATATGTGCTGTAATGATTGATGCCAATTAGATCGAATGATCCCTTTAATTTCTCAGACTGCTTCTCGGTGAAAGAGGGCAAACGAGATCCAACCCTTTCCTTCATGGAAGCAGGATAGTCGCCAAAAATAATCGGATCTATGAACCTGCATTCAAATAGAGGCAGTAATTTACAGTTTCATCCTATAGAATCAAAACAAGAGTACCAAAATACTAATGAAATGTGAACATCGACAAATTTATTAGGTTTATATAACTACCATCCAATCTGGAAATCGCGCATCCTTTGGGCTGCGACGAGGTCATCAAATTCGTCTGTCAGGGGATCAAACCATAGAGAAACAATTGTCAAACCAATTGAGCCACCTTGCTGTGCCTGCAACAGGAATAGAGTTTTGATATTTCTCTAGTAAGTTTCTTCAAGTCATCTAGTTCTGGGATAAGTTTATGAAATATAGAAGCTTAAATTGACCTGGTATCTCTGTCGATAGATCTCGACCACTGCTGCGTGTGCTAGCAAGACATTGTGGCCAACAATATATGGCTCCACCGATGAATTCCCAGCGCTACAGTTTCCGAAAGCTGGGGAACATCTTTGAGGGGCGAAGATGTCAGAACCATAGCCAGACATTGCAAAAAAGTTGGGTTCATTGAAAGTCATCCAATTCTTTACTCGATCGCCAAATTCCACGAAGCAGACGTTTGCAAAGGCTGTAAAATCATCCCTGCAATAAATCCAGAGTTTTAGGATGCCCACAAAACGAGATCCAACATAGGGTAGGGTTGAATAATATTCTGAAATTTTTGAAGTGGGGTTTTTGTGATTCATAGTAATTTAAGAATTTTTTTTTTAAATGATATGAGATAGAATATTGTCTTTTGAACTAACTAGTGTGATTATTGATTATTTTCAAGTCTGAAGAGTGTAGTTCATTTTTAAGAAGAGATGAGAAATCAGATCAAGGCGATGAGCTTAAATAACTATAGAGATGACTAAACAAGCTGTTGACCCAAAAGCTAGATTGACTAAAAAGTAAATTAAGTAATGAATCCTGTCAACAGTCATCTTTACAGTTATTTAAGCTCATTACCTTAATCTTGATCTGATTTATCATTTCATCTTATCTTAAATGTGAACTACAATAATTACTTTAAAAAGTATAAAAATGTAAGGTTCTATCTCATTCTATCTCATGTGACTTTTACTAACTTTTTTTATTAAAATATTTTAAGATGATAGAATCACAAACGAATGTCGAGAGAGCAGAATGTAACAAGGAATTACACTATCTGTGGACTTAGCCAACCTCCATACGCATCTTGCAAAGATTGGGGTAGATCAAAGTGGTAGAGAGTAACATATGGTTCAATTCCTGTGATCCAGAAATCAATCATGTATGATATAGCTAAATCAAAATCGTAATCCAGATAATTTGACTTCCATATTCACAATCTAACCCTATATTTGACTTTCCTATGCAGAATTGAAGTATGAAAGACTATTACCATAGTAAACGAGCTCGTTGATGAGATTATTGTAGTATTCGAGTCCTTTGGGATTAATAGCTCCTTTGCCATCTGCATCGTATCAGGTTTAATGTACACTGAAGTGAAGAGCAAAAGAACTGTTCTACTCGGCAGCCGAATGTATTTGACAACTTAATACCTTATAGATATGCAATGTGTCTCATGTAATATTTAGTTGTAGATATGGTTTATTTTTTTTACCCTATGGAGAATAGGTAATTTTTTAGATTAATTTAGGGAAGATTTATGTTTTTGTGGCTGTTTTATAACACCAACAACTTGTAAGTCAGATATACTAAATCTTGTGATTTAGTAAGAGCCAAATCTCATAGAAAAAGAGAAATCTACTTCTTGAGCTGAGATCATAACAGGCCATACACTCAATAAAATTTAAACAATAATCTAAATGATTTCATCAACAAAAATTAAACTAAAATAAAAATGATAAAATATGAAAATTATATATACCTTTTTACTTTTTGTTTTTAAATGAAAATCCTGGAGGTTCTGGTTTCACATCATAAAACTTTTAATTATTATAAGAAAATTTTAATATAAATTTAATATGTTATATTAAGAATATTTTCGAACACGCACCCCACACATGTATGACACTATAGGGAATTTGTATTGATTTAAACTCATACTCTTCCATTTTTTTTTGTTGCGTCTAGATGGCTCATGCTTAGACCCAAGAAGGTATATAAACGATGGGCCAAGGAAACGATTTAGTTATTAATTTAAACGATGTAAAAAATATAAAATATGTATTTTTTTAATGTAATAAAAATAATTTATTTTTAAGGTTGTTTAATAAAAAGTGTAAAGTTATTATAACAATATTTTATTTGGATTCTATCATATTATTAGTGAGAATTAAATTCCATTGAAAGTGTTAGTGATTATTTCGCTCAAATATTATAAATAAGTTCAATTAAAATATATGAGTAGTTTATTGTGAGTAGTTGAAAATAATGACTATTATCTTTTTAGCTGAGATTCAATTTTCACAAATAATTTTCAGCAATGATATATTGAATTTAAATCACAATTATTAATTTTTTATTATTGTATAATTTTAAATTCTAAAATATTATTTTAATTATATTTTATTTACAATGAATATAACAATATAAATTAAATAGTTATTAAATGATCATTTAAACAATTATTTTATGATACATCTCATATTAACAATATTTAAAACATTTATTAATTAAATAATAATCTTATTTGATATTATTATTATTATTAATTATAAAAAGTGTTAATATACGAGTAAAGCATATGTATAAACATATAATAAGATTCTCAACTATTAATATTTACTTTCATTTTATCATGGATACTTTTAATTTTTAAATAATTTTTGTTACAATATTATGGATTAATACCATGATTACCTAATAGCATATGCTGAAAACATTATATATTATATAGAAAAATATTTTGGTGATAATCACATATGAACAAATTTTGTGTGACATTTTGTTAATATGTGATTATCACTGAAAAATCTTTCTATACAAATTATGAATCACATAAATCTAATTTCAAATATTATTTTTTGTATTTATATGACATTTTTTAAATTGATCAATTTAAAAAGAAAGAAAACAAATATAACTAAATTTAAAATATATCTCAACCTATAATTTGTTTTTATTACTAAAAATATTCTATATCAATTAAATTCCCAACTAATAATTATTAATAATTAAATTAAAATTCTAAAAAAAATATCCTCTCTTCTCACTTCCCGCACAGTACTTGCATCACTCATTTTGCTGTTTTGATTGTACTGCACAATAACACCTCTAGCTATAAAAGTTGAAAATGGTAATATCACACTACATATCTAAGAAAATCATGAACTTACCCGGGAGAAGGCGAGACCAAGATATCGATAAACGGTAGGCATCTATTCCAAGTTGATGCATGAGTTCTACATCTTCCTATTTCCAATAGAAAAAAGTAAGAGAGACATTTGAGGCCAGTGGAAACATTTATTTTGAATTACGAGCTGCAAATGCCGCCTGAAATGAAAATAATCACCTTGTAGCGGTGATATTGATCGACAGTAATGTCAGAAGTACTTCCATCCAATACAACACCTGCTGAGCCAAGTTATCCAACATTTTAAAACTCTTGTTCTAAATCACTCCATGTCCCCAAAATCCCCTAATGATCCACAACGTAACCTGGTTAAGCCAATTGATCCAACATTTAAAAACCCTTGTTCTAAATATTTCCATGACCCAAAAATCCACTAGTGATGCACAACATAACCTGGTTTATGCATATATGTGTCAACAATACTGGGTTTTCTCCCATCTTCTGCTACAGCTCCCTCATACTGTAGAGCACGTGATTTTACACAAACGTTACGTCGAAATCAAGTAAAATTCCAAACAACACAAAACCAAGGGAACAGTTAGTTTTTGATTGAGTGAAGAGACACACACCTGAAAAGCAGACGACCCCACTCCAAAAGTAAAGTCCCGGGGGAAATCCTTTCTACTTAAACTCACATTCGATCTTTGTGCTAATGCTTTCCTTGAGAAAATGTAAACTAGCATTAACACAAATACTGCAAATCTCGCCATCTTCGTTCCAATCCGAAATACATTGGAGAAGTGAAATTGAACCTGAATAAATATATTCAAGGAGTTGAAGCCCAATACTTTTGGAGAGGAATTCTTGCAGCCTTTCCAGCTGTCCCAAGAACAGAAGCTAGGGCACGGAAAATGAATTGACCTGGTTGTATATGTGGTTGTATCGTGTTACTGCCAGTCACAGTCAATATCCCCACCTTCATCGTTTGGTATTCGGGACGATTTGCTACAAGAGATGCTTAGTGAGTGGTTAAAACGAGCGGATCTGCTAACAATAGAACGAGACAAAAGTTATGTAACGGAAGAATACAATACCAAACCCACGCGAAGACATGAATGAGCAACCAAAGATTCCAAGACAACATGAATAATTACATAAGACATCCAATAATGTCTTCTGACCTGTCACCTATATAGGTTTTGAAAAGACTATCATGAACCGGAGAATCAGTGGGTTTAGGGTTATTTTCCACATCCAAACAACAACTAAGTTTTCGATTTTCATTTTGGGTGGAAATATCTTGTTTTATCATCTATTAGTTTTTGAAAAGACTATCATGAATGGAGCATCAGTGGGTTTAGGGCTATTTTGCACATCCAAAGAACAAATAAGTTTTCGATTCTCATTGTGAGTGATATTTTCTCGTTTTAACATCTATGCTTTCAGAATCTCGCTATTGGCCTCATTCTATTTAAATTTTTCACATCCATAAAAAGAAATATAGAGTTGTTTTCCATGTTACTTTATTTATTTTACAGCTTTTACAATGTCAACATTCTTATCGGTTCACCTTTTATTCTTAGATCCGATTCATTTTGAACTATTTTAGTATTGGTTGTCAATTTGGATACGTTTTGAAAGATATATTTTCTTATATTTTACAAATTTTTGTACACAATTATTAAGCTTGAAGGTTGGTTGAAAAGATTCCATGACAAATTTCAGTGGAGATATAAATAAGCCAGCCATATGTTCCATATACAAGTTTAATGTTTTCCATTAGGTAGAACAGGTAGTGTATGAAGGGATGGTCCGATTATTTGAGGAAATGAAAATGAGAGAACTGTAAATTGAACATTAAATATCTTAGAGTATCAAGTAATTACCCCCTTTATCTTTGAATGTGACACTTTGTTTTAAGACAAACGTTAAGCCAACCAACCTGTTTTGATTTCTAATTAGTTTTAAGTTTTTCTCAAGAAGAAATGTTTTAATATTAATATTATAGAAGTGTGGTTTATCTTTCTTAATTGTAATATTCTTAAGTTTGTAAGTTACTTTTACATATAATTTGTATAGGTTAATGGCTGAGAGGATATGATCAAGGGTCAATGTGTGCATGTCACAAATGAATATCATATTATTAATAAAATATATGAATAATTATGCAAAAGAGAGACTAAAAGAGTAGAGAGATGAAAAGAGTAGGGGTCCAAAGGAGCCAAAGCTTTTTTTCTTATGTCTAAAACCTTGCAAAATATCATTCTTGTGATTTTTCTAAGTGTTTAAGAGGAAATTTCTGTTGTGTCAAGTTAAATGAATGTATCAAAAAGTGATGCCTTTTGTGGGGGTAGGTACTTCCATTCATTCCATCACTTTCATTTTTCCATTCCAAGCTACCAAAATTGACATAGCAGTCTAAAATGAGTAGGAAAGGCATGACATGTAGCTTAATTACATGTGAATATATTGTAATATTTCAATAGAAGAATCTTTGGTGTCTTAATATTGAAATTTCCTAGTTACCTACAATGGAGCCTTTAAAGCTAGAATTAACGTAAGGGATAAAATGGAAAAGGACGTTTAACCCCTATGGGTTTTGTGGGCCGAGGGGGGAAAGGGAAATCATGATTGGAATGGTTGGTTGAACGAGCAACTTGAATGTTAGTCAACTTTTTGGCTAAGAGTAGAGCCATATTTTTCCCTCGTGCTATGAGATCCTTAACATAAGGGCGACCTTCTACTGAGCGACTCTATACATCATTGGCTAATGTTGGGATGAAAATCATTAGTTCATAGCTATTTTTTTAAATAAAAGATAAGTGTTTTTCTTCTATGTGTACTTAACTTGTTTAATTATTTATAATTTCTATATATAATTGTTATTCTTGTGCCTATCAATATCATGAATTATATATCTTTGATAATTATTCTTTAATTATGTATGGTAGTGTATCTTGTTAGAATCACACTTTCGTACATGTGTAGGGCATAATCATGAAATGGTATCATAATTACCATGATCGAAATTAAGAGTGATATTTCATGAAGTAATTTGAAATTCAAGTGTTCAAAAATGGGTTTATGGTAGTGTCAACGAACATGGGGTCCGTTGCGTGAATCATAAGGGGGGATTAGATTACGTTTCAATGCGAGGAAAATATGAGCTAGGGTAGAAAACTTCTAAGAAAAACAAAGTTAAAGAGGTAGAAAACTATGAGTGGGTGCTTGCAATATATTTCATAGAATTTCCTATTATCAATTAAGTTATTTATAGGAAAATGCAAGGAAATTCGAGCTCTAGGAAGAAAAGCTTCAATTTTTATTTTCCTTACGTGAATTCAAGCATGAAAATTGCTAAATTATGGTTGCAAAGTCATGTTAGTGTAAAATTGGGAAAATTCACATCTATGTGAATTTGAGAGGAGATAGGCATGGTAGGGGTTAAATTGACCAACAATAAAGGTCATTCTAGTCATATTTGAAGGAATATTTGGGTTGGGGAAATCTAGAAAAGATCCCAATTTTGTGGGTGCAAGTGTGAGATAAAGTGGCTCCAAAATTGCAAACTTTTGGATCACAATGGATCAATTCATTGTGCATAGTTTTAATTGATTGAAAGAAGAATGATTGCAATGTTTCCATGCTATTTAATGAAAAAAATGAAATTAGGCATCACTTCAATAATATGGATTTGTTTGGAAATTTCCATATTTGATGACGTAGAGGCATAACTAGAGCCACCTATCAAATTATATCGTAGTGGGGAGATGTCATGTGGAAAGGACCATATGGAAGCCATGGTTTTTATAAAATTATTTTCCACTAATGTTTGCTATTTCCTTGCCTCATCATCCCGATACATTCATGAATTTTCCACACCCTTGGAACTCTTAAGAAAATAATTTTATAGTGCATATACATGATTTATCTAAAATAAATGAATGTACATACACTAATTATTCAAATACAAAGCACAAACACATTATTTGTTCCCTTTAGAAACTATCATATATCTCTATTTTCACTAACATATAAAGTGTTTTCATAATAGTGTGTTTTTTAGGAGGGTTTATGGGTTTTACTAAGACTGTACCTTCTATATCCGATTCCAAATCACCTAAAATAACTTTGAGTATTTTTTAATAAATTATTTGGTGGAGAAGGAAGGGTAGTACCCCTATTCTATCAAACTTAAATACATTCTTCAAGTATGAAGTTTTATCTATATTTTAAGTTTCCTTGTGCTTTAAGAAAGCCCTTTTTTTTGGCCAATATATTAATACAAAAGGTGGTTCTATGTGCCACTATTAAAAAAAACTAGGTTATGCCAACCATTGTATAATTTATTGTTCAAATTATTAATAGAGAACTCACAATTTTCTCTAATTTATACAATAATAATGAATTAGTTGCATTTACTTGATTTGTTATGAATAACTAGAGTATATAGGTTCCACCATATATATTTATCTCACTTGTTTTTTTTTTTTTTATATGTGTAGGATTTAAAGGAAATTGTTGGAGCAACGCTTTAGAGTGTGAGGAATCCTTAGGAGTGATTTCCTCCACCTATCTGTTTTCTAGGTGAGTCTCCTATAACGCCTCCTCCCATATTTGCCCACTTTTAGAAGATCTCCAGGGTAAACATGAGTTCAGTGTCACTATGATATAACCCAACCTCCATGTTCCACTTATGGAAGTAGGGCCTACAAACCAAAACACACACTACCACCCTTTGGAGACACTACATCACTCAGAAGCCTAACAACCACCTGTAGTGATCAATCTGTGAGATGTAATTCAGTTTCATAAAATTGACACCCCAACTAATCCCACAACACGTTGTGCTTGAAGTGGTGACATATATTCCACTTTTTTAGGGATGGCCTTCATACCACTTCCCACAAGTGCCCAAAAATTTCCAGAATGAAATACATTGAACAAGATATTCCTAATAAATGGTACACATTTCATAAAATATATGATAAACATAGAAACTATAGGTCATGAATGCATATCTAATCATAAAATTTAGAACTACATGAGAGAATTATCAAGAAGGTCCAATTCCGTCTTAAGGTAGCTGCAACAACAAATAAAAGCCCATGAATTCTTTAATCATTCAATCACTTGTCAAGTCACAGACAAGATCTATAGCAAGAACACATCATATAATCGTGCATATAAACAACATAGAACCCATAAAAAATCAGCCACAAGATCAACATAATAACCAATACAAGTGCTCATCATTCAATATAAGAAAATAACTATATTAGCATATGAAAAATCCAACCAAGTGAGGTATTTCCATGTACCACCCAACCATAGTGTAGTTTTTAACCCTCTACATAAATTACCTACAAACAAATTATTAAAATACAAAAATAAACAATGGCAGGAACATAAAACAAATATACACATATTTTCTGCTGAATCCCAAAACTGAGACTACTAGATTGATTTTTTATTATATTGATTTCAATTTTGTTGGGTGTGGAGCTTGATTATCTTCTTCATCTATATGTATCACCACGTTAGGGACCTCTTCCTAAGAGGGTGGCAATGCTACCCATCATTTAATCATTGTCATGGAGGTCCATGGGGGGTGTTGGCAACCTTTTGGAGCCTAACCCTGGTGTGGGGTTTCAGGGGCAACGCCCCCCAAAGCTAAAAACAGATGTAAAATTGCCTTGTAAAATATTGTATTTTCGTAGTCAATCTAGGTTGTTTATAAGGAAGATGATTTGATGGTATAACTTATGTTTAATTTAGGCTTTTTTCCCTAGAAGGAAAACCCTCTATTGTATGAGGGTATTGTATTGCGTCTGTGTATTGTGTATATACTTTGAGCGAGAAATAGTAAAGGGGAATGTGTGAGAGAGTAGAGGATATTACAACGGATCTCATGTAGGTTGTGTCCCTTCATTTTGTTGGAGAATAGAAAGGAAGGATTGGCTATTTCCGTGGATGTAGCCCAAGTTGGGTGAACCCCATATATCTATGTCTCTCTTGTTTTATATGTTATTTATTTGCTTCTGTTTCTGCATATTTTATGTGTTCCATTTCTCTATAATAAATAACTTTGTAACAACTGGTATTAGATCCAAAGTTATATTTGGATGATAGACTTGTAGGAAAGAAGGGTTCTTAGTTCGAGTGGGAGCAATGGCAGAAAATGGCCAGTTTAGGGTCGAGAAATTTGATGGCCAAAACAATTAGCTATGGAAGATGCAGATGGAATATTATATATATCAAAAATATATGTACCCACCATTGAGTAGAAAAACAAAGAAATCGTCGGGTATGACAGCCAAAGAACGGGAGATTCTCGACAGAAAGGAACTTGGAACAATACGATTGTGCCTGGTGGTGTCGGTAGCCTTAAATATTTTGAAAGCAATGAGAACAGAGGGTTTAGTGATGGTGTTTTCAAAACAATATGAAAAACCCTCGACCTCAGATAAGGTATTTATTATGAAACATTTATTTAATATGAATATGTCGGAAGGTAGAGCTATTGCTGACCATTTGAATGAATTTAATATGGTTACAAGTACATTAATTTATGTAGGGGTAAAATTTGATGACGAAGTTAGGGCTCTATTATTTCTGTGCTTGTTACTAGAAAGTTGGAATCTCTTAGTTATGGCCATTAGTAACTCTGTCTCTGAATCTAGTACTTTAAATTTTGATGATGTGATCAGTGTCATCCTTAGCGAGGAAATGTGGAAAAAAAGCTACGGTGAGACATCGAGAAATTCTTTGAGTGCAAAGACTAGGGGAAGAAAAATGGAAAGAGGAAAGAACTCAGGATATCGTAGTAAATAAAGGAATGGAAGATCTAAGTCTAGATAGTGTACAATGTGATGTAAATGTGGGAAGAAATGACACCTGAAGATAGACTGTAATTTTCAGAAGGGAAACAAAGTAAACACACAAGAATAAAAAAATCATGAAGAAAATGTGACAGGTGATGTCTTACAACATGCCTTGATTCTTTCTTTAGAGAGTGTTATTTATGCCTGGGTGGTAAATTTAGGGGCATCATTCCATGCCACACCTGATAAGAAACATTTTCATGACTATGTTCAAGGATATTTTGGACAGGTTCGTGTAGGTGATGATAAACCTTGCAAAATCGTAGTAATGGGTAAATTTGTTGTAAAAAAGAAGAATGGAAACCAGTGGTTGTTAAAGGAGGTAAGGCATGTTCCAGATCTAAACAAAAATATGATTTCAATATGGCATTTAGGCAATGAACATTGTGTGACAACGTTTTCAGATAAAACATGGAAGGTCACTAAAGGAGCCCTGGTAATAAAAAAAGGAGAAAAGATTGGTACACTGTATTTATGAAATGGTATTTCTAACTGTGTTAATGCTTTAACCTCCACAGGAGAAGATGCAAAATTATGGAATTATAGGCTCAGACACATGAGTGATAAGGGGATGAACATTCTTCACTGAAGGAACTTGTTGCCAGGTTTGAAGAATATTGATTTGGCTTTCTGTGAGAATTTTGTTTATGTAAAATAGAGGAGAGTCAGATTTCCCAGAGTTGTGAAAGAAAATAACAACAGAAAATTAGAGCTTGTGCATACAAATATATGAGGACTTGCTCAAGTATCATCTCTCTCTGGCTCTCATTATTATGTAACTATTATTGATGATGCAACTAGAAAAACTTGGATTTATTGTATTTAGAATAATTCTGATGTATTTGATGCTTTGACAAAATGGAAAGAATTGGTTGAGATTGAGACAGGAAATAAGTTGAAGTGTCTCAGATCAGACAATGGAGGTGAATATTGTAGAAAATACTATGATAGGTACTGTTTAAAGCATGAAATTCACAAGGAGAAGACTATTCCAAGAACACCACAGGAAAATGGTGTGTCAAAAAGGACGAACAAGATAATCATGGAGCGTGCAAGGTGCATGATATTGCATGTGGGATTTCCTTTACAATTTCGAGTAGATGTTGTAGATACTACTGTTTCTCAAATAAACAGATCGAATTCAAGTTCCTTGGATGGTGGCATTCCAGAGGAAGCATGGACATGTAGAACGATAAACTACACATTTTTAAATCCTTTTGGTTGTGAGGCCTTTATCCACATTAATAAAGAAAATAGAACAAATATTGAGGAAAAATCAAAGAAATGTACCTTTATTGGATGTGGTGTTAATTATTTTTATTATTTCTTATATGATTATGAAAATCACAAAATCATTAGAAGCATAGATATAATATTGAATGAAAAGGTCTTATATAGGGATGAGTTGGAGGAAAATAAATAGGAAAAAGAAATTAAATAGTATATAGTTCTTGATGAGATCATATAAAAATTAAAGGTGCCTGAAAATAATAATAATCAACATAAAAAAGAACAACCACCACCACAACAACAACATTCACCTCAAACACGAGAAAGTGGTGTTATAAGTAGACCCCTTGAATTATATTCTCCTTCATTATATTATGTTTTTTTTTACTGATTCCGGTGAACCCAAATGTTATGAAGAAGAAACATAGGTAGAAACCAAGAAGAAGTGGGAGCTAGCAATTAAAGAAAGGATGGCCTCCTTAATACATAACCAGACTTGGGACTTACTCAGGTTTCTTGCAGGTGAAAAAATATTGCAGGATAAATGGGTTAACAGATTGAAGGAAGAAGATGGAGGAAAACAAAGGTACAAATCTAGACTTATAGTGAAGGGGTTTCCACAGAATAAAGGTAACGCCTTTGATGAAATATTTTATCCTATTTTTAAAATGACTTCAGTCCGAACTATTTTAAGGCTTGTAGCAGTAGAAGATTTGCATCTTGAACAGTTATATGTAAAGACATACTTTCTCCATAGATATTTTGAGGAAGAGATCCATATGCAACAACCACAAGGATATGAGGTCAAAGGGAAAGAAAAATTAGTGTGTAGGTTGAAGAAGAGCTTGTATGGCTTAAAAAAGGCTCTGAGGGAGTGGCATCTAAAATTTCAGAGGTTTATGTCTAAACAAAGTTATACTAGATGTCGCTCTGATTATTGTGTTTATTTGAAAAATAAAAATGATGGAAACTATATTATATTTGTATTGTATGTACATGACATACTTTTTGAAAGTCTAACATGCAGGAAATAAATGTTCTCAAATGAAACTTTGTAAATTAATTTGCAATGAAGGATTTGGGAGCTGAAAAAAAAAATCTTTGGTATGAGAATAACTAGAGACAAGAAAAATCACAAATTAAAATTGTCTCAGAATGAGTACATACAAAATGTGTTGAAAAGGTTGTATATGCAGAATGAAAAACTAGTTAGTACACCTTTGGCTATCCATTTCAAACTTAGTAAGGAGATGTGCTCCAAGACCCAACTAGAACTGGATGATATGTCAAAATTTCCATATACATCAGCAGTTGGAAGCTTAGTGTATACAATAGTGAGCACATGGCCTAATATTGCACATGTAGTGGGAGTTGTAAGAAATTACATGAACAATCCAAGAAAATAAAATTGGATGAAAGTGAAATGGATTCTCAGATATTTGAGAGGTACCACAAAGCTAGAGTGCCATTCATATTGAAAATTACTCAGCATTTCATTCTAGAACTAAACACATACAACTCAACTACCATTTCATACAGTCAATGTTGGAAGATGAAGTGTTTAAGCTGGAAAAGATACACGCTAGCCAGAATCCTGCAGCTATGTTAACAAAAGTTGTAACTAGGTAGAAACTAAGGTTTTTCTCAGTTTCAATTGGTCTTCAAGTATGATGATGGATATCAGAAACAGCCAGGTCCAAATTGGAGTCATTATCTAGGAAATGAAGCAGCAGTGGACTTGCTACAATCAATGTCCAAGTGGGAGATTGTTGGGTGTGGAGCTTGATTATCTTTATTTATATGTAATGCCGATTTGGACGCCTATTCTTAACACAGAAACAACATCGCCCATCATTTGGTCACCATCAGGGGGGTCCAGGGGGGGCGACGATGACCATTTGGATCCCGTCCCTGGTGGGGGTTTTTGGGGATAGCGCCCTCGAAGCTAAAAACATATGTAAAATTGACTTGTAAAATATTGTAATTTCGTAGTCAATCTGGGTCATTTATTAGGCGGATGATTTGACAGTAGAATTTATGTTTACTTTATGTTTTTTTACTCTAGAAGGAAACAACTCTATTTTATGAGGGTATTTTATTGCGTTTGTGTATTGTGTATATACTCCAAGCGAGAAATAATAAGGGGGACAGTGTGAGAGAGTAGAGGATATTAAAGTGGATCTGCTGTAGGTTGTGTCTCTTCATTTTTGTAAATAATAGAAAGGAAGGATTGGTTATTTATGTGGCGTAGCCCAAGTTCGGTGAACCACATAAACCCCAATCCATTAACCCTGGATTATAACATAACCATAGTTCCCTTGAACAAATATTTAAAATATCATGGGATGAAAACCATCATAAACCAAAATCATATGCAAAACCCTTGCACAAAAGCATGGGCAGGTCCTTCCACCATCTTTGGGTCCACCTCTGATCAATGGGTCTACATAAATAAATTTCTTGGGGCACTACCCTAGACTCTGTGCAGGGGGCCTACTGCCTCCTTGCAAACACCTTCATAGGGCAGGTTGCCAATCTCTCTATGATGCCCTCACTACACTCGACATAATGTACAGTTCATGGAGCTAGTCATAGAAATAATATAACACAAACCCAACACTATCAGAATTGTTGTTTTATTTCCACACAAGGGGTAACAAGAGAGCTTAGTCGTAGTTCTATCCCTGCAACAACTATTGTTTCTCTATGCCAAGAAAACTTCTTAGTGCTAAAAAAATTTGTCAATTTGTCTACAACATTCTTCAAAGTGTCCACCTTTACCAATTTTTTTTTTTTGTCCTCAACCATATCCTTGACAACGTGATACTGAATATTAATGTGATTTTTCTTTCTATTAAAAACATGGTTCCTTGCCAAGAAAATTTCACTTTGGTTGTCACAAACCATCCTTATAGCCTATTTTACCAACCCCATACTTGAACACAATGTCTCCAACTAAAATTTTTCCTTTCTTGCATGAGTGGAATCCATGTACTCATCCTTTGTACCTGAAAGTGCTACTATATTTGTATCTTTCTCACCAAATTGATTGTTCCTCCAAGTTTTCTTTGGTTTTTGGATATTGCTAAGAACGTTACGCTGCTGCTTTGAACCTAAAGAGTCATCATATTCATGCATTAGGGTTTATGTTGAA
Source organism: Pinus albicaulis (assembly GCA_034641835.2). NCBI lineage: Eukaryota > Viridiplantae > Streptophyta > Pinopsida > Pinales > Pinaceae > Pinus > Pinus albicaulis. The sequence continues at coordinate 33,991,493 of CM076572.1, read as the reverse complement.
GGTTTTATCTATGGAAAGGAAGGACAAGTCAATTTGGGGAGACATATACAAATTCACATTTCTATATATGCTTGTAACTATCTCCTTCATTTATTAATTAAAAAAAAAACATCTTTCTTTCCTATACTTGTGTCACGATTAATTTTCATGTATTTCAATGCCATTTGACTAATTGATTAGAGATATTAGATTAATATATATATGGATGTTGTGGTTCTTTTACTTGTTTTATTCATTTATACAGGTTCTAATTATAGCACTTGGATCTAGATTTGGAGCTTACAACAAAGGAGAGGAAGGCTTAGTACAAGTTCTAGGTAGTTCTCTTTTCCATACTCTAATCTCTTTAAAGAAAACATTGATATTTTTTTCTTTTTTGTTGCTAGATTAGAGCACTATATCTAGGGTGATCATTTTTATTCACAAAAGTGAAATTTCTTCATAACAGAGACTGTACCAAGTCCAACATAGTATTCCTTTTACCCCATCGGGCTCAACTTAGGATTTCCCTAACCACTTCGAGTCCAATTTCGGATTTTCACTTACCACGCGGGGTCAAATATAGGATTCCTCTTGGCAGGATCCTACCTATTCCTACGATAACATCCTGTCTATGAGGAATTTCGATCTCAACAAATCACTCTATGTGCCTCTTCCAATAGGCACCAAAAACAATAAATTTTCTTCATTCTTTTATCCCTCTCACCACCTTGTCCAACTCGTTTCCCTTGTTGAGATCACATATCTCTAGGGATAGGAAATTCAGGAAGTAATCTGCCTCTGCCCAAGGACTCCTTCATCTATTCACAACTATCTGATAATTGTTTTTCATGTGAAATTATCTTTAGAAATTTTATCCACTGTAATTTACATAACTCACCATGTGCATATTAACATTATAGAAAAAGGAAATATGTATTTACATCATGTATTTACACTTATCCCTCACCATGGGCCCCATAGTCGGTAAAATTAAATTTGACAAGAAATCATACCTGGAATTTCATATCATATAGGTAGTGTTAATTTAAAAATTTCCACCTAATAATGAAAATGAAATTAGAAAAATATTAGTAATATTGCATATCATAAATATAAACATTATACCTTCACATTTTTAGTTACAAATAAATTTGCAAAATTGTATCGTTCACTGGTTTTTTATTCCATTTTACTATAGTATTAATGATGTCATTGTGTTTCCATTAAGATACCCCTAATTAATCACACTAGAAACATTAGTCATAAATGCTTTTGATAAAATCATACCTCCTAAAAAGTATTGTTATTTACAAAATATATTGTCAATTTTAATCTGTACATGTATCAATGTTCTAAATATTTCAACAATGTAGAAAGGTATTGGTCCTGTCCATATTTCATAAACCATTTCCATGGAAAACAAATAAGGCTACATCCAAATAACTTAAAAAAAAAGTTTCCATGAAGTTTTTTTCCAACACTATTTAAGGGAATAAGACCTTCAAAAATACAATAGTCACTCATTCATGCAAGTGAAACATCATTTACGCATATGTATCTAATCAATATTCATTATGAAAAATTACCAAAATCAAGTCAATCACACATACGTTCCTAGGTTAAAAAAATCAATAATGGAAATAGGTTCAAAATGCCATCCATATTTGTGTTTAGTGATGACAAATAAGACACTACATGTCCACAACAAAATAGACTTAAATAATTATAGCTAAATTAATGTCACCACAATATTCACATGCACTAGGTGAATTTCTAAAGGATGAAATTAACATATTTGTTAGATGTAGAATTCATACTGGCTAGCATCATCATTTAATCATCAATTTGTAGAGTTGTGAATTTTGAACAAACAACATAATCAACAACATCTAATTACCACTAGTTCTATCATTATGTTGGTACAACATACATAATGTATTTGATCTCATACATTATAATATTATCAAATTATCTTGGCTACTCTCATCAAACCAATTATCATTTAGGTATGTTCATATGCAAATCCAAAACCCTTTTCCATTTCTATTTTTATTAATGACATAAAATGAACTTATATCAAATTAGTCACCTTAAAGGCAATATTTATACCATAATCTAAGCTATCTGTAATGTTCTAGAAATTGCGGACATACATATGCATTGTTAAACACATATCCACTTCCATGGTCATCATAGTTTTCTTGCATATGTATAAAATCCTATAAAAAAAATTACTCATACAAAAGCACAAATTTACCATTATTACTTGAGTGTCAATAACAATTATGATAAAAATTTATAAGCCAATAAGAACCAATTCAAATAAATTATTGTCATCATCATAATAATCTACCATGATCACATTTTTTACCATTTTAACAATAATATTCAATTAAGAATCGAATGATTCATATATGTTTAATAGTTATTCATATAATACTAAATAATCAATGTTACAAACCTTCTTATATTCAATAAGAATCCATGACAATACTTAATTGTAAATTACTCCTTATAGTCAATTCCTACCACTTGACTCATTGTTTATCATTAACATCCAAATAGTTTCTTTAAATCCTTTTTTTTTAACTTTCTATTATCCTCTTCAAGCACAAACCCACTTTCTACATTATTTTGTTATCAAATAGAATAATACATGCATTCATTTTTTTCTTATAAGCATTGCATTATAACTTTAATCATTTTTCATTTTTCTTTAAATGAACCATTAACCATTACTATAAGAGCTTTAGTGCAAAGGTTGTTAATTAATCCACAATTTCGCTAATCATAATGTGAGTATTTAGAATTGTTGATGATTTAGCTACAACAATGCAACAAACTTTCTTCTTCTTCTTTTTATTCGCATAAAACTCAAATGTCATGAGCAAAACTATTCTTTAAAGTAGACCTTAACAATTATAATCCTTTAATGCGGCTATTAACACCATCAAGTATATCATATAAAATGAAATATATTGCATACATAGAAATGGATTTTTTGTTAGTCTCATACATGAACTTATATCAATTAGCACCATACCTCTATTTAACATTCTTATAGAATAAAGCAAGGTTCCTATCCTGCAACCTTCACTCATATTCCACTTGTAACATATATTGATAAACCTTGTGTAAAAATACATAAAATTATAATTTTTTTATGGAATTTCCTAGAATGTAACATTCTGAATCACTTGTTCCATATTCATTAATTGAATATTAGATAAAATCAACTCCACATAAAGTAAATTTATAAATTGAATAACAAGTCACATAACATAATAACCATTGTTGCAGCATATTAACATAAATATCCCTATTGTAACATTACATTATTATAATAATTCATTTAATTAGGTTAGCTAATCACATAGTTGATGATGTAAGTGTCAATTTCAGGCAAGGAGTAAATGCCATTAGAATAACACAATATGAAAACACATCAATGGACAATGAGATACCTTGGAAACCTAGTAGGGAAAAACCAACAACCGTTCATTTTTTTAAACATTTCATGAGGTTATTCACCCCTCACTCAATGAAAGTAAAGGGTTCCATCCCTTGACCATTGGTTAAAAATATAAAAAAAAAAATATCATCTTAAAATCAACATAACTAGTCAGAAGCTATTACATTAATCATGATATCATTTATCCCACAGTTCTTGGAACATTGTGTCTTTCGTACATGGTTGTTCCCTGCACTAGATTATCCTATGTTATTAATCCCTTAATCTGTATGGACCATCAGTTCATTTCCAGCCATAATTTTAACATAATCCATCCTTTGCATAACTCACAATCCCCTCTTGCAATTATTATCCTCAACAAAGTCTCACATCATTACTATAGAATATTTATCAAACCCATATAATAAATATTTTCTACTTCAAACATATTTTCATGTGCATAATGAAATGGATACAATGTATCGAGACATACCTTCCGTTTTGACAACAAATATGCACTAATTAAAAGCACATAACTACCAAAACATGTCTATTTATCTTTACATGCGTATGGTTAGGAAATATGTATATCCATCCAAATATCACATGTATAATGTAAAATATATAAATATTTCCAAGATTCACATGTACCATGAGAAATATAAATGGTTATGTTCTACGTTTTCTCACAAGAACTTGGTAATGTTAAAATAACCTGCATGGTTATTACCATCTCTTCACATAAGAAAAAGAAACTATTTTCGAATATAGCACCGCAATAACTATTATTTATTTAAAACCACAAACACCCATATTTTTTAGAAGAAAACTAGCATGATAGATATTATCTTTGTGGATGCAATTACAGAAACTTATCCAAATTAAACTATCACCTCAACTATGATATTTTTGCATGCAAATACATATTAATTTTCCAAAAGAACCTAACACAATAGCTATTATTCTTGCTTCTAAATGCATAATCTTTTCCAAAGAAAGGTAGAACAATAATTGTTATTTTTGCATCCAAATACATATTCTTTTCCAAAGAAAGCTAATACCATAGTTATTATTCTTTCATGTGAATACATATTCTTTTCCAAAAGAAATCTAACACCATAACTATTATTCTTGCATGTAAATATATTATCTTTTGCAAAAGGAAACTAATACAATAACTACTATTCTTGCATGAAAAAACATATTCCTTTCCAAAATAAAGTTAACACCATAGCTATTGTTCTTGCATTAAAATACATAATCTTTTCCAAAATAAATCCAACACAATAACTACTAATATTATTGCATGCAAATGCATATTCCTTTCCAAGAAATTTAACACAATAGAGCATACAAATACATGTTTCTTTTCCAAGAAATCTAATACAATAGATCATGCAAATACATGTTTTTTTTCAAAGAAATCTAATGCATAGGAACCTTGTGAATATTTCCAACGAAAATAATAAAATAATCTAACTTTACACACAAAATTCTATGCAATATTTTTCAATAAACTAATATTATTTCCTTATCTTTTAATGTGAAAATTTCACGTGCATTGTTTCAATAAAGTTTCGCAAAGTTACTTATCTTTCTTGACGTGAGATCTTTCTCTATTTATGTAATATCCTCAATGTAAATGCAATTTCTTAGGAGGTAAAATTATATTGATGGCCTTATAAAAAAAGGTAGTGTCTATTCGCAGTCTCCAAATCAACGTGATATATGGTCAAAAGTAGAGTGAAATCATAGAAAAGTCCTACCCACAAGATTGTTTCCGTGCATTAACGCATTCTATTGTCAATTAAATTGCTTGAGCTTCCATAGAGAATACAAAACCACTATTAACCCAACCAGTTTTAGGATGGATTTCAATAAATTTAAAGTGGAATAAAGGAAACTTTTGAATATTTCCACACCCGTGCAAATTCAGAGTCATTATTTTCTCGAGAAAAAACACATTGAATGAGAAGTCTCTTCTCACCACTACGTAAGAATTCAACAAGAAATTACATAGGTTCTAGGGTTCGACTCTATATTTTTAGTAGATTAAGTTTCAGATGGAGTTTTTTAATATTCCGTTCTAAGTCGAAGGGTTTTTTATTTTATGATAGCTTCACGCTCCTTCCCTACATCCCAAAAATATTGATTCTATAGTTCTTTCATTCTCTTAGGCTCTACAAATCATTGATATAACTAATTCTTGGTTCTAATTGTAAGAATTCAAGGGTGTAACAAGACGTAAACATGTTAAAATAATAATATTTCATATTATATAAATTTTACTAGATGGATTTATGCATATTACAAGTACGGTGACCCTAAACCAAGATGTGAGACGCCTGACTCGAGAAGGGGCCCATGTATTCAGCTATATCATGATGAAAGATAAAAGTCCAACCTCTCACTTCATACGTTGTCCTAACCCCTAATCTTGGGTGGGACCCATGAGCTTGGGTCCAGATTTAGTTTGGCCTAGAAGGAGGACATAGTGGTTCTTATTTTTGCTTGGACCTCCAACTTATTGACACGTGAGGACATGTGGCTGATATTTTCTCAAAAACTTGGAGGAATGGTTGTTGCATTATTGTGAACTAGTCAAATAAGCCAACACAATATTTCATAGTTAAATCCATGAGGGGATTGAAATTTTTAGACCCCTGGCTCAGTTTTCATCAATTTGTATTAGGTTAGGTGAAGATTTTTTGTAAGAGAACAATTCCAAAGTTGTGATTGTGGGTAGAATTGTCGAAATAGGTGGGAAAATTTGCAATAGCTAAGGTAGAAAAATAAGATTGAAAGGTTACACAAGGGGAAAACCAAGATCTCAAAAGTACAAGCCAGAGGAGGATAGCTAGTACAGTGTCAGTGAGGCTTGGTTATAGCTCATTCAATAACACATGTCATGAAATAAGACTAATATGGAGAAAATGATATGCAGTGATGAATGAAAATTATCAAGATATCATGAAAAATTACAATCACAAGAGTATGATGCATGGGCATAAACCCCACCCTAAATAAAATTTGATTTTCTGAAGCTTCCATATGGAAATGAAGAAGTGTTGAATAAAGGTCACAAATTCCTTTGATTTTTATATAAAATAATTTTTTTTAATACTATAGAAGGCATAGATGGAGAGATTACTTTATTTTATGTTAGAGTTTTGATTTTCGTTTATTTTAGGCATTCTATCAAATGTTAGAATAATGGCCAATATTTTCAAAAATTAGGTGAAGCGTTGCAGCGAGGATAATCTGAGTCAACCCGAGGGTTGGCAAGCCTGAGGCTAATTGCAGTCATGTTTTTATTTATCTAAGAATGATTGTGCATAACATTTTTGTTTGTCATATTGTGTTACCATCTAATGTTTAAAGTGTTTTCTAAGAGCCATGAGAACTACAATGGTTGTAAGAGTTCCTGTGAGGGTCATCATCATAACACTAAAAAGCCATGTTGATGCACACTAATTCCTGATAGTTGTAGATATTCGAGCTCACAAGGAGGGGATGGACATGAGGTTCAAGCAGAGGAAACTATCAAACCAGGAGGTAGCTCCGCAAATCAGAATGTGTATTAGATGAAGAATGCGAATGTATTTATACATGGAGGTGAGGCTATTGGGATTCATCTCCCAATGACTCTTGGCCTTCCTTATTTCCTAATATTATTTAATATACAATATTAAATATCCTCACCCAAACCTTAGGATTAGGTGTCAACATTCCCCCCTTTAATCCGAAGGGATGTTGGTGAGTCCAAGCATCGATCTGAACTTTTCAAACTTTTCTCTTCCAAGTGCTTTGGTGAAGATATCGATGGTATTCCCATTTCTGGAATAATGATGTAGATGGATGGTTTTGGCTTGAACATGATGTCGAATTATATGGTATTTTGAATTGATGTGCTTTGTTCGATCATGGAACTTTGGGGTGTTGGCAAACTTTATTGCAGAAGTGCTTTCGATCATGAGTGGTGTGGAATAAATTTGTTTCATCTACAAATCTTCTAGGATTTTCCTGAGCCACACAATTTCCTTTGTTGCTTCAGCTGCTGCCACATATTCTGCTTTGGTCATGGAATCTTCTAGAACTGATTGTTTGAGTGATCTCCATGAGACAACTCCTGATCCAAGATTCATGGTTTAACCTGTAGTAGACACCCCTGTTTCTTTGTCCCCATCAAAGTCTGAATCAGAGTATATGATCGAGCTGAATTCGCCTACCTGTGTATATTTGAGTCCAAAGTCTTGAGTCCCCTTCAAGTACCTTAACACTCTTTTTGCAGTAGACCAATGTCCTTCACACGGTTTTTGCATAAAACTTAAGAGGATTCCAACAGCAAATGAAATGTCAAGTCTGGTGGTGGTCAGGTAGATAAGACTTCCTATAAGCTGTCTATACTTAGTTGCATCCTTGAATTCCTTCTCTTCAACGGATGTGAGCTTCAAGTTTTGTTTCATTGGAGTGGTTAAGGGATTGCATTCATCCATGCCAAACTTGTTCAAAAGATCTCTAATGTACTTCTTTTGAGAAAGAAATATAAATTTAGGATGTTGAATTACTTCAATACCCTTATAGTAATGAACATAACCTAAATCAGTCATTTCAAAAACTTTCTTCAATTATTTCTTCATGGATGCAATATAACTCTCATTGTTCCCTGTCATCAAAAGATCATCTACATACACCACAAGATATACAACTATTTTTCCAACTTTCTTAACAAACAAAGTTGCATCATCAAGATCAAAATGTTTGAAGTCAAGTTTGAGAAGATGCTTGGTTAATTTCTCATGCCAGGCTCGTGGTGCTTGGTTGAGGCCATACAATGATTTTATAATCTTGCAAGCTTTGTGTTCTTGGCCCTTTACGACAAATCCTTCTAGATGGGACATAAAAACTTTCTCCTTTAGATCTCCATTCAAAAAGGTAGTTTTTACATCCACCTGATGGACTTTCCATCCATTCTGAGATGCTAGGGCAAAGAGAGTCCGGATGGTGGTCAATTTTGTTGTGGGAGAAAAAATTTCTTCATAATTGATTCCTTCTTTTTGTGCAAAACCATTTGCCACAAGCCTGGCCTTATGCTTGTCAAGTGAGCCATCTGCTTTATACTTGTCCTTGTAGACCCACTTACAGCCAATTGGTTTTGTTCCCAAAGGCAGATCAACCAACTTCCAAGTGCAATTCTTTATCAAGGCATCATACTCATTTTGCATCGCTTCCTTCCATTCATCATGAGAAGCGGCTTCTTTGAAGGAAGTTGGTTCATGATCTGTAGACAAACTCAATTCACAGTTATAAGCAATATTCATATCAATAGGAGAATCAGAATTATCTATGTCACCTTCATTTTATTTAGTGGAACTTCTTGTTATTGTTTTTCCAACCTCATCCGGATGAACATTCTCTAGTGTCTTTGTCATCCATTTGGGAGGACCTGTCTGAGATGGCCTAGGCTACTCATTTTACTAAGTTGGGATTGATTACAGATTCAATCTCCCAATTCTGTCAATCAAATCATTTAATGTGTCATCCGTGGTTGTTTCTTCATGTGGGGAGAGAGTGCTTCAGGAACTGATTCCACAGTTTGATTCAATATAGGAATCCCCCCTTCAAGATGTGGAATCTGATTATCAAATTCTTTGAAAGAATTTGCATGTGTGAATCTATCCAGGCGATCAAGTTGCTGCTCAACAACCTTGTCACTCTTGGAGGATTCAAGGAATATGACATATCTTGCTATTACAAACTTCTTATTGGCTTCATCATAGAGATGATATCCTTTGGAGGTATTGGAGTACCGCAAGAAGATACATTTTCGACTTCTAGCACCAAGTTTATTCCTTTGTCCATTGGGTATCAAGGCATAACAGGTGGACCCAAAGACCCTGAAATGCTTTAACTTAGGAATGTGGCCATGCCACATTTCAAAATGAGTTTTGTTTCTAATTGAAATTGAAGGACACCTATTCTTTATGTAAACATCACATAGAATTGCATCAGCGCAAAACATCAATTTTACATTCTTGAAAAATAACATGGAGCGACCCATATTTAAAATAGTTTTGTTCATTCTTTCAGCTACAACATTTTGTTGGGGATTATACGGCATAGTTGTTTGATGTTTGATCCCATGTTGATGATGATAATTTTCAAATTCATTTGAAGTGTATTATTTTCCATTATCAGTATGTAGAGAGCCAATATGAGTTTGTGCATCATTTTCAATCCATGCATGAAAATTCTTGAATTTTTGAAAAGCATTAGACTTGTTCTTCAATAAGTAAATCCAACACATTCTAGTGTAGTCATCAATAAATGTCATCATATATTTATTTCCATTTCCAGAAGCAACAACCATAGGGCCACATAAATCTGAATGAACAAGCTCAATTTTTCTATGTGCTTTGGAGTGTGAATCATGAAATGGTTGTTTGCTATGCTTTCCTAGAATACAAGCATCACATTCCTTAGGTTTCCTAGGAATTGTAGGCAGACCATTAACACCATTCTTCTTGAACAAATGAAGGATTTCATAGTTTAAGTGTCCAAATCTAACATGCCATAAAATAATTGATGGGAATGTACCTTCATCATGATGTGAACTGGATGCAAATTTTTGAGCATGAGAAGATGAACCTTTCAGCTTCAAGGGTCTTCCTTCTTCTATTCCCTCCATAACAAGTGAGTGATCTGATGCTTTTCTGACCTCTGCCTTGCCATCAAACAAGTGAATGGAGTGTCCTTGCTGGAAGATTTGGACCAGGGACAACAAGTTTCTCCTCAACTTAGGGAGGCATAGAACCTCATGTAGAATATGATCTGGAAGACCAGGGAACTTAAGCCTGACTGTGCCAATCCCTGATGGCTTGAGTTTGGAATTATATACAAAATATACTGATCCATTAACTTTGTCGGTAAATTCTTCAAAAAAATCTTTTCTAAATGTCATGTGACATGTTTCTCCTAAATCTAGCGAGCAATCATCTCTCCATGAAGTAAATGAAACATCAAACAAGTCTTCAGTTACTCCATTGTTACAATGTGCTAGAACATAATGAGTGGATTCAAGTGCTTTAACTTTGTCTTTGTCATTAGTTTTACCTTTGTCTTGATTTCTTTGCTGCTCAATTTTTTCCCAAGGTGTCCTGCATGTGGATGCTTCATGCCCATGTTTATTGCAATGTGTGCAATGAAGATCAGATTTGTCAGATTGTCTGACCCCTTTCCTCTGAAGTTTCTTCTTCCTCTTCCTCTTTGGCCACCTCTTCCTCTGGAAGGATCTGGAGCATGAATCCTTTCTCTATGTGAAAATCATGCAGCCTCTTCAGAAGACGAAGGGACTCTCATCTTCCTGAAAGCTTTCTCTCTTTCTGCAAAATTTTCTCAAGGGAATCAAAGGAGATATGCTCAAGGTTTCCACTAGCTTGCAATGACTCAAGATAATGTGAGTAAGTCGGATATAATGCCTTAACATATGCTATGAGAGATATGTCAATTTTTACACCAGTGCTATCAATATCATGCATGATAGATCTTACTTCTGAAGCTAAAGAAAGGGGATCATCATTCTTCAATTCAAGACTGAAGAGCTTAATCATCAATTGAACAATTTCTAGTTCTGAATGTGAGTCATAGAGTTCTTTTAGCTTGCTCAAGGCTTCATATGCATTTGAAAATGGTGAAATATGGTGACTCACCTCTTCATTTACGGAAGCTGCAATCAAGGCATAGGCCTTGCAGTTATTGTTTTCCCAAATGGCGAGCTCCTTGTCTGAAGTGGGCTCTGCTGGTGGATTTCCTTCTTGTCCTTCATAGATTCCTTTCCACAACTCATTAAAAATGAGAGTGTGCTTGATTTTCTGAGACCATTTAAGATAGTTCTCCTTGCTGGAGAGAACCACCCCTACAATAGATATGAGAGAATGCATTCTTCTGAAGGAAAAAATAATTACTTTGCTGGAAGATTTCTCAATTGAAGGGGTAAATCTTTGGTAGAAAATGCGAGATTACGCACCAATATATATATATATATATATATATATATATATATATATATATATATATATATATATATATATATTTATTTATTTATTTTTGTTTGTTTGGAGAAAAATTTTCTAGGGGTACTGTTTTATATATGTTGGGGGGGCGGTATATGGTTGCGGGGCAGTATTATATATGGTGGGGGTGTGGTATTGAATAGAACAGACAGCGCGGTGTTTGCAGGTTAGGATGTGGGGAGCTTAACAGTGAGGGGGAGAAGTGTGTAGGGGTCTGTACAGTCGGGGAGGGGTAGGCAATCGGGGTGGGGTTCTGTGCAGTCGGGGAGAGGGTGGGGTAGGCTGTAGCAAGGAGTCAAGGGGTGGGGCAGCGGGGAGTCGAGGGGTGGTTGTAGCAGGGGAGGGGTAGGCTGTAGCAGGGAGTCGGGTAGGTAGTGGGGAGGGCCGAAAGGCCACGGGAGCAAGTGTATGCGGGGTTGTAACCGTATGGAGGGCTGAAGCCCATGTGGGAGAGGGGCTGAGGGTGTGTGAGGGGGAGGCTATCTTAGGGGGCAAGGACTGCTGTAGTGTGGGCATGGGGAATGGGGTAGCGTAGTTCGATGAGTGAGGAGGGCTCTTGCATAAGGGATATGGAAGATAGTCGTGGGGAATGCAGTCGGGGATAGGCAATGCGTAAGGGATAGGGAATGCATAAGAGAGATTGACGTAGAGGCGAGGTGAGGGTCAGAGGTGTAAGGGATGAGCTATGAGGCCGAGAGGCCATTAAATTTTTTTGGAATTGCAGGATTTTAAGAATTGCAAAATTTGCAGGTGTTTGTAGGAGCTGCAAATTGCAGAATTTTCAGGGACTACAAATTGCAAAATCTTCAGAGGCTACAAAAATCAGAACTGGGCAAAAATTACAGATAAAAAAAATGCAGAATTACAGTGTATAAACTCAGAATGGCATCAATCTAATGCAGCAACAAAAACTAGACATAAAACTGACTGAACAAAATACTGTTAGCAGAAATGAGGGAGTTACACGACGGGAAAAAAATGCCAATAATGGGACTGGCTCTGATACCATGTCAAAACAGGAGGTAACTCCGCAAATCAAAATGTGTATTAAATGAAGAATGTGAATGTATTTGTACATGGAGGTGAGGCTACTGGGATTCATCTCCCAATGACTCTTGGCCTTCCTTATTTCCTAATATTATTTAATATACAATATTAAATATCCTCACCCAACCCTTAGGATTAGGTGTCAATAGAAATGTTCTCCAAATAAATGGAACTTATAAAACCCAAGTGTGTTTATAAAAAATAATAGACATTGGTCATCGAGTTCAAATCCAAAACTACATATAAGAAATAATGTCGAGCCCTGAGTAGTTTAGGGTGGAAACCTAGTGTATAGGGAGTTAGCCATAGCTAGGCTTTGGGCCACAACACAAAAACATGTCGAAAAGGAGCCGAGTACGTCGATGCTTGACCAGGATTTAAGACCCTTGACTTAGGGTAGGTACCATGTAGTTGATTTTGTAATGAAGAATGAAAAATGGTTGACCATTGACCTCATCCACAGTCCTGACTCGAAAACTCAAGTGGCACCCATGAGGTCATATTTAGATTTAGTCGGGCATAGGAGGAGGGCACACTAGTTTTTATTTTTTCTTGGACCTTTGACTTGCCATGACGCTTAGAGATGTACATGATTTTCATTTGGGGATTTAGAAGAGCAGTAGCTCCACTTATTTAATCCATATTGTCAGCCCATAATCCACAGGTTTCTAGAGTTGAAGGCATCACGGGAACAAAATTTTCAGACCCCTAGTTCAGTTTTCATCGCCATCAGTCCACCACAACTGGACCCAATTTCTAGTTGAAACCATTACTTTGACAAACATAAAAGTTAAATGTGGAAATACCCCAACCACTGATTTGGACTGACTTGGGAGAGGAAATAATCTATAATAAAAGATACATAATGATACGAAGCAACAAGATTCTACTTGAAAAATGAAATGAAGAGTTTCAAAATTCTAAGTGAATATTTGCCACTTTAGAATAAAAAGGATCTCCTTGAAGGGTCATTATTGAAGGAGAATCCAGACAAACACATAGGGGGATTCACCTCTACTCAAATAGTCTCCTAAGGTAAATAATGAAATAGAGGGGGATTCAAGGACATTAGAGGAATTTGAAGGTATAAAATGGGTCTCCTAAGTGAAATAATGAAATAACGGTTAAAATAATAAAATAAGAGTTATGAGTTTTTAAATAAAACGAAATGAAACTACTTTCTTTTTGTTGTATTTATGACTTATCTCTTTATAAATTTATTTAAATTTCAAGTTTACTCACCCATTCGATTCAAACTTAAATTCCACATACAATTAATACCCTCTTTGAATACTTATAAGGAGAACCACATCAAGAAAAAATAAAAATACATGAAAAAATATGTTAAATTCCGCATCCAACAAGTGTTTGAAAGTAACATTTGAGTAAAGCTATAAGTAGATAAGGTAAAAATAAAACTAAAAAGGGTAGATTTCTTCATTTTCCTCTCAAATATTTATAGTTGTGGATGACATCATCATATTGAATCTTATTGGTTCTTTTAAAGTTAATTTTGTTAGTACATTTCTCTAGGCCCATATTTTACCTAAAAATTCCCCGAATGAGGTCATCTAGTGTCCCAAAAAGAAATACAAATATCCTAATTAAGTTATTTCCAAAAAACAATGATTGACAAAATGTATAGATTATCTCCACAAGTCCCTCTAAGAGCTATGAAGCAAAATTGATTTTAATTACATACCTCGACTCGTATATAAAATTAAATCAATTTTTTTTAGTACGTACAAAATCCATTAAGCGGGGTAATTGTACCTTTGAGTGGAGGTTTAGTAATATAATGACTTCGTATGTAACACACGAAGCTTTGCAACTTAAGGATCTCCTCATGTGCAACATATTCCTCCACCCACTAATTGAGATGATTTTCAAATTCCATGTCATATGTCACTGGGATTATGTAACTCATATTTATCGCAGATCTAATTGGTTCGAAAGGATGGTTTAGGATTGCAACCCCATCACTTGGTAAGGAAACCAAATCACCCCTATTCGCATAATGAATTCCGCAATAACCCAACTCTTCTTCATACGTAAAGAAAACCTTGTTGCCACACAATCAATGACTTGCTGCCCAAGGCCAAAGAGATATGTATAACCTGCATCGGGTGTGCATGTGCGGGGATTGAGTCTATAACTCTGAGCCCGTTTACAATCACCTGGACTACCCCCCTTACTTATTTACCGCAAATTGATTTTTTTTAAAGGAGTTGTTTATCGACGCAACAGAATAGCTTGGACGATAGTTCTTTGTCGGAATAAGGTAAAGAAAAATTCAAAAAATTAGGTGGTTGGAGTGTTTGAATTACATTTTTGATAATGGAAATGGATTCAGCACTATAAAAAACCCTTAGGGCACGATAAATATTCAAGTTTAACAACTATAAACAAGATTCTCATAAATCTTTGCCAAAATTTCTAAATTATTCTATGGGATTTTTAGACTACGACTTTTTTAAATTGAGATTAGGCACACTAATCCCCTTTTATACCTTGCAAGATAATTAATAATTCATCGAATAAAAGAAAATGTAATTAGATCACTAACTAATAACATTCGCTAGCATAGTTTAACTTCTTGATTTGGAATTCTATTGAGATTGGTATTATTATTCCTTAAGACATGATAACACTCAAATTCAAAGAATTGAGAAAGAATATTTCTTTTCTTATTTAGAATTGACTTGAAAAATGGGTGCTTAAAATTGGATCCATTGCAAAGATGACCAATTATGAGTTTAGAATCACATATATTAAGAATATGTTGATTGTTGACTCTTTGTGTGAAAAAAAAAACCTTGAAAATCTTCATAATCTCCTACTTGATTATTAGTATCCATTCCCAAAATCTAAGCGAAACTTGTGTCGATTTGTTCTATGGAATTAAAAATAACCCCCTCCCTCCACGACATGTGGCACCCTTTTTCCTTCAAGATTGTTCTTCAAAAAATTATATAAAACATGCCATTTACTATAAAGTTGCTTTAATTTTTTTAATAATATATACATTCTATCGTATAAATTTGGATATTTTTAAAGAAATTATAAACTAGTTTTATCGTTTTTATTTCTATAGCTACAATTATTTTGCAAATTACTTCTTTCAATATTATTTTTATAGTTTTATTTTTTATTTTTTAAATGAAATATTAAATTAATTTAATTTAATTTAAGTTTCATTTAAAATTACTTTTAAATTTAGAATGGTTGAGTATTTTTTTTTAATGTTATTTTATTATTTCTGAAAACCTTATTTCTAAAAAGGTTATAAGATTGAAAAGTAAAATGAGACCGGTTACTTAAAAAAATAATATTTTGATACACTTCTATAATATAATATATCCATTACTTCCTATAAATTTGTTTAACTTTATTATTTTCAAAATAATTGTATATTGTTTTTATTATTTTTAATTTTAAAACTAAAATTATTTTATAAATCGTTTTATGTTGTATGTTTTTTATAAATTATGAAAAAAAAAATTATAATATTTAAATGGAATATTTTTTTAAATATTTTTGTGGTTATATTTCTATATATTCCATTAATTATAATTTTTGTTATTCGATTTTTTTTGTACGCACATTTTTTTTAGTCATACCCCTATTAATATTTTTATTTTAATACGCACTTCATTTAATAAAAGTTAACCTTCTTCAATTAAATCATTTTTAATTCAATGCATATTAATTGGAGGGGCAAGCTGCAAAACCAATGGTTGACCTTGTAACTAATCACTCTAATCAACTAAACACAAATAACAAAATTAAGACAATTCCAACTTCGAATAATTACAGAAACGAGGTAGTTATTAATGTGCAGTCCTATAAGTTCAAGGTATTTTGTGTTTATTTTTGTATTTAAAGAGACTATTTTTTTTTATAGGGGCTTCAATCACTTAGTACATGATATACGGACTTGGAGAGCCATCAATTACTCTACATGGTATAGGGGCTATATGGAAAGTAAACATGTCTTTTAAGTTTAGATTTATAAGTATGATAGGCTTATAGATATGTTAAAGTGAACAAGTGTTTTTTCAATTAAATATATTTTTAGTAAAGTAAATTTATATTTATTATAAATTGGAGTAAAATAAAAACTTATATATATGAAAGGAATAATATCATAAATATGATAATTAATTAATATATTTTAAAATAAGTTTATTTTTAAATAAAGTTTACTAAATAATTAGTATTTGATAAATATAAAGATACCATAGAGGAAAGAGATCCTTGTATAGTTAGTATTTGAATATGGTTATATAAACAGGAATAAATTCTCTTGTGAAGTGAGATATTAAAATATTTTATATTTAACTTTAATTTATTGAAAATTTAATTTTCTTAAAAGAAATAATTAAAAAAAAAAAAATTTCCTTCCCTAAAAATAGATACATATAATTAAAAATATAGTTTATCATAAATTCGTAAAAAAAAAAATTTCCTTCCCTAAAAATAGATACATATAATCCGGATGCGGATGAACAGTAAGACAATGGGGCTCATTGGCTATGGCCAATTCCCAAGGCATCCAGCGCGTGGTAGCCACATGGGCCTCCACGGCGCCACCACACCTGCATTTACTAAGGCTGCAGGTAGCATTTATTCAACCCAACGCCGGCATAACAAGGCCTCTGTTCTGCCTGGCTCGACCATTATAACTCTCCCTCTCTGGTTAACCGAGACCACTGTCTCTCGTCAAGCTCGCATGGTGACCCTGCTCGGCAATTTGAGGGTCTATATGGTGCCTTTGAATAGCACATGCCCGCCCCACTGCGCGGAGCCGAATGTTCGCACAAGCACGGGCAGGCGATGTTCGATTTACAGTTGCATTGAGTTCGAATCAGGCGCTCATTTCTCCCACAGTGTTATTTGTTCGGGTGTCCACAGTGCTACACCGCTCCCTCCTCGCGCTCCTGTGCAGATTGGCCCGGGTTCTACCACTGCTGCCGACTCACTCCCGCCTCCCCAGCCTCACGACATTGCAATGCCTAGACTGAGGCCACGCATGGCTGCGAGGCGCGGAAGCCCCAGAGGAAGATCGACGAGCAATAACCCCTCCTCCAGCAGGCTCTCTTCTGATTCTCCCCCGGCTTATGATTATGGCTCTCCCTCTGTCTCTCGCACGCCCAATGCTCCTCTTCGCACCACCTCCCCTGCTCCTCCTTCTGCCAGCAACCGCATCATTCGGCAAACCACTCAAAGAGCAGATTTGAGGTTCGATAGCGCCTCCAATCGGCCTACTATCACTGCATACATCACCATCACTTTGTGTGAGGATGCTCCTCCGTCCCCTTGTGCCCCCCCTCCTGGCGAGCCTCGCCCCTCCCCTGCTCCCTCTCATAATGCAGCCTCACCTAATCATGCAGACTTTGACACACCACCCTCCGGTGCAGCCTTTCCCTCACCGTCGCAGGTCAATTCTGAAGCAGAACAAGCTGCGGATGAGCGCAACAAGCAGAGCGATGTCGAAGATCCTGGAGCTGCCTTTAGCTGCCCGATAGTGGAAGAGCAGCCATCGCCTTCCAACTCCATCTGAAATTGCTATGTCGGGACGCAGTAGGCTCGTTCAACCAGGTTTTCCTGTTAGCAATGTTGGTTTTTACAGCACTTTACAGTTCTCTAGTTTTTGGTTCATGTCAATGTTAGTTTTTTGCTACTGTGATAAAACAAACACTTGTACTACACCGGTTTCCCTGCACATGGGCGGTGTGAATATTGCTCTCAAGCTGGTTTCCCTGTATGGGCAGCTTCGAACCAGAATTACGCTTGGCTTTCAAGCCCAGTCTCAGGCTAATCCAGCTGAGCTGAGGCAGTTTTGTATCAATATACATACATAAATAGAATTAGTCAGATTTAGAAAAAAAAAAAATAGATACATATAATTAAAAATATAGTTTATCATAAATTCGTAATTAAATATTAAAATTATATATATAATTAAAAATATAGTTTATATATGTTTAAAAGGTTTGTAATTAAATATTTTTTAACACAGGGAAAATTAAACTTCTATATTTTTGGAATCATTGAAAATCTACTCTTTTAAACTTTTTATTATTATGGCTATGTAAATATAATTTTAAGATTTTTCTATATAATTAAAAAAAAAAACAAATTACTTCCATCAAATGAAAGACATTGGAATTCAAAATAATTAAATTTATAATCACATAAAATCTACTCTTAAACTTTTTATTATTATTATGACAATGAGTGTTAGATATATTTTTAATTTAATTTCCAAAAATAAAAATGTAGCATCTATGTAAACAATTGAAATTTACATTTTTAGTTACCATGTTTTACCAAAATAGTTGTATTAAAAATTCTTTAGGGTTTTAGCATGGATCATTCCAAGTAGAATCAAAGTGAATAGGGCTTAAGCAGGGTTTAAGTAGCTTTGGCAAATTAAAAATTCGTTAGGGTTTTAGCATGGATCATTCCCAGTAGAATCAAAGTGAGTAGGGCTTAACCAAGGTTTAAGTAGCTTTGGCAATACTCTTGGAGGAATGCACAGCAGTGGCTCACATGCTCCACTCTTGGTAAAATGCTATACAGAATGTTGTCCAGAATGTGGTTAAATGCCCTCTCCGGTTCGGCCATTAATTCACAGGCTCGCAATATTTACAGAGGAGATTTAGCCAAGCCATATATTTCCTGCTCAAGGACCATAACATCCTCTAGTTCTCTGAGCTCTGTGCTAGCTTTTAAAAGGTTCCATGGGAACAACTATGGCTACTGTAAGCTTCATCAAACAGTGCTGCTAACATATGGTGTCAGTCTGATTCCAAGCACAAAACAGGGCACTAGGGAGCACAATTACATACACTTCGTCATTTCATGGAGCATTTTCTAAGAACTGGTTTTTCTGTGTCTAGAATCGATAGTATGGAGGCCAGTGCCATACTCAGAATAGAGAAAGTGAAAAAGATAAGTAATTTTATTTTTATTTTTAATTTCCGGTGTTTGATTATTTTCTTCAAAATATTTTCCATGTTTACGTGTTTATGTGGAAAATTAGATTCGCTATATTTCTTGCAAAAAAAAATACTTTGTCCATGCACAAAGAATATGCTTTGTTCATGGACAAAGATTAAATGATTAGATGATTATGTTAAATTTATTGAAAGAAATATATAAATATTTATATAATATTGCATAAGAAAGAAAATAGAAGATGCATGCTCTTTCTTTTAAAAGGGATTTTGTACTTATTTAGTTTGTGAAATGATAACCAATCCAAGATATTTTATTGAGAATGAATGTAAAATAAAGAGTGTAATTAGTGATACATTTTCATGGCTGGTGAAAAAGAAAAGATATTTTCTTGAAAATGAATGTAGAATAAAGAGGGTAATTCTTGATATAATTTCATGGCTGGTGAAAAAGAAAATATATCAATGAGTGGTGAAAAAAATAAATAAAAGATAACTGTTAGTTAGATTAATTTTCTTGGAAGTTTTTTCCATGAATTTGTATGCAAATGTTACCTATGTTTTCATTTAAAGAATACATTAGTGCACAAAGATTGGATAGGATTTTTGTGCATGAATGAATGAAAATAAATAAATATTGTTTTTATAAAACGATGCATATGAATCTTGTTCATACAAGAACAAAAATGCATAAAAGTTTTCATTAACATTGTGAATGCATCTTAGGTTTTATGCATAAAATATGGTCATGTATGGTCATTTCCTGAAAGGGAGGCATGGGAAAACTACAGGTATAAAGACAAAAGTACTAGGTTATGTTAACTTCTTCTTGAAAATGAAGTATGCATTTGTTTACATGAAAGGAATAGTTTATGATGGTGTAATTCAAAGAAGGGAATATGTCCTACGTATATTAAATAAGAGTTGTTATGAGAAGCTCTTGCATGCACAAAGAATAGTGATTGCGTTACAGGTTACGTACATTAAAGAAGAGCTATTATGATAAGCTATGACATGCGCAAAGAATAGCCATTGTGTTATAGAGATATATTCTTTGCATGGATAGAAGAAATATTGAGTTATAATGTTTATTTAGGAAGAATTATTTGTGATTTTTTTGTGATATCATAACCATTATGTTAGTTTCATTTGGAATAAGATCATGCAAATGTATGCAATATTTGTATTAGCTTTCGTTGGAAAGAGTATACATATTTGTTTGCGGGAAAAGATAGCATGTTTTGTTAGATTAAATTGGAAAGGATTGTTAGTATAATCTTTGAAAAATAAGACATGTATTTGTATGCTTTATTACATTAGTGTTATAGAATCTCTTGTGTTAAGCATTCCTTTGGGAAGACTCTTTTGTAATCTATTTGCATTTGCATGCATGGGAGCAACATTCGTTATGTTAGCTTTCCTTTCATGCACCAAAAGTAATAGCTTAAGCGTTAGTTATTTTGATTAAATTTATTTAAATCGCATGCACGAATATCGTAACTGATGTATTAGTTTATTTTAAAGAAAATCTTGGGAGATACAACTATTGTCTTGCAGGAATGTGTGCTTATGTGAGGGAAACATTAGTTAATGTGATGAATTGTAAAAGGCACTTATGCAGTAAGTGTTGTTAAAGGGCGGATTTCAAGGTATTTTTCTTTCATGTCATGAATATACATGAGTAGATGGAGAATATTCTCTAGTTTATATTTATGAAATGGTTGATTAATACTTTATGAATCTTGATATCAATTTATGTTGAAGGCATCATTAGCAGGGAATGATGGTGAGATGTACAAAGGAAATATTATGCTTAACCTGGTGGAAGGTAAATGATTATGGTTCATCACGATGAGTCCAAGCTGTAGGATGATCCTATGTATGATGGTCCATTGTAGGTACATCCATGCCACCAAGATATGAAGCTATGAAGATTAGTGGGTAAATGCTATCATATTTATTGTAATAGCTTTAAGCTACATATTTGTATATTTCCTTGTAATATTTATAAGCAATGGTTAAGCGATGGTCTCCCTTATAAACGATTGAGTGAGGTTTGAACACCCTCACGAGTGTTTAATGATAAAACTAAACATTTACTGGTTTTCACCGTACAGGGTTTCCAGGGTATATTGTTGTTCCAATTATGTGATGACTACATGTGTAATGAAATGAATGTAAGGTTACATCATACAATTTTATGTTAATCTACTACAATAGAGGTTGTTAATGGTTAAGAAACTTACTATTCTTATTCTAAGGTTACACTATGAACTGGTGAGCATTCTATGTAATGGTGATTAATGAATATTTAATAGTGATCTGGATAGTTACCTGTGGGTAGCTTGTATAAAAATTTTAACTCTTGGCATTCCATGTGAAGTTATCGGTGTATGTTACACGTGGTATCAGATGTAAAGGTTGTAGCACTAGCGCCTTTGGGATTTGTTATGTGAAAATATATCGAGGTATGCTAGTAATGGACATTAGTTAATGTATTATTCTAGTAATCTACATATTGATTGGTATATGCAGTAGTCTACTTACTTTTGACATGAGATGTGTGATTCATGTTTATAACTACATTGAATAATAATAAGTAATAAATGCTGCTGCAAAATGTTTTTCATAACATTTGAATCCTGTTGAGGATAAAACACAATAAATTCTTTGTTGTACTTATGAAAGACAAGAACACCTTTATTTTATTTATAAACAACCTGAGTACTCAATAGTGAAAGTGAGAGTTTTTTATTAACATTAGGTATATGACATATTAATCATACATTTAGTAAACATAATTAAAGCTACCATGCACTACTCGAAAAAGATTAATATGTATAGTGATGGTGTGTGAAACTAATGCATGAATGCAAAAGATGAGGAAATTCCTTGAAGAGGATGAGAGTGTTTTAAAATGAAACTAAATAAACCCTTTTAGATGTTAAAAATACACAATGGGTGAAGTAGTGAGACTTGAATATAATGACTAGTTGTCGAATGACTAGTTTTTGAATAAGTCGTGTCATGGATGCATTAAGGTTATTAGTGGCATTGATTAGTTAGTTTTGTATGACTAACTAATAAAAGCTATATGCATGAATTTGTTTTGATTAAAGATTATTGCAAGTTATGAACAACTAGTTACTTCACGTATTTGTCTATTGGTAACAGAACATTGTGGGAAATGGAAATGTTTGGAATGTTACCCTAACTATTATTGATATATACACATTAATGAATATTTGTTTATAATTGTATGTAGGAAATTAATATGATTGCGTAAGATAATACGTTCTTGAGAAATTCATATTTACGATTAGCATCGTTGCTTATAGTAAGCATGGGTAGCTTAATGGAAACATAAAACATGTGAAAGTAAAACATCACAAACATTGCAATGTGAATTGCAACAGTAAAAGTTAAAGTGTCATGGTATAATGTGCATGATTTTGTTATTTGGGAAATAATAATGTACAACACATGTATGTTAGTCATGTTTCCTATTAATCTAGATATCATTGGACCCATGTTAAGGGAAAGTATGATGTATAATGTGCATATAGTTCATTATGTAATTTAATATGGGAAACAATGCTAAAAGAGAAATTTAACATTCCAAACAGTTGTCAACAATTGTGAAAGGCTGGAAGGCCTTGGGTTGACGGTGGTTGCCTGCCCTGAGGGGTTGATGGTGCTTACCTTCCCGTATTTCCTCTCCATAGAGATAGATGATCTCAGTAAGGGAAAAGAGTTGGCCAAGATGGTGAAGAGGGGAAAACCTGAGGCAAATCTATTGATTTTGGAGCCTGTTGGAAGAGGCCCAAAATTCATCATAGACGAGACGCTGTGAGAGGAATAGGAATGATGCTACCAAGAGGAATCATATACTAGACCTTGAGTGGTCATTGGAATTCTCGAGCTGGGTCGCCAGTGAAATTCCATACTGGACCTGGAATGGTTTTTTGTAAAATAACTGTCTGGATGTCAAAATGACTCAATTTGGTTGTGGAAACCAAATCCCATGGGTTGGGAGGAGCATTTTGTTTATCATTGTGGTTCTCATAGTAGAAAACTGGGAAAATTTTAAGGATGGAAAATTATCTTGAAGTTTAAAAAATTGGCGAATCTCACGAGTCCCTAATATGCAAAATATAAAATTTTTATTGATCTATTTGTAAATTTATTCAAAATTATAATGATATTATATATATTGTCTATATAATTTTGGCGATTTTTAACGTAAAATAATTTTATATTTTAAATTTGGGTGAATCATTTTTATAAAAAAATGGAAATTGGCGAATCTTTTTTTGGAAAAACCATGGAAAATTAGCCCACCTGCGAATATTAGCCCCTAAAATTTTCCATGGTAGAATAAGTTAAGTAATAAGTTATGTGTTATATTAAAATGAATTTTTATTTTATTATGTAAATATCATATGTAGATATTAAGAGGAAAGGAGCTTAGCGTTCAAAAAATAAATTACTGAATGTATACGTTCATTTATTTTATTACTAAATTGTTTGAATATCTTAGCAGAGGCTAGGATATGCCCATGGTGCATTGATTGACCATTGGTACGATTAGGGAGCTAGGTGCTCTCTGAGTACTTTTTGAAGTACTGTATCGATGCCTTTAGCAGGAGCTAAGGCAGTGTGCCCATGATGCATTGATTAGTGGGTTGGTGCTCTCTGAGTACTTATGGAATTACTCTGATTAAAACATCTCTTGATATTGCATGAATGTTTGATAGTTGCAAGTATTTCATTTGATTTAAACTATGTGACTAATGTGATTGAATTTGTTAGTCATACATTACAGGCTCTTTCTAGGGAGTGTTGATGGGTGTTCAACCATTCTCGGATATCTTGTGTAAAATCCATAATTACTTCCAATAGTAACTGGTAAGTAATGGTAATTTGGTATAGTATTTTTCTATATTTTTATGAGTTTGAATAATGGATAAGTGGTTAAAAATGGAAGTGGAATATTTTTTTGAGCTATACATGCTTATGACTATGGATAAAAACATTATTGTTTCAAATAATGGCATTTAAGGAAAATAATGTGTTTCATTGTGAAGGGGAAGGACCCCCTTTGAGTTGTTTATATTATTATATCATGAGTATAAGTTTAAATTTCAGTGAGAGAAGCACACTAAGGACGGTTTTCTCTTAAGGGGGGGAGTATGTAACATCATTGTAAACCATTGGAATTTACATTTTTTAATTACCATGTTCTACCAAAACAGTTGTATCAAGAATTTGTTAGGGTTTTAGGATGGATCATTCCAAGTAGAATCACAATGAATACGGCTTGAGCATGGTTGAAGTAGCTTTAGTAATACTCTTGGAGGAATGAAAAGTAGTGACTTAGAGACTCCACTCTGGGTAAAATGATGACCAGAATGTGGTTAAATTCCCTCTCATATGGTTCAACCATTAATTCACAGGCTCGCAATATTTACATCAAAGCATTAGCCAAGTCATATATTTCTTGCTCAAGGACCATAACCTCCCCTGGTTCTCTGAGCTCTGTGCTAGCTTTTAAAAGGTTGCATGGGAACAACCGTGGCTACTGTAAGGTTTATCAAACAGTGCTGAGAACATATGGTGTCAGTCCCAGTCCCAACATTTCACAAAATGGGGCTTTAGGGAGCAGAATTATAGGCACCTGGTCATTTCATGGAGTTTTTTCTAAGAACTGGTTTTTCTGTGTCCAGAATCAATAGTATGGAGACCGGTGCCATACTCAGAATAGAGAAAGTGAAAAATATAAGTATTTTTTTTTGTTTATTTCTGGTGTTCTTCAAAATATTTTCCATGTTTACGTGTTTATGTGGAAAACTAGATTTTACTTAAAAATATACTATGCTATATTTCTTGTAAAAAAAATACTTTGTCAATGCACAAAGAATATACTTTGTTCATGCACAAAGATTAGATGATTATGTTAAATATATGGAAATAAATATATAAATATTTATATAATATTTCATAAGAAAGAAAATAGAATATCCATGCTCTTTATTTTAAAAGGGATTTTATACTCATTTAGTTTATGTAATGATAACAAATCCAAGATATTTTCTTGAGAATGAATGTAGAATAAAGAGGGTAATTCGTGATACATTTTCATTGCTGGTGAAAAAGAAAATGAAATGATAAGAAACCCAAGATATTTTCTTCAAAATGAATGTATAATAAAGAGGGTAATTTGTGATACATTTTCATGGATGGCGAAAAGGAAAATATATCACAGGTGGTGAAAATAAAAATAAAAGATAAATGTTAGTTAGATTAATTTCCTTGGAATGGTTTTCCATGATTTTGTATGAAAATGTTACCTATGTTTTTATTTAAAGAATACATGAGTGCACAAATATTGGATAGGAGTTTTATGCATGAATTAATGAAAAATAGATAAATATTATTTTTATAAAAAAATGCATATGAATCTTGTTCATACAAGGACAAAAATGCATACAAGTTTAAGTTAACCTTGTGAATGTTTCTTAGGTTTTATGCATAAAATATGGTCATCTATGGTCATTTCCTGAAAGGGAGGCATGGGAAAGCTATAAGTATAAAGATGAAAAAACTAGGTTATGTTAAATTCTTCTTGCAAATGAAGTATGCATTTGTTTACATGAAAGGAATAGTTAATTATGGTGTAATTCCAAGAACGGAATATGTCCTACGTACATTAAATAAGAGTGATGATAAGCTCTTGCATGCACAAATAATAGTGATTGTGTTACAGGTTACGTACATTAAAGTACAGCTATTATGATAAGCTATGGCATGCGCAAAGAATAGTCATTGTGTTATAGAGATATATTCTTTGCATGGATAGAGGAAATATTGGGTTATAATGTTTCTTTAGGAAGAATTATTTTTTAGTGTTTTTTGCTATCATAACCATTTTTTTAGTTTCATTTGGAATAAGATCATGCAAATGTATGCGATATTTGTATTAGCTTTCATTGGAAAGAGTATATATATTTGTATGTGGGAAAAGATAGCATGTTGTGTTAGACTACATTGGAAAGTATTGTTAGTATAATCTTTGAAAAAAAAGACATGTGTTTGTATGCTTTATTATATTAGTGTTATAGAATCTCTTGTGTTAAGCATTCCTTTTGGAAGACTCTTTTGGAAGCTATGTGCTCTGTTGTGTAAGAATTCCTTTGGGAAGACTCTTTTGGAATCTATTTAAATTTGCATGCACGGGAGCAGCATTTGTTATGTTAGTTTTCCTTTCATGAACCAAAATCAATAGCTTAAGGGTTATTCATTTTGATGAAATTTATGTAAATCACATGCATGAATATTTTAACTGATGTATCCGTTTCTTTTAAATAAAAGCTTGGGAGATGTAATTATTGTCTTGCAGGAATGTGTTCTTATGCGAGGGAAACATTAGCTAATGTGATGACTTATAAGTAGCACATATGAAAGTGTTGTTAAAGGGAGGATGTCAAGGTATTTTTATTTCATGTCATGAATATACATGAGTAGATGGACAAGATTCTCTAGTATAGATTTATGAAATGGTTGATTAATACTTTATGAATCTTGAAATCAATGTATGTTGAAGGCATCATTAGCAGGGAATGATGGTGAGATGTACAAAGGAAATATTATGCTTAACATAGTGGAAGGTAAATGATTATGGTTCATGCAGATGAGTGCAAGCTGCAAGATGATCGAATGTACGATGGTCCATTGTAGGTACATCCATGCCACCAAGATATGAAGCTATGAATATTAGTAGGTAAATTCTATCATATTTATTGTAATGGAGATAGATATTTGTATATTTCCTTGCAACATTTATAAACAATGGTTAAGGGATGGTATTCCTTATAATCCCTTGAGTTATGGATCAACACCCTCACAAGCGTTTAATAATAAAACTAAATGTTTGTTGGTTTTCACCCTACAGGGTTTCCAGGGTATATAGGGTATATTTTTGTTCAATGATGTGATTGATTATTCTGTCAAATTGATGATGTGGATCCCTTTCTTGTTGTGATGTTCTTAATGTCAAGTATGTGATGACTACATGAGTAATGAAATGAATGGAAGGTTACATCATACAGTTTTATATTAATGTAATACAATAGAGGTTGTTAATGGTTAAGAAACTTACTATTATTATTCTAAGGTTACACTATGAATTGGTGAACACTCTATGTAATGATGATTAATGAATATTT
This sequence comes from Pinus albicaulis, assembly GCA_034641835.2. Lineage (NCBI taxonomy): Eukaryota > Viridiplantae > Streptophyta > Pinopsida > Pinales > Pinaceae > Pinus > Pinus albicaulis. The sequence goes on along the minus strand of CM076572.1, from coordinate 33,963,754 downwards.
AATAGTGATTTGGATAGTTATGAGTGGGTACCTTGTATAAAAAATTTAACTCCTGGTATTTCCATGTGAAGTTATCGGTGTATGTTACAAAAAACAAATCACATCAATTAAATGTCAAAATTAAAGAAACATTGAAATTCAAAAGATTGATTTTTTATTTTTAAGCAATTTAGTTTTTTTGTTTTTTCACCACTTTCAATTTTCAATGGAAGTGTCAAGTGACAACGATGGAAGTTTTCCAAAAAGAAAAAAAAATCATATTACGATATTCTATGTTAAAGCTACTGAAGTAAATGTTAATTATAATTATCATAAATTGTGATTATATTAGTTGTATGGTTCATTTGATTGAGAGTTAATTAGATTTTTAAACAATAAAAAATATTAAATATTATAGATTTCCCATTATTTTTAATTTTCCATTATTCAAATTTTATTCGCAAACTATGTTTCACTAGAACTACAACATTTTTATTTTTAAGAGAAAAAAAAATTTACATTTTAAAATATTTAATTTTTATCAAGTTTAAAAGGGTAAGAGATTAATTAAAATACTTTAACATTTAATTTCTATGTTCAAAGAGAAGTGGGAGAAGCCTTCTCACACTACCATAGTTTTGTTCAGTTAAAAGGTAAATAAAAGTGCTAGTGTGACAATTTTTTTGAAAATTATATAGAAAGTCACTATAAGATGAAAAATCTAAAATGATTTATTCTTCATCTTCACATTCTTATAATCAAACAAGGGAAAATTTTTTGTATCTCATGGTATTTTCCGAATTGACCAATTCATACATTCACTATGATGCTAATAAGAATTAGTCCTAATCTTGAAAGTGTTCATTTTCCTCTTAACATTTGTCAAGAGAGAGAGACATAAATTTTGTTTTCAAGATTAGGGTTGATCACCTGCTTATAATATTATAGCTACATCTTTCGCTCTACTTCTTTGTGTCCCCACAATTTCTCCTTAAATTTCGAGGTAACAATATTTTTAATATTACCTTGATTCTACAATATGATCTCATACATTATTCCTCAGTGTTACAACCATGAACTAAAATATTTATTCCCTCATCTCTTAAGCCAAATTTGGGGAATTTTTCTAGAGTTAATAGTAATTTTAGGAAACATCTTCACATCCATGTTGTATAACTTCTTATTATACATAATATACCCAACTATAATGATGCTTTCAATAGGGGGGAGTCTTTCTTCAATGATTACAATATAGTATGGAGTATATTATTTATTTTGAGGCTTGTAGGTTATAAAATACTTTATAAATTGTCTAATGTTCGTTCATGAAATTCTGAATATACTTCTTTATAAAAAAAGAAAATAGGTAGCTTGCATTAATCAATCTAGTAAATGAGCCAACACCCTTCGATTCATGGCATGTTCAACATCTATAATACTAAATAATTATTAAAAATTGTTTCTACTAATACCCTATCAATGGCCAAATATTCCTCTAACTAGATTTATCGTATATGATCTCCAAAATATGCCATTACAAAATATTGCTTTACATAAAATTTAACAAAAAATATTTTCTTAAACGACTACATTCCTAGAGCCTTGATGGGATCCATTGCAATGAAATTTGGATCCATTGTTTGTATTGGTAACTATGGAATCAAATGATCCTTATTTTCGCCTACTGGTTATGCTACTGGAGAGGATGGGTCTTTGATGCAGGAGCATCGAACCATACTTCAAATTCAATGCTGTGAAAGATGAGACGTGGACAACCATTTGTAAATAGATCTGAAACGATGGAAGCGATAAGTATTTAGAAGACTTGATTTATTGTGATTATCTGCCATGTAATTGAACAAAGATATTTCAAGGTTTAGTTGAAAATTTGTGGGAGAAGAACTCGTGGATATAGATGAACCACTTGCTTGTAATTTCTTTATAAATGTGAGTATTTATTGTATGATAGAAAGGGCAGAGCGCAATGTAGCATGAGGGTGAAATTTTTTATTCAGGCCTCAGTAGCCTTAGCCTATACTCAAGCTTGAACGATAATGAAATTAATGTGTTTTTAAGTTTCCACGATAATCTAGAACTTATAGTATCTATGTGTTGTTTATTTCAAATTCTCAATATATTCCTGTGTTATTTCTGTAAATGAATAGATTGTGTGAACGTGAGCGAGAGGAAGAAGTTCCTATGAAATTTGTGTAGAATAAAGCTATGGCAGAGACAAAAGGATGAAGAGACAAGGCAGACCCACATGAAGGATGAACGAGCAGTCATAATCAAATCGTAGATGTAATGGTGAGAGATGAACATATGAGATCCCATAGCAAGATAAGATGGGAAAGTTGCGATGGGATGAAGGGCGAGAAGTGAGGACCATTCGATCTGGGCACAGATCAGTGGTGGATGGAAAATCACAAGTTCACACATCACAAATTTTAGCGCATATCATTAAGACTTCGCAATTTATGTTTTTTTATTTGTGATGCGGTGATGTTTTGAAATAGCGCTCCAGCACATGTCGTACATCGCGTGATTTATGGTTTCACAATTATCAATATAGAGTTAAACTTGTAGGCAAGCGAAATGCAATAAGTTGTAAAAGTTGCGATGTGGCGATGCGACATCATCATCGTAACTTCGCATCGGAGTAATTATAAGTTCATTTTTAAAGTTATTTTCTAAGTTTACTGATATGCGATATTGTAAAAGTTGTGAAGTGTGATTGCATCTCATTGGTCACTTGATTGTGGGACCCTAGAAGCACAGTTCTACATGTATGTAAGTAATTTTATATTGTGTGCAATTTATTTTAATGTAACCGATGTTTGATTGCTAATGTATATATGTTTATAGAACTCCAATATTATAATCCGCTATGAGTAAAGGTAGTCTATGTGGGCCATAACCCACAGGTCAACAATATTGTTTAAAATTTAGTTTCGTGCTGCATCAACCTTAGAGACCAAAAATCTCATTTTAAACATCGACAATGCGAGACTAAATAGTAACTTTTATGCCATCTACCTTGGTGCTTAGGTTATCAACCATCATGGCCAAGTTGACCACTATTCGCCTGAGTCTCTCCATATTCTCTCTTATATCTTCTATCTCCCTAATCATCAAAGAAAAATGTGAGTGCACTTCGAACACAATTTTCTCTACAATTTTGTCTAATTTAACCAAATTATCCTCCAGCGCAATCATTTCTTGGACCGACCCAAGGTTTTTATCACTTGACTTGACTGCAGAATCCATACTTGACTGTGGGCATAATTCGCTGTTATTCTAAGAATTTCAAACCTTACTATTCACCATTTATAGCCAAGAATATTACCAAATTCACCTCCCATCTTGATTCTAATGCAATTAATGTATTTTATTTGTAGTATCCTTCATAATTCACCTATATCTTGCACCATATCCTAATCCCAATGAACATGTATTCCACATTTCATCCATGACGAATGAAATGTAGTACTAACTTGCAATGTGATATATCCCATAGCATATTCACATGTCAAGTGACATTTGCTATATCTAAGAGGTTTGAGTGTCATCACCGTTAACCACCTAGAGGGATTTTTTGAACCTGTTTCCAAATTCAAGATTCATCTCTTTAGGGAATCATTATTTTCCTAGATCATTTGATAATTAATTCTATAGTATTTTTGAGGGCCAAAATGATCCGTCATTCTTTAATTAGTAAATAATTCCCTCTATCCATGTTAATACTCTTTTTCTTCATGGTAAATATTGGAATGATAGATCTCCTTGATTTATGAGAAGCACTCCTTGTTTAAGGGATACACGTCTATTGGCTTGATCATCAACCAATTTAGTATTCTCTCTTTTTATGCGGTAGAAGGATATAGATTCAAATTTGTGAATTTAGTTTCCTTGTATCTAGGGGAAGTGGATATTTCTGAGAGAGATTTTTGTTCTTCTAAAACTTTTGAATGGTTAGCATTGAGTCACTTAATACAATTATTTGACGACTGCCTCTTGCAAGAGCTAGACATATTCCTAGTGAAAGTGATAATGCATATGCCTAGTTATTGGAGGATTTTCCCAATCCCCATGGAAATTAAATCTCTATTTTTCCATTAGAGAAGATAATTACCCCTCCTGCTCCAGCCTCCCTTGAAATTTTGAATATACTTCAACCCCAAATTTGAAAACCATATAATACTTAAGCCAACTTTATATTATATCACATATTATCAAAAAATAATTAAAATAACTTTACATTAGAAAATGTTTTATTTTTTAATATATCATATTATATAGTAAAATATTACTCATATACATAATGTTAAAGATGATATCAAATATACTATATCTTTACCTAAATATGGTTGTTATTATTTATATTACTATAATAAATTTATTAAATTAATATATACAATATTATTATTTATACTTTTATAAATGAAATTATTAAATAATATATCCTCATATTAAAATTGTATTATTTTATCTTCTCTATCTCGGTCTTCAAAGCACATGGAATAAAAGTGACTTAAAAAATAGTTTTTCGAATGACCATACTTGAAAGCTTATAATGTATTTTTAGAAGAAAATTATTTTGATAAATTATGTATTTTCTATTATTATTTAGCACCTATAAACAATGTTATTCACAAATTAAATGTCACGTAATATTATACATTGTAGTCCACATAATTATTGTGGTAAAACACTAAAAGCATGTCACATAAACAAATTCTCTATTAACATTGGTTTTGAAAATATCTCTGCATGGTTTTCTCGAGTGTAGACATTTCTAAGATCAATTCCACCTCCATCGATAACCTTTCTTAAAAAATTGTACTTTATATAAATATGTTTGGCCTTTTTATGGTAAATTGGATTGGTATCTAATTGTAGTGCAATTTGACTATAACATAATATATTTATGCTATTCTTTAGTCTCCCAAGTTCACATAGATTCCCCTTAATCAAATTTACACTTTGTAATCATGTAATAAAATAATGTACTCTCATTCTATGGTGGATAAAGAAACTATTTCTCAAATCTTGGACATCCAACTCATGGATCGTCCTACAAGAGTAAAGACATATCTTGAAGTGGTCATCCTCTTGTCTAAACAACCTACAAAATCTAATTCAACCTATACATAGACATAAAATTTACAAAAATTAAAGGTGATATTATAATCAATGGTACCTCTAAGATACTGAAGCACCTATTCAATATAGTCATTTGTTTTTGAGTGGATTTTCCATGAACCTACCAATTATACCCACTGAATTTGAGATATCAAGACTATTACAAGCCATCTCATATGTAATACCTTCTATCACATTAGCACATAATACATAATACCTATATTTATTTTCATATTCATTACTATTACATGATAGAATAAAGCTCAAAATGTGAATTGAAAGGGATATTAATTGGTTTCATATTTTTTCATCCCAAACTTCAGATGTATTTTCTCTACATGCTATTTCTTTGAAAAAATAAGCTTATCAGTTCTCTTGTATATTTTTATTTCAATACCCAATGTTTGTTTTGTATCTCCTACATCCTTCATATCTAATTCCCTATCCATCTAATCCTTCAACCTATTGATCTCTTCCATGGTTTTAATAACAATGACCATATCATCAACACAGAACACTGATATAATGAATATGTCTTTGAAACTTGTATAGTATACACAATGGTCATACTCACTCAGAGTATAACTTTGGTTCATCATGAAGGCATCAAACATCTTGTACCATTTCCTAGCTGAATAATTAATGCCATACAATAATTTCTTGAGCTTGAAAACTAATATTCTGTTGCGGTGTTGCAAAAAGACTTTACGTTCTTCCATATAAATATTCTCATCCAAATCTCCATGCAATAAAATTATTTTAACATCTAATTATTCTAACTCTAAGTCAACAAAAGAAGCTAGTGCTAACACAATTTGAACATAAATAACTTTAACAAATGGAAAAAAAATCATGGAAATCTATGCCTTCCATTTTTGAGTAACCTTTTGCAACCAGTCTAGCCTTATAACTTTCAATATTATTTCCAATTACTCTTTTAAATTTGAAGGCCTATTTGCATCTACTAACCTTCCTATCTAATGGGAGATTTACTAGGTCCCACGTATTTTTTTTTATCCAAGGGATCCATTTCCTCTTTCATCTCAACTTTCCATTTCTCATTGTCGATATCGTTTATTTCTTCCTGATAACAACAAGGTCCTTCAACATCTGTAACCAAAGAAATAGATGAAACACATTTGATATACCTTTTCACATATTTCTCTTCGTATGTAGATATTTTTGGGTAGGATTTGGAGCTTTAGTACTTTCATAAGTGTCTTTTGCATCTACAACTTATTTATCTCCATAATATTCTTCTTTCTTCCTTATGCGTTTTTATGGTTCTGTCTCGAACTGAATTTTTTAACTTGGTGCTTCTTTCAGATTCACAACATCTTCTAAATGATATGATTTATTAAGATAATGTTTATTAAATACCACATTGTTACTTGTAATTATCTTTCAGGTAGTAGGACCCCACAATCTATATACCTTAGAAATGTAATCATAACCAAGAGATATGTATTTCTTTGATTTAAGGTCTAATTTAGAACATTGTTTTTTAGGAATAAGAGCATAAACAACATGAGCAAAAAAATTTAAATTTGAATAATCATATGGATGACCTGTCCATACCAATTCAGGATTTTTTTTCAGTTTATTGCAATAGATGGTGACAAGTTCACTAGATAAGATGAAGTACTAATTGCTTTTGTTCACAACTATTTTTTTAAACTAGCATTGCTTAGCATTATCCTTGTGTTTTCCAAAAAACTCTTTCTCATGTGTTCTGTGAGACTATTTTTGATGAGTATTATCTATGGTTTTGTGTCTAAGGATCCAAACCTGCTTGAAATTTTATTTGAATGTTATATAAGTAAACTTTCCTTTATTATATATTCATATATGTTTTATTGTATTTCCAGTTCTCTTATCTATCATACTTCTAAATTGCTAAAAAGTTTTAAACATACAATTTTTTCTTTCTAATGTATAAACCAGTACCATTCTAAAAAAAAATTAATAAGTGATATAAAATATGATGATACTAAAAAATAAACAGTAGGGTATGATCTCCAAACATCGAAATGAATTTATTCAAGAATAACTTTACTAATATGCTTGTATAATTTAAATTTGTATCTACCATGTTTTCGAAATATACAATGTTTGTAGAAACTTAACTTTTTAGAGTGATGTAGGAGCATCAACCCTAAGAAATATTTTTTGAATAGGCACCAAAGGGGTGTTGAAATTTCCTTGAATTTTAATTTGTATAAAATTAGGGTTTTTTACTTAAACATAAGTGTCTCACAAATATTCAATCCCCCACTTCAAATTCCATTTCACTATGATGTTGGTTTTCCTGTTGTTTCATCCCGTTTTATTCCATAACCAAGGAGTCCTTCAACAGTTTGAGAAACTCTTCTTGGTTTTCGATGTGGCCCTCTATATCATGAGTCTTTATATTCCATTTCAAGGATGGTGCACTGAATGGAGTATGATATCCCTAAAGTGCCATAAATGCTGACATTTTTTATGAAGAATGGAAGGATGTGTTTCACTACCATTCTGCCAAGGGAAACCATTTGAACCATTTTGTCTATTTATAATATGAAAATAAATGTAGATATCCTTCTAAAAATCTATTCGAAATCATAGTTTTCACATAATACTGAGGATAGTAAGATAATTTGCGAGAAAATTGAGTACCCAAACAAGAAAATAATCCAGTGCAAAAATATTCAGCAAAAATTGGATCTACAACACTTACCACAATCTTTAGTATTCTATGTATCTTTTGGAATATTCACATCAATGTTTCTACCAGCGTGCACTTGCTTTTAGATGAAAAGAAAGAGAGAAAACATGGGAATACTATGTTATTCGATCTACCACTACCATAATGACATTGTTTCCTTCCAATTTGGGTTTAATTGTAATAAGATACATTAAAAATTCTTCCCAACACTAGCTTTGTATGGCTAATAGCTAAAGGAGCCCTATGGTCTTGATATTCTCTCCTCTATGTTGTTGGTTTACCACACATACTACCACAAAATGTTCCACATATATAATAAAACCTTCCAAAAAAGATATTTCTTCATCCTATGGTATTCCTTTAAGAACCTTCAATGTCCTCCAATAACAGAAGTGTAATTATAATAAAAACTTCTATTTAAGTTGAGAATTCCTACATAAGTATAAATGATCTTGATGCCATAACAAATTATTGTTCCATGTAAATTTTTCTACTACGTTAAGTTCCCATTGTATTTGTTGACTAATATTTCATATCTTCTCATACTGTTGTCATTTTATCCTTGCTTCTTCCACCTAGTTAGATTATGGTGGAAATAACAAATAGTAAACCATTTGTTTCTTCCTTTTTCCTAGATATTTCGTTTTCCACAATATATTTTCCGCATTTTATAGATAATTTCAAAGTCATAACCCAACATATTTGTGGCCCACTTTTGTTTATCTTCTAAAGATAGTATTTTTGTCTAATAAATACATTGGACTATCATGATATGTTTTTAGTTTGAAATATCATCCTCTTATGTATGGATTCCTTTTCATATCTACATAAAGTATGGAAAAAATTTCTTTTTAATAGATGGGTCGAAGTAATTTCTTTCCTTTAATACTACTATTTTCAAAGGAAAGGGGTCTTCCTTCTTACATCAAAACCACACCAATGCCATGGCTTGAGGCATCAAACTCCACAATAAATATTTTTGTAAGGTTTGGTGTTTCTAGGATGCATCCATGATGGGATTTGTATACATAGCATATTTAAGTTATTCAAAAAATTTGGTTTCTTATTTAGTCCAAGAAAAGTCTTCCTTCTTCATTAAGTTTCTTAGAGGCGATGATATTTGACCATAATTCTTGAAACAATTACAGTAACATCTTATCAATCCAAATAATTATTTATGTTTCTTTAGGGTACTTAGGATTCTCCATTCCCTCATATATTTTATTTTGATAAGATCCACCTTGACACTATCATGTTCTACAATATGACCCAGATATTATACTTCTTGAACCTCAAGGCACACTTGGAAAGGTTTGCATATATTTATTTCTCTTCCAACATTGTTAAGACCTTGTGTACATGTTGAACATGTTATTCCCAATTTTTTCTATAAATTAGTATGGATTCAAAAAATACTAATACAAATTTTCTGAGGAATGGTTTAAAAATAGAATCTATTAAACTTTGAAATGTTGAAGGTGCATTTGTAAGCCCAAATTGCATAACCAGAAATTAATAATGACCTTCATGTTTTCTAAATGTTGTTTTTGGAATGTATTCTTTCCTCATTCTTATTTGATGATATCCATAATTAAGATATAAATTCACAAAAAAAAACACCATGTAATTCATCTAACAATTAATCCATCAGAGGAATGTGAAACTTATCTTTAATTGACATTTTGTTGAGTTGTATGTAATCTACACACATTCACCATCAACTATCATTTTTTATAACCTTAACCATTATTGAATATAAATCACTCTGGATAGGTTAAATGTTTTCTTTCTGTAGCATTTCAAGGACCATTCACCCAATCTCACTCTTTTTTGCATGTGGATATATGTGAGGTTTATTGTTAGGAAGTACACTTCTAAGTTCCAAATAAGTAGCATGGTCATGGACTTGGATAGGTTAAAGGACCTTAAGAATTTCTCCTAATACGTTCACATGAATTTTCACAAAATTTTGAAGATCCAATAGAGAAGAGGATATAAATTATTGAAAAAATAAGGAACATAATTATGCAACTACACCTTGGTGTCCCTTTTTTATAAAAGTTTTCATGCTATTAGAGCTTATCACTTTACTAGGTTTACCTTGGATACCTATAAGCTCAATGTCCTTTCCTTGTGAGAAAAATCTTATGAAATTATTTTGGAACATAAGAGACACTATTAGTAATGATTGTAACCACTGGACCCCTAATACAACATCAACACCAACCATTTGAATTGTAATCATGGGGCTAACTAATAAATAATCCCCCCATATTTAGCTTAATCTAAGTTCACATTCCTAAAAAAATTATCATACCTGCATTCACAATAATCAATTCAAATTCAAGTGTTGGATACACAACAGAACTAAATTTTTTTTCTAATTTGTAATTGATGACGTTATGTGTACTACCTGAATCAATAAATATTGTCACCTTATGCATTTTCATACACCCTTTTATATTGAAGGTTTGTGGAATATTGATGTCAACCAATCCATGACAAGATATTGATGGAATAATTTCATTTAGATTTCTATTTTGTGAAGTTTCCACTTCTTGATCTTCTTGATCTTAATATTCTATGTAGAATAATTTATTCCTAATGCATTTATGCCCTTTAATATACTTGTTATCATATATGAAACATATTCCATTTTATCTTCCTTCATCCATTTAAAAGTACTCAACCTTCTTGGTTTATGAAAGGGAGCATAATTTTATATATAGTCATTAGTGACAAAAAATTTAGTGGCCACATTTTTACTTTATACTTTTCTTTGTAAGAAAAAATCATGCTCTAGAGATTTAGATTCAAAGAGAAACACCTCATGTTATATGCTACTCTTTAAAGGAAACATTAATATGCATAACAAGTTATTGTCTAAAATATTGTTAACATTGGGACTCAAATTTTGGGATTATTTAATGTGCTCTATAACTAGACCCATTTGTTTAAGATTTACCAAATGATGAAAGAATTTGTTTCTCTTAATATCCCCATAATGTGCTATCAATTCCTCTATAAAATTAGACCAAGATAGAACTTAATCCTTTTTCCTTTCACAAAGCCATTGATACCATACATATTGGTTTTGTTCTAAAATCGTGAATGCAATATTTACCTTTTTTAAGGATGAAACTTGGTGTAGATAAAATAATCGTTGCATAAAAATATACATGTTAAGGTATCATTACCAACAGATTTCCTCATATCAATATGTGGAATGTATTAATTCCTTGGTGTTAAATTGAAGACGTAATGATGTGGATCATGGAATGAAAACTCATCATTATGGGTTTGTGATCCAAAATGTATGCTCTCCAATTATGATAGCATGCTCCCCATATAAGATTGATTCCCACTGGCATGCTTCTATTGTTCTTGATTTCCTTTGATATCCACATCCATTTTACAAATTCTTTCCAAGATAATATTTTCCATGGTAATCATTGATTTTTTATTTCTTCCTTATTTTTCGTCTCCTTCCTTTATATTTGTCTTTTATTTTCATTCATATTCTTTTTTATCCTTTATATTCCTTCCTTATTTTCAATAATCTTCCTTTCTATTGCTCCCTTGTTTCCATTCATATTCCTTTATGTTCCTTCCTTATTTTCATTCATCATTATTTCAAAATTTTCCTTATTTTCACTCATATTATTTTCCATTTACCCTCTAAGATTTTATTGAGAATGTGAGAAATTTTCCCTTTCCACATACTACGATCCATTTCATTAATTTTCTTCTCTAATTGCGATAACCTAAATTCTGAGTATTCAATTCCTTCATGAGACAAGGATGGGCCTTCAATATATTTAACTATTATAGTATAATTATTTCGAGGCATGTTGAAAAATAATAAGAACCCTCCTCTCCATTAAAATTGAAGAAAGGAGGGGATATTTTGATGAGAATTATGTCACCAGTCAGTTACATACCTTAATCAAGAGATTATCAGAATATATATATATAGATATATATATATATATATATATATATATATATATATATAGATATATATATGAGATTTGAGGCCTTCTATATTTGAAATTTTCTTTTTCGATAGTATGATATACAGTTTCTATGATTCCAGAGCTCTGAATTGAATCTGATCAACCTCTGAATGAAAGTTATAAAAACTTTCCCAAAACGTTTTGATTTTTTTTCCTATTTCTACGAGAAAGCATGTATAACTTTCCAAATGTTCGATTATTGAAATATAATTCTAGGACTTATACCTAAGGTGGTGCTATATGTATCATAAGAATCCTAAATATTTCACTCTATAAAAATTTCCAGGCAAGGCGATATAGCCAAATTACCAAGCTCGCATGTTTGAAATTTATTTCATGATTTCCAACAAGCCCTTAATTTCATAGGTTACATCTCCAAAACTACAAAAAAAAAAATTCTAGAAATTAGACCAAGAATTCCCCAATAATTCTCCTTAACGTGGTCCAAGTTTCCATTTATTAATCTTTAAACTAAAAAAATTATAGCAAAAATGGAAAACTAACTTGTTTGAGACCAACTTTTGGACCATGTATAGACCCTAACTTACTTGGAGCATATCTATAGAAATGTAGTTAACCAAGATCTGGAACTTTGAATAGGCATTTAACATGACCTCTTCTTCAATTGGTCAATGTTTTGTGGTCTGAATCTTCACAATCAAAATTTTATAATGAAAATTACTAACTCGCTTATTTTGAGACAAAATTTACGAGTATTTAAAAGCCCTAACTTCGTTGGACCATATATTTGAAAATTTAGTGAATCACGATATAAAAATAGAATCAAATATTGCACAATATGTCCTCTCAATATTATATAGTTTTCATCATTTTAAGCACACCTAAAAATGATAAGAAACTAATCAATATAACGCAATTCAATGGGGAAACCTCCAAATATAATATATTAAATTAAAAAGACAACATTTGATGATCCTAAGACTATGTTTCCTTAGTATATATATAAGATACAAAGTGTAAAATTATAATATAATGGGATGATGAGGTGTTCTAGCCTACATATTAATATAAGAATATAAATGTAATCACTAAATATATAGGGCTTAATAAGGGGAATCTAGGTTACCATGGGCTTATATAAATTCTAACAAGACCTAATCACGAGAGAGGTAAATGTAGTATGTATTATTAAGTTATGCAACCTCTAAGAATTAGCTATGTTGTATGTTTCCATTGTGCAACCTATGACATCCTTTTGAAATAAGGTTTTTAAAGGGATTTGAATAAGATTTTTGTCTTTAAGAGAAATGATTTTCTTCCATATTCTTCTGGGATTAATGGAAATAATGCTTCAAATGGTGAAGGATAGGGGTAAAAAATTAATTTACATGAATGCGAAAAAATAATATGTAACATCAAACAAAAATAGGATGGGTAAAAAAAATGGCTAAAATTCTCCCAACTACCGAGGCAAAATTTAGGAAGAAGGGGCCAATAAACATAATCAATGAAAAAATGTTGTGGGCATCAATAATCAACACAAGGAAAGAAATAGGACTTAGCTAAAAATGAAATTTTGTTGTTTCCTTTGCTGGGTTTATGAACATTATATATATCATTGTTTAGAAATACTTGTGGTTCAGTAGATGCAAGTAATGAAGGGCCTCTCAAACCCTAATTCACCATTCAAGACTAATATTTTGTAGCAACCTTAGGCTCCTCAAATTCTATCCTCGTAATAAAAAATAGTGTGTAATTATTAAAAAGAATCAACAAACTCATCTCCCAACCCGTATCTCAATATAAATCCTAATAAACATTCATCTACAAGATTATATCGAAATATATTCATCTCCACACACAATATTGTAGATATTAAATTCCCAAGCCTAAATTCATTGAAACAAAAGAAAATACAATTGACATCCTCAAGTGTCCCCTTTTCAAATATCCTAACCCATCTTTTATCCTCATACTCATGCTCCTAACTAAAATTTCGAGGAAATCATGCACAATTTACATGAAAGGAGCCTCCCACAATTGCAATATTTTTGATGATTTGGCTACAATTTCCATATCAACATTAATAGTCCTTTGGACTTGTCGTTTCCAACAAAAGGAATTTTTTTCTACATTATAGACCTTTGATTCCTCACATTTTTGTATTATTGACTTATGATTTGACTAATATAGAACCTTGGATTCTCTTATCAATATATTTCCAATCCCTTGTCACCTTAATATACTATTACCCTACATGTCTATTGTGGTCATTCTTACCAACTTGTAAGGCTTTACTAAAAGGTTCTTATCAAACTAAAGGGTAAAAATTTCATGAATGGCATTGAATTTATGGTTTTATCACTTAATTATAACTTCTTGTTAGGTCATAGTTACATAAAATCTTAAAAATTGGTTGCATTCTTTGTATTCTACACGATGGAAATTCTTCTTGAAGGGTAAGTTGTCACTATTGATTAGCATCAGTAGTATGAACTAAACCCTACTTCCAATTAAGATATATATTTTCCACCATTATCAACACTACATCATTCTACCAATTGATGATAATTTAACTTAGTTATCGACTTATTGAGAACTGTGACTTCAAAATGAGAACACTATTCCTAGAAAACTAATTTTCTGGCCAAAAACACTAGAATCAACCCTCAAATACAAAAGTGTTGCTCTGGAAGTCATTATTTTTTATTTTTTAAGGTTAAAATTACAAACTTTTGCAACCATTTCCTTAAAAATACATAATATTGTTAACAAAACATTAAAATCATTTCTTAAATAAAAAAGTAATGCTACCATTAGCATATTTTCCCGCTGCCTTTGGTTTTTTTTTTTTTAATCTCTGAAGGGTAGGCGGAAGAAGGATATTACAACTTATCTAAAACCATGATTTTAATAGCCAAGGAAATTATAATGAAAATTTTAAAATTAACCCTCAAATTCAAAAGCGGTGGTACGAATAGTAGATTTTATTTTGATGTTAAAATTACAACTTGTTTGAAACTATGGTCTTGTTAATTTGTATCATTACAATAGATATCTTAAAATCAAACCTTAAATAAAAAGATATGATACTAGTGACACCTCTTTTTTTGGGCCGAAAACTACAAGATATTTTATTTTTCAAACAAAACCATAATATGAGAGAAAAAACTAGGGAAAAAACAAACGAAAAAATAGAATAAAAAAACTAAAATAAATGGGGCTGAAACCCCGAAACTAGTCGGAAAAAATAAAGATATTTAATTTATATACCATAAAAACATAGCCAAAAACTAATTCAAAAAAAGAAAAAAATATGTATTTTCTTAAAATAAGGGAAAAAATAGCTTCTCTCTTTAAAAAAACTAAAAAAAGAAAAAATATATATAAAATAAATTTTAAGAAAATTTTCAAAATAAATTGAAACCAAACTAACCTATTGCAAATTAAAATTTATGGAAAGAGAAAAGAAAAAATAATAAAAAAAATGGATAAATGGAACATGATTACATAATGTTGATATTTAGACCTAGATCACTTTTTTTAACAGGTACGATAATTTTTTGAAATCGGTAACTTTGAATGATCAGCTACTGCTATTACACCATGTGCAACTATTTCATAAATAGCACAAATGTGCTAGTTACAACTTGTTTCTAGTGACTTAAACCCACATAGTTGGGGAAGCATATTGTTCACTAAACCACTCAATACAATATCATTTGACTATTTGGACCCAAATCACTTGCAAAAGGTAAATAACCATTCCTCCAATAGTGATTCAACCCACCCCCCCCCCCCCCAACTCGCTGCCAGTAATGTTCTAGTTTCTAACAACCCTATCATTAAAAATGAACATCTAAATTGAAAATGACATGGTCTATGCATTGTAAACAAGTCAATAATGGATATCTAAGAAAAATGTTAGAATTTAAAATTAAGGAAAAGGTAATGAGATACAACTAACTTCTAGAATCTAGACCTAGATCGCCTTATGGGAATGCAAAGGCCTATCGTAGGCCACATCCAATAACTAGATCTATGCATTAAAAAGACACCCCAATATGCTACTTTTTTTTCTTTCCTCATTAAACTTGCAACAAGAAACAACAATAAAAAATAAAAAAAGAATATTTGAAAAGAAAAGTAAAAGAGAAAGGAAGTAGGAGAAGGGAAGGGAGAAGCCACTATATTGCTCATGGAGGTTACTCCATGAAACCCTAAATTTATTGCATGAAACACTAAACCTGCAACTACAAACGAAAAATGAACATTATGAAATCGAAAAAGTAAAAGAAAACGAATATAGAAAGGAAGGAGGAGAAGGGAATGAATAATAGATTACGTTCATGATAGAGATTCCTTCATGCAACATTGACATTTTTGAATGGAAGGCTATACCTACAAAAACAAAACAATAATAAACATTAATAAATCAATAAAGAAAAAGTAGAGTAAAATTAGAAGAAAAGTGGATAAGGGAGGAAAAATTCATTACCTTCTTCATAGAGGTTCTTCCATGGAACATAAAACCTATCATCGATGCGAATGAAACCCTTAAGTGAAAAATAAGGGAGGACAAGAGGAGAGAATAAGAGACGAAATGAAAAAATAATGGGAGAGTATCATTTGCAGAGTTATTGTGGGGGAAAATAAGATATTTTAATTAAAATAATAGATATTCCCACACACTCTTAAGGATTGAGATAAGTGGTTTATTTTTATTTCTAGATATTTTTAAAAATTAATTTTGAAAATTTTCTCCACTTTTATTTAGTTGCTCATGAAACCCTATGCTAAACTTAGTGTGAAAACTATTTAATTTTAATAACAATTGAACGATTTCAAAATGTAGGCAAAGGTATTAAATAAGAAATTGTAACCAACTCCCTTCTTCTCCCTCAAGGATTGGGATGAGGAAGGTGTTACCTATTTGAACCAATCCCCAAGGTCTATTATGGAGACGAGGTTAGAAAAATATTCACTTTTTGGATGTATGTAGAATTTAATTCTAATACCACCATTGTGATCAACTCATCAGGAGATTTATGGAAATATAAAATTTAATTCAATTTGAGTTCCAAGTAAAATATATTCTTATTTGATAGTATACCAATAAGAAGAATCCATGTTAGTCCATGGATCTCCATGTGGCACCCAAGCATACTTGATTTGGTGCCAGTGGTGTTGCCATGCTAAAATTTGTTCATGGTGTTATGGTATCTAGGCTTGCTCAAATCTAGGCCTACAAAATTGTACAACTTCTTGACACCATAAAATTCATATCTCCAGATAGCTTGCTGAAGGGTTTCACTAGGTACGGATTCTTAATGAGAATGTTTCCCAGTGCCTCAAACTATATATGGCTTACACTTTATCCGGGTTGTAGAAAGGAAAGTGCCTTTATCGAACCCTCGATATCTAGATTCAAAGGTAGTAGAATATAAATGTTTGGGCCTTGATATCATATGAATTGAGGTCCCCACACACAAAGTAAAATGTGAATTATCCAAGCCTATGAGCATCTAAACTCCCATGAGGTGAACAACTTGTGCCAACCCCTTGTTTTGTGACTTTTAGATTTGATGTGAAATCCAGTTAAGGGTTAAATCTAGGGCTACATAAAAGTGAAACATTTTCCATATCTCTAGACTTCTGAATTTTTGGATTCAATACTTATATAAAGTAGTGAACACAACCTCATCATTTTTTATGTTGTGTGGGACCCATGTGAAGGTTATATAGGCCTTATCTAGTCCTAGTCAGATGTGGTCCTATAATAAGTGTGTAACTCTTAGCACCCTTAGAAATATCGAACTCCCAGATGTAACCACTTCAAATCGGGGAAATATGAACTCAAAGGACTCTAGGCCAATTTCAAAGAAATTACCTCCTACCAAAACAAAACCTTTAGATCCATGGATCCTACCAATGTGATAGGGATAAGGGAATAAATAAATGTTTCTAATGAAATTTGAAATAATCCCAAATGCTGAAATTCTTGGTATACTTGAACCAAGACATGAAACCCAACCCTCAAAATACGATGCCATGAACAAAATTAAAAATTGGGCACTAGAAAGGCCCAAAATAGAAGAAACCAATGAGATATAAGAGCATGGCATTGACGACCAATTTACAAGGAATATACATTGTTTGATGGAAACATATGAGATAACCCTACCCTATTTCCTGGAGCAAGCTCGTTAAAATTAAACAATAAGAGATTAATGCATCAACCATGATAACTATAAGAATTTATACCATTTAGAGAGATCCACGATCTATCTTTCAAACAATACAATCTTATAATATTCTAACTATTCTAACCATATGTATGAAAAAAACCATAACAGTGCATAAAATCATAGTCTATTAAATTGTTCATGAATTAAGTATATTCAAACACACTTCAAGTAACAATGTTACCGATGAAATAGGTAACCGCACTGTTACCTACTTTTTTTTGGTAGCATAAAAAGCACCCGATTTTGAAAAGTGGTGATGCAGAATCACCTTTTTTTTTAGAACATTTTTGACACTCTAATATTTTTATTTATGAAGTATGAATATTTGTTTTAAAATGTTAGTGATTTTCATGCTAATTTTGAAATGTATTAATGCAGTATCAACTTTTTTTTTTAGAGCGGTGATTTTCATGCTAATTTTGAAATGTATTGATGCAGCATCAACCCTTTTTTTTTAGAGTGGTGATTTTCATGTTGGTAATAAAACACAAAACTTAGATAAAAAAAAATATATAAAAACAATAAAAAAAGCCAATAAAAATGTAGAAAAAACAAAATTAACTCGTAAAAACAAAAAATTTAAACAAAAATAAATAAAAAAACAAAAAAAAACGAAAATATTCGAAAATTATATCAAAAGAAATGACAAAATTTGAAAAAAAAAACAAAAATTAACCAAAAAAAAAAATCAAAACATTTTTTTCTAAGTTATTAAAAAAAACCATATAATTAAAAAAAAAAATAGAAAATTTAAAAATAATTTAAATTACAAAATTAAAATTTAGATAAAAAAAATAAAATACAAAAAAGAAAAAATTAAATTTAAAAAATTAAATTAAAAAAATAATAAGAAGAAGAAAAAAAATACAAATTTTAAAATTAACAAAAAAAAAAAAAACAAATTAACAAAAAAAAATAAAATTTAAACTTGAAAAGGAAAATAAAAAAAAAAAAAAAATAAAAAAAAACCACGTGCAAATAATTAAAAAACAAATATTCATAAATTTATTGTTTTTTTTTAAATGAAACAATTTGTAAATTTTAAAAATGAAAAACTAAATAAACTAAAAGATTAAATAAATTAATTAATTAAATTAAAATTTAATAAATAAATTTTAAATTTTAAAAAATAATTAATCTAAAATATTAAATTTAAAAACAAACAAAATTTAAAAAAATTAAATTTAAAATAAAAAATTTGAATTAAAATAAAATAATTTTAAATTTTTTGAATTTAAAAAATAAAATAAAAAAAATCAAATTAAAAAATTAAAAAAATAAAAATAAATAATATTTTTATTTTTATTTTTTTTTAATCGTGGTGGCGCCGCCAATCGACCTCCCGCCTAGGAGGCGGGGGAAGCCGACTGCTGGGTGGGCGGGTAGGCTGCATGCAGCCCCTCGCCCGCGGAGCATTTGTCCTCCGCCGCCACCTGGGGGAATCGACCTCCTGTGGCGGGAGGCCTATTCCGAGAATCGCCCTTTCAATGCAGGATGGCGATTCTCAGAATTGGCCTCCCACCGCGGGAGGGAAATTCCCGGAATCGGCGTCAGGGCGATTCCCGGAATCGGTCTCTTGTCACGCGAGGGCGATTCTCGGAATAGGCCTCCTGCCGTGGGAGGGCGATTCCCAGAATCGGTCTCCCGTCACGGGAGGGCGATTCCCGGAATCGGCCTTAGGGCGATTCCTGGAATCGGCCTCTCGCCCTCCCGTCGTGGGAAGCCGACTCCCGGAATCGGCCTCCCACACCGCGGGAGGGCGTTTCCCGGAATCGGTCTCCCGCACTACGAGAGGGCAATTCCCGGAATCGGCCTCCCACCCAGTGGCCGGCGTCCGTCGCCACCTAGGTGGCAGGCCGATTGGCGGCGCCACCACGATCAAAAAATTCTTTATTTTTTATTTTTAATATATATTTTTTTTTTTAATTCAAAAAATTTAAATTTTTTTTTTCTTAATTTATTTTTTATATTTGAAATTTAATTTTTTTTAATTTTTTTTTAAATTTTATTCTTTTTAAATTTTTTTTTTTTTCTAAATTTTGTTATTAATTTTTATTAAATTTTGTATTTTTTGTATTTAATTGATTTTTTTATTTTTTATTTTTATTTTTTCATATATTTTTTTTATATTATTAAATTTTATGTTTAGTTTTTTCATTTAATTTTTTAAAATTTACTAAATTTTGTATTTTTTTTTAATTTACTTGAATTTAATATTTTTTTAATTTTTTTATTATTATTTTTTTAATTACATAAAAATTTTATATTTTTTTTATTTCAATTAAAATTGTGTATTTAAAATTAGATTTTTTTTTTTTAATTAAACTTAATATTTTCAAATTAATTTGTTTTTTATTTTATTTTTTATTTCATATATTGTTTTAAATTTTTAAATTTTAATTGATTTTTAAAGTTTTTAACTTTTTATTTTGACAATGTTTTTTCTTTTCTTTATATTTAAAATTTATTTTTTATTTCAAAATTTATTTGTTTATTCATTTATTTATTAAAATTTAATATTTTTTTTTAATTTAATTTGTTATTTTAATATTAACATTTTTTTTAAATTTAATAAAATCTAATATATATATTTTTAATCTAAGTTCATATATATATATATATATATATATATATATATATATATATATATATATATATATATATTATATATATATATATATATATATATATATATATTTTATTTTTTATAATTTCTTTCTTTTTTTAACTTGTTTTTTTTTTTTTTTTTTTAATTTAATATTTTATTTTGTTTTTATTTTTATTTTTTTATTTCTATATATTTTGAAATTTTAATCTTTAATTTTTATTTTTTTTATAATAATTTTTTTTCTTAGATTTTAGGTTTTTTTAATGTTTGAATTAAAATTTTTATTTTTATTTTTTTATTCGTATACATTTTTAAGTTTTAAGCTTTAAAATGTTTTTATTTTTTAAATATATATTTTTTTCTTAAATTTTAGGTTTTTTTTTATGTTTGAATTTTAAAATTAAAAAATGTTATTTCTATTTTTAAAAATGTCAAAAATATGATACAATTTTTTATTTTTGTTATTCCAGCATCAACTGGTTTTGTTTTGAGGATGTTTTTTCAATCTTTTTTTCAAGAAACAATTTTGTTTTTAGCATAATTTTATAACATGTTGAAATTTGACCTTAAAAAAAGCCAAGTGCATTCTGGAATACACTTTTTTTGTTTTAGGGGTGTTTTTTCATGTTTTTTGAGTCTTTTTGGGCTAGAGTTCCCGTTTTGAGATCAGGTTACCTATTTCGCCGGTAACAATGTTAAGTGCATTCATTCAACTCATAGGATACACAAAACATGACAATCAAGGATATGGTAGAAGACTCATTCATAGTGCAACCATTCCTTATGACCATAATCATGTAATGTGGCTAATAATGAATATGACAGTGAACTATAGGAATTCAGTAATGATTATTCAATAACATACACAATCATTAAAATAACAAGAATGACATAGCCTATGATTCAAATATGCATAATCTTTAACTTATATGGATATATTAGAATGGTTGGTAAATGGAGGGACTTCCACTCTCAACACAACCATATGCTAGCTACATATCTACATTTTTTTAAACTGACCACCCCCAAGCCATATTGAAATTTTGCGGGGATGCTTTCTTAAGGAATATTCACACCAAAGCTTGGAAGACACTCATGAGGTGGAGTGCACTGCAATATTAGTTTAACAATTTCTCTTTAACAGTAAGCAACACAATGACTCTCTTACTTTATGATTTTAATCTCAGGGCTGCACCCAAGGTCGAGATGAGTTATTGTGCAGTTCCAAGAGATGGAATCCATTAGTTAGGTGGTTTCACTATCTTCCTTTCATACAAAGTACTTCAAGGGTCTACAATCCATTATATAGTTGGTTTAATAGATCTTCTAGCAAGGACCACAATGGATCATATTTCCCTATCCAAGTGGCTTAATAACTATACAACAAACACAATAATGATTATGTGATCCACTAATATTTTCACTCACTATTGAGGCATAGAAACATAGTCTAATTGTCTCAAACACAAAACATAGGGATTAACACCCAAAATTCATAGAGCACATGGCTCGAAAATTTACTACATGATTTCATTAGCTTCCTTATATCATTCTCCACAAATCCACACTATTCCCACCAATCTTCTATTTTTAAGGCTTCATAGACAACTAAGGAAGAAAAATAAGGAGAAGATTCAACCTCCCTCTTTCTTCTTGCATGTATATATACTTCTTATGAATCCATTTGTGTTAGAAAGAGCACAATATCATCCTTCTATATTTACTTTTTCTCAAATTCTTCTTTTGTTTTAGCCAACTCTTCTCTTCTTGAAGAGTCATCGTTGTGGATTCTCCGTTGATCTTCAAGAGGAAAGGGAACCATTATCTACCCTTGATTATTCCAATTCAATCTCCTAACTTTTGTCACACAATGATTGTTTGATAGGGTTAGAACTAACTTCAAAAATAACTCTTAGGCTGTATCGTGGCTTTTCAAACAAATGAGTTTGCCTCCTCCCTTAGAAAATGGATATGGGTGATCCATGTTTCCATTCTAATATATAAGGTTACATTTTTTTTTATGAGTTTGATTTTTTATTTATTTTTATCTAGTCGTGCCTCCACACAAGAGTTTTATTCATGATATGTAAATTACAAAAACAAGGTAAAGGAGAAGTTGTTACAACACTATTTTGTAGAGTAGACCTATTATTCTTTCCTATTAAAAATTAACATATATTTTCCATAGGAAATAAGGACCACAAATAACTACAAATCATGCATGAAAGCAAGTTATCATGTTACTAATTTTTATAATGTGAACATGTGACTTATACCCAAAATTTCCATAGTTTAGGCAACCCCTAGTTTAAATAATTATGGCACTTAATCAATCATAATTTTTTAAAAAGAGGTATACTTGAAAATTGTATAATATTTAGTCTTTAAAATTTATTAACATTTATATATTCATGGATAAAAACTTATAGAAACTTTACCAAGCACAGAAAAAAAAATATGAACATGATGGTCATCACGTAATTAAACATAATAACAACATAACTTACAACAATTTCACATACCTATGTGAATTGGAAAACAAATTGTTGCTATAGATTATTTTATACATTAAATATATTATATGGTAAACGAAATATGCTCAAAACAATGAAGAACAATAAATACTTTATAATTTTTTCATAAAAGAATTGTGCAAGAAATGTCAATTTATCACTGAAAGGAACCACACACATTTTGGTGCTTTTTAATTCTATGTCAAAGTTAACCATGCCCAATAGATCACAATTTCCTTGCAAGGTATAAATTTCTAGGATACTTAAGACCCCAGAGGTTATCCCTAAGAAATATAACCTTATTGATGTTTGGATGTGTCTTAAATTTTCATTTTCATTTTCACTAGTGTATTAATCTAACAATGATGATAGATATATGAAATTATATCTCCTCAAATCAAGTTACCAATGCATATTCAAAGTTATATTTGGAAGTGTCTTAATTTGAAAATTCTATTTGCAAAAGTGTATTAATCTGTCATAGTATATATATGAAGTTATATCTCCACAATCAAGTTAGTGGAAGTTGTTTTGTATGAATGGATAATTTTATTTGTATCATTTTTTAAGCCACTTCCATATTTACTTTTCCAAATCAATGATGGTTTTATACTTCCATGTAAAGAAAAAAATACGATCATATGAATATTTAAGAAGTGAATTTAATGTTATATAACTCAATAGAAGATCATCTTATATTATTTTATATTGATCAACCATAACCGTCGACATGGTTTCAATGTACTCGACAATAAAGGTCACAAAAAACTCCTCCTCTTTGGATGGAAACAAGAAAATATTATATAGACACTCCCCTCCCATGATTATGGAAATCCCATTCTTTCATCTATATCTTATGAAGAATATGACACTTTGAATCCACTAAAAATAATTCACCACTACAAAAATAAAGAAAAGAAAAAGAAGCCACATTGTAGACATAGATTAACAAATTGACACGAAGAATTTAACTAAGGACCATAAATTTTGGGTATTAATTGTCCCTAAGATGCTTTTTTTTTTTTACATAAAAACATCCCCTACAAATATTTCCACATATCTAACTATAAGGTAACCACTCTGCCTTCAAATCTTTCCACATATTGATCTAAGGAAGTCATTCCACTACCTTGCAATCCCCCTACAATGAATTTCTACCACATTTGCAGTGTTATTAATGATGAGGGGGATTTGGTGAGTTTATACTCAAATTAATAACTTAAAAAAGTATTAAACCCGTCTTTCCCCCAAGAACCCTACAAAAATGCATTAATTATCATTCTTAGTAGAATAGAGGACCATTTTTTGTTCTCTTTTATGGAATTAAATAATATTTTCTCTTATTTTATATTGATTATTAATTTCTATTGTGATGGTTTCCAAAAACCCTAAATAAGGGTCATCAAGAAATACTCCAAGAGAGAATTTAACAACCAAACCCATCCACTCAATAGGAAAAACTCGTTCCCTCAACTGAACCAATGATGAATCTAATATTGCAACTCCAGCACCTAAAACTCACCACCAAAATAAGAAAGAGAATAAAAAACAAAAAACATAATCATCATTGTATCCACACCCAATCCTAGTCATTTCATTACATGTTTAAAGATTCATATATTTCCTTGAATACTTTTATAGAGGAGCATAAACTTTTGGCTTTAATTATCCATGAAATGTTTAAATTTTGACAAAAATATCCCCTCCAAACCTTGCCACATATATTGGTCTAGGGTAATATGTTGTAAATAGTGTTGTTCGGTTCGCATTGATGTCAACCTTCAGATGGCACGTAGTAGATGTCATGCTTTAGATTGTGAGTATGCTTTGTTGACAAGTTACCTGATGGAGGTGTGTAGCAATTGTGTGTGGATTGGTTATTGGCGTATCATGATTACAAGTGATTTATTGATGTCGCAGGTGGTTAGAACTATGCATTCTAGTGTGATGATGTTGTTTTGACGACTTGTTGTACATTTGGGTGAAAATTCTTTGGTTTTCCCCCAATCATGCAACAAGAACTAATTAGAAAGTGGTTATCTGCATCCGTAACACAAATTTTTAGTGTAATACCAGTGTTTACAGCCCACAATTATAGGTAAGAATTAGTGCTCGTGCCTTAGGTTAAGAAAATAATAAAACAACAAGAGATTACCAAGGTTCTTTTCCATGGTATTTGGTGTGAGTTCTTACATGAATGACCACATATTATTTGATATGGTAACCAAAGTGAAAATTTATTTGGTCTATCTTGATGAGAGAACTTTTTTAATAAATATGGTATGCTAGTGTTTGATTTCAGTTTAGGTCATATGCAAAATGAAGCTGAATACATTCGTAGCATAGATCAGTTTTTAGGTTAATGTTACAGAGCTTGAGATCATCACTATAGCTTTTATGTATTAGGAATTTGATTTGTATTATATTACAACTGACATGGCTATGTTACGGTTTGTATAGTAGTAGTTATGATGGAGATATATTCGTGTTTATTTTATTGGTTTCAGGAGTATTTTTTTTGTGTTATTTTTGAGGAAGAGGACCTAGCTTGAAAATGAATGAAAGTGTGGTCCATTGTGTTATCATTGTAAAATCGGACAAGCAAAATGACATCATTAAATGTCAATCAGAAGGATTTACAGGGTTGAGAAAAATTAAAGGATCTAAATTTTTTTAAAAATCTCTAAGGTCAAAAGGTAGAAATCAAATTTCGCACCAAATATTCAGGTAAAATGCACCTTTGCATGAAGTTTTATTCGATAAGCATGCCTTTGCAGGAATTTCTCTCAAAAAGACATGCAGTCTTGGGAGTGATGGAAGTCGCCATGCGAGACCACTTAGCACACTTCAGAAAATGATCCTTCACTTGAGGTCGCACAAGGAGAGTCGCCTAGAGCCACCTTGCACCTCAAGTGACCACACAAAGAAATCAACTGAACACACAAAGGAGCCAACCCTCTCTCTTGGGTCACCATCCACCAATGTACCAAGAGAGGGAAGAAGGATTTGAATTTACCTATAAATTTCCACCATGATAAGAACAAAATGAGAACACATTGTTATGATGGCCAAATTTCCCATGAGAAAACCAACAGTGTGTAATCTGCAATAGCAGTAGAGTTAGGGGATTCAGTTGTTGGCCACACAAAAAATTCAATCCCTTTGGAGAAGAGAGAGGCCTTGCGACATTAGCTCAAGGGTAAAAAATTCCTTTTACTGGGTCTTAGAACTCCATAGTTCTAAGGATCTTTTAGCAAGAGTCTAACGTTCTACCTTTATTTTACTACTAGCAGTCAATAACAAGGGATATTATTCCATTGTCTTCATTATTGTTTCATTTGAATAATTGTGAGTTTTTGTTTTTTTTGTTTAAGTGTATTTATTCTCTTTATATGTAGCATAATACATTCCATAATTTAGTGTGTTTTATATATAGTAGCATATTTTCACTAACCTACTAGCC
Source organism: Pinus albicaulis (assembly GCA_034641835.2). Classification (NCBI taxonomy): domain Eukaryota; kingdom Viridiplantae; phylum Streptophyta; class Pinopsida; order Pinales; family Pinaceae; genus Pinus; species Pinus albicaulis. The sequence goes on along the minus strand of CM076572.1, from coordinate 33,937,120 downwards.
ATTTTTTCTGCCTATGACCATAGCTTGTAGGCTGCAACCATTCATGCCAAGCACCGGTGGATTGGTACACTTGTGCACCAAAATGACCATTACAGGATTGGTGAATCCACTTGCTTTTCCCTTTAGTTAAGTGTTTGGACTTGTTGCAGGGGTCTTCTCTCTGCTGTAACATGTTTCTATGACACCTCCCCTTCTCCTCTTCTCTCTTCATTCACCCATAGTGAATATTTGAAGTTCAGGAGTTCCAGAAATTTTCTTGCAGGAAAATTATGCACATTTCACTTAGACATACATGCCAGGTTGTGCGCATTCAACCCTGACCTATGTGCAAGTTTCATGCCTCTGTAAGACATTTTCGCATGAAAACCAGAGAATATATCTCTCTAAGATTTTCTTCAAACTTTGAATTGTAAAAATGAATGGAAGCCTAGAGAAAAAATGCCAGCGCTTTGTATGGTGCCCCATGATTGTTTAGAGTATTCTTTTGTCTGCATTTGATTATTTCTAGGTACATAGTTTAAATTTCAAAGTTTATCTTCAAAAAACTCACATAGTGTAAGTAGGGGGAAATTTAGTGGCGAAAATCCACTTTTGCAATCTGAATTAACTTTTTTGTGAAAATAGGTACGAAAAAACACATAGATAATTAGCAGGAGTAAGTGGCCATAATCCACATATGCTTAGCTAGTTGCTATTTATTTATTTATTTTTTCCTAGTTAGATCATTAATTTTAGTTTAAATTTTTTCACTAGGAACTACGACTAGGAATTAATTATCTTAAGAGAAGCAAGTAATATCTTGTAACATACCCTGATAACCTCGTAGGAAAATGCATGGAGTTAGGAATTTTTTTCATCATTTATGAATGTGTAACCTTATAAATTACTTTATATATTTCCACATTAACCATTTAAATACCCATCATCATCACTTAGAGAAATATTTAGTAAAAATCATAGTGAGTTACACAACCATTAATTGTCCTTGTTATAGCATATTAACATAAATTTCCTACTATAACTATGCATCGATGCCATGATCATTTTAATTCCATTAGTAGATCACCTAATTGATAATATAAACATCACATCATGAAAGAAATTAACATCATGAAAATGACACAATGAACAATCACATAAATAGACACCAATATACCCTGGAAACCCCGTAGGGTGAAAACCAGCAAACATTTAATTTTATTATTAAATGCTCGTGAGGGTTGTCACCCCTCACTCAATGGCTATAATGGAGTCCATTCCTTGACCATTTTCATAAAAATTACATAGAAAAAAATAATATTAAACGGAACATAACTAGCTATAAGCTATTGCAATCATCATGATGTCATTTACCCACTAATCCTCAATCTCTGTCTTTTTATTCAGACTATTTCCCTTAGCAGATTATCGTACAGTTGGAACTACTAAACCTGCATGGACTAAAAACTCTTTATCTTCCACAATGTTAAACTTGAAAATTCATTTTCTCAAGTCATCCTTCTTTCCTACCGTTGCTATCATCAACACACTTGATAGCATGATTAGATAAAATATTAATAAACCAATAATCAATCTCTATTTGTGACACTTCAACAAATATTTGTATGCATGTATAAAACATAACCACATTGACATTAGTTTCCTTATTTAACATCATTTCACATGCATTAGTAACAAATAAGTCACTATCAGGCATTCTCAAACACTAACAAAATCTTGCATGCACTTTCATATTATTTCCAAAAGAAAGCTAACATACTATATAATAATATTGTGCATGCAAATGCATAACAAGATTTCAAGATAACTATCCTAACAAGCAATTTCTCTTTTTGCCTACTCTTATGTTTTCTTTTCAAAATGGATTAATGCAATAGATGTTATACTTATGGATTTGAATACATGTTCCTTTCCAAAAAACATATTTTCCACCCAAGATCTATTTTTAATGGTTATTATGTATAACAATGCCAACTCTATTTCAAACAAAGTTAACATACAATTTATAGTTTTGTGCATGCAATAACATATCTTGTTCTTCCTGCATGTAAAACATATATTTCTTTCAAAAAGAAACTAAATAAATATTTCATGGAAAAATAAACACATTTCTTTTCCAAGGGTCAAATGCACACCACTTATTATTTCATGCATGCAAAGTGACATTTCCCGCTCATCCAAAAGATATAACCAATAACTATGCATAATATTCTCCCAAAATAAAGCTAATAGCATAGCTAATTCCTTTAGGTTTGCAAAATACATATTATTTTTCCCAAAATAAGGCTAACACAATAAATATTATGTGATTGCATCTTCCTTTTCTCTAGAAATCTAATACTATAAAAATATATATTTTTCCAATGCATGCAAGCATATATGTTTCTCCAAAAAATATTACATAATAAATCATGTGATTACTCTTTTTCCTCTCTAAGAATCTAATACAATAATGCATACAACGATATATTTTTCTCTTCTATTCTTTTTCAAGAGTTTTAACACAATAATTACTTCCTTGCATACGATTATATATATTTATTTTCGAAGGAATTTAATACTTTAATTATTCTTTTTCCAGAAGATACATAAATCAATAGCTATTATGCACGAAATAGATAATATTTTCTTATCATTTCACATAACAGATAGATTTGTAATATTTCCTCCAAAATAACATGAATAACAAATCCTTCTCAAATAACACAACCAATTGCATTTTACGCAAAGGTTTTATGTGAGCTACCCCTCACATAATTTATTTATATATTTTTACATGACTCAAACTCCTCATGCATGTAAAATCACATAATAATTTCTGGTAGATCAAATATACTAGATATTATTCATGTGCACCTAAGCACATACTCTCTTCAAAAGTCAAATATTTATATTTAAAACATTTAATGCATATGCTTGGTAATTATATAAATCAATTTCTTTTAAATAATCATCAACATAATTTTTATGTATATATGTACATAAATAATTATTCTTATCTCGTTGAAAAATGAAATGGAAGCACTATGTTTCACTCCGTTTTTTCTGTTTTATCATTTCACATAACAGAGAGATTTGTGATATTTCCTCCAAAATAACATGAATAACAAATCCTTCTCAAATAACACAACCAATTGCATTTTACACAAAGTTTTTATGTGAGTTACCCCTCACATAAGTTATTTATATATTTTTACATGACTCAACTCATGCATGTAAAATCACATAATAATTTCTAGTAGATCAAATATACTAGATATTATTCATGTGCACCTAAGCACATACTCTCTTCAAGAGTCAAATATTTATATTTAAAACATTTAATGCATATGCTTGGTAATTATATAGATCAATTTATTTTAAATAATCATCATCATAATTTTTATTTATATATGTACATAGAAAATTATTCTTATCTCGTTGAAAAATGAAATGGAAGCACTATGTTTCACTCCGTTTTTCCTGTTTTAGTCATCCAATTTGGATGCGTATTGTAAAGATATGGAAAAGCATTTAATAAAAAAAAAAGAGGTTTTTGTTTGAAACAGACATAATAAGAATAACCTCTCTCATTTTTGTCACAGGTGTCATGGTTTTTAAGATTCGAATGAATCTTTGATGCCCATTTCTCTAGATTTAAATATTTAATAATTTCCTGTTTTTGTCAAAAAATTTAGACACGGTTTCCAACCAAATGGAAACTATTTTTGAGAAAAAAAAATAGGTTTTTGTTTCTAATGGGTTAATTAAAAATAACCTCTCTCATTTTTTACATCGGTGTTACAGTTTGGAAGATTCAAATGAATATTTGGAGCTTATTTTTCCACATTTAAATTATAATTAATTCCCTGTTATTTTACATCCATTTAGGACATGGTTCTCGAGACATGGGAAATGAATTTTTAAAATATAAAAGACAATTTTGGTCCTAAAATTCTCTTTTACAAAAACCTTTTTTACTTTTTTCATATCTATTTCGGTTTGGGATATACAAAGTCATACTTAGACTCTATTTTCCAATAATTCATGCAATTCACATCACTATTTAGCCATGAAATATTTTATTAATTCAAAACACATGAATTATTCTCATAATTCAATGAATAAGACACTTATTCCTCTATGAACAAAATTGTATAGAGGTTTACTACAGAATTAATCTTAATTTTTTATCACATGAAATTTTTCTTGCAAATAAATTCATTCATTATATCATCATGGCCCATATGCAAACAAAAGGATTTTCAAAGAATATGGTTACTTATCTCTTGATGTATGCTTGAAATACTCTCTTCCTCTTCCTTGGCTCCATTCTCCATGTATTCTCCCATTCCCTTCTTCTATTTCTTTCATAGGCTTATAATCAATAGAATTAATAAAATGGAATAGCTTTTATAAATCATAAAAGCATTCCAGCTTTTTCTAAATCATAAAAGAATTTCAGCTTTTCTAAATCATAAAAGCATTCTAGATTTTTTTTAAATCATAAAAGCATTCCATAAAGCATCCATAAATATGATTATCCTAAATCATAAAAGAAATCCATAAATCTCTCATGCTTTTATTTTTAAAGCTAGATTTGTTTTTTCCTTATGATAAAAATATCACTTATCCATATTTTTTCCAAATATATTACTCATTATTTCTAAAACTCATAAAATGTACCAACTTGGAAATGTAATTTATTTCCATAGAAGAATATAAATTATTCTAAATAAAATAATTAAGAAATAATTATTCCAATATTCTTATAATTAAGAATTTCAAGAATATTCTTCATGTGATATTAATATAATAATTAATAATATTTCATTATTTAATAACCCTCATTTTATGAGAGTTTTTACAGTGGCTTACACGACGGATATTACAAACTCTCCCTCTTAAAGAGAACGTCGTCCTCGATGTTCTTTTCTTGTTGGAACATTAACCTTTAATTTTCATTAGCAATGATTTATGAAATATAAAATAATTCTTAAATCATAATACTTTCACAAAAACTCAAGGATCCCTTATCCCTTTAATCATCAAAATGATAAGAAAAAATCTATGAAGTGCATGTTGCATTTTGTTTAGGAGTTACACTAGTCTTTCTTTCCCACTAATGTTTTTGGAAATTACTGTCTTTCTCTCCCACAATAATTTCAATCAAATTCAAACTCATGGTATTTATCTCCAACCATTTCCTTTGAAAATTATTGTCTTTCTCTCCCATAGTAATTTCATTCAAATTCAAACTCATGGCATTAATCTCCATCCATTTTCCTCTACTGTGTCAGGAATTTAAGTCCAATAACTCATTATTTTATCTAACATGAGTTATTTTAGATGCCTATATATTTAAATTAATTTCCTCTATGCATGCATATAGATAAGTCATATCTGACATGTTCATTTTCACATGAAAGCCTACAAACACAACCTGTTTCATCGAAATTGTTGCTAAGATAATTTTATATATCATGCATGCAAAACTATAACACATGCAACAACTTTGAGACATGAAATTTACAATCTATTGTAACATCCAACATCTTTAGATAATTTTGAACATAGACATAATTTCATCTAACCATAGTTAATTTCTGGGAATTATTGAGGAACCAAGCATATTCCACCCAACCGTTAACTATCTCCAATAGTTACCCACCAAGCTAAGATCTACTTGCCACTAGATCAACAACCTCATTGATTCCTTGCTGATTTCTTCCCAACAAATTTTTAGCAACGTCCTGCTTTAAGGTCTACCAACCTTTTTGCCTAGGCCTTTTTGTTTTATATTTTTTGAAAAAGATAGTCTTCTTTTTCTTTAAAGCATGCCTTTCTCTCCCGCTATGATTTATTTTACCCCACTTAGTATTTATCTACAACTAATTCATTAACATAATCTTTCTCTCCCATTATGTTAATATTTTCCTCTTTATTATTTTCTCCTAGGGATTTTTAGGAGACTTTTAGGGAAGGTCCAATTTGAACTTAACCACCAATAGCTTTTCATAAGCTGGCAAGAAGTATTCTAAAACTCTAGAGTTATTTCCTGAGTACCGCAACCAAAGTATTCACTAATTCAATAATAAATTAAAGTATTACCTCATTACCCTAGTCCCATCATAGCTTCCATAGCCATTGAATCTAATAAAAATTCAATGTCTAAAAATAGTCAATGTCTACAAATCCACTGTAATTTACATAATTTTCCATTTGCATATTATCCTTAAGGCTTTTCCATTTGCATATTATCATTAAGGCAAAGGAAAATTTATGTACACCATGCATCTATACTTGACCCTCAACATGGGTCCCACAATTTGTCAAAGTACATTGACAATAATTCATCACATATAATATAGGTGGTATACATTCCAAATTTCCACATAATAATAATCATGTAACTTAGAAAAAATACATTAACATATCTTGCATACCATAGCATTATACTTTATTTAAGGTCTCACCCTAGCAACCATCAATATTGTAGAGAACTAACAGTCCCATTGAACACTAGGACACAAAATGTGATTTTTTCCTTCCCTTACCATTTGCTTGAAGCAATATAAGCGACAACCATTGAGAAATTTTGGGAAACTAATTTAATTTTCAATCATGCAATCTACAACCACTGTAGAATTTTATCAAATAGTGTGCAAGCATGCAATATACATCCATCTTGGAATTATAACAACAATTTGCAAGCATGAAATATATGGTCAATGAAACATTCTACCAAATATTTAGCAAGCATACAATCTAGCGCCATTCAGGGACTAGTTAGCAGTCATGAAATAAATTTCCATAAAAATGTTTAAACTATAAGAGAGATAGTAAAACTAGAATTTATAGAATAGCATGAATCATACTCATATCATCAATGGTAAAATTTATGCCAACAACACAACCAACAATCCCTACAAGAGAGTCTAATAAAAAAAGTTGACCAACTTATGGATCCAAGTCTAAAAATAGATTTTTCCTCGTATCAACACGAGGGTTACATGATCTTAAAGCATGAAGACCCCTTAATGTTAAGATGAATCACATTCAAAACTTCCACGGATGAAATTATTTAAAACAACAAAATTGTGGATCTCAATTACCACTTTTTGTCAAACATATGGAATGCAAACTTTCCTCTACAACTCTAAATGAAGAAAGAGAACCCACAATTATTCTACTATGATTTTTTTCATTGAATTTAAGTTTACTATGTGATTTCTACTTCACTCATTTCTTATTTTTAACAACTAAAGAGTTTCATTCAATTTTTGTTTTTGTTTTGTTTTTACAATATTCCATTGTCCTCTTCAGGGTCAACCAAAACTTCTATATTATTTAGTTATCAAACCAGCCATACATGTATTCATTATTTATATGTATTGCATGGTAACTTTAGCCATGTTTTTCCACTTTTTTTTCTTATCCACCATAAACATTTTTCTCATATTATGCATGCAAAGGTTGGTAATTAATCTGCAATATAAATAGTGAGTGCTTAAGATGGTTCATAGGTACAATAGAATTTTTATTGTCTATTATCCACATCCATATTCAAATTTCATGAGCACAACCTTTAAAGAAACATTATAACTGTCTACTCTTTCATGCAGTCATTAATCATGTAACATGCATCTCATGTTAATTGTAGTATACTACAAGTTCAATTAAAATCATACATGAGATGATGCCCACTAGCATCATACCTCTACCTCTTCTTTTCATAACGACTCCCAAAAGGCGCCAGTGTTGCAACCTTTTGCTCTAATACAATTTGTAACATACCCTGATAACCTCGCAGGAAAATGCATGGAGTTAGGAATTTCTTTCATCGTTTACAAATGTGTAACCTTATAAATTACTTTATATATTTCCGCATTAACCATTTAAATACCCATCATCATCACTTAGAGAAATATTTTGTAAAAATCATAGTGAGTTACACAACCATTAATTGTCTTTGTTATAGCATATTAACTTAAATTTCCTGCTATAACTATGCATTGATCCCATGATCATTTTAATTCCATTAGTAGATCACCTAATTGATAATATAAACATCACATCATGAAAGAAATTAACATCATGAAAATGACACAATGAACAATCACATAAATTGACACCAATAAACCCTGGAAACCCCGTAGGGTGAAAACCAGCAAACGTTTAATTTTATTATTAAACGCTCGTGAGGGTTGTCACCCCTCACTCAATGATTATAAGGGAGTCCATCCCTTGACCATTGTCATAAAAATTACATAGAAAAAATAATCTTAAACGAAACATAACTAGCTATAAGCTATTACAATCGACATGATACCATTTATCCACTAATCCTCAATCTCTGTTGTTGTAGTCAGATTGTTTCCCTCAACGGATCATCGTACAGTTGGAACTACTAAAACTGCATGGACTAACAACTCTTTATCTTCCACAATGTTAAACCTGAAAATTCATTTTCTCAAGTCATCCTTCTTTCCTATCATTTCTATCGTCAGCACACTTGATATCATGATTAGATAAAATATTAATAAACCAATAATCAATCTCTATTTGTGACACTTCAACAAATATTTGTATGCATGTATAAAACATAACCACATTGACATTAGTTTCCTTATTTAACATCATTTCACATGCATTAGTAACAAATAAATCACTATCAAGCATTCTCAAACACTAACAAAATCTTGCATGCACTTTGATATTATTTCCAAAAGAAATCTAACATACTATATAATAATATTGTGCATACAAATGCATAACAAGATTTCAAGATAACTATCCCAACAAGCAATTTATCTTTTTTCCTACTCTTATGTTTTCTTTTCAAAATGGATTAATGCAATAGATGTTATACTTATGCATGTGAATACATGTTCTTTTCCAAAAACATATTTTCCACCCAAGATCTATTCATAATGGTTATAATGTATAACAATGCCAACTCTATTTCAAACAAAGTTAACATACAATTTATAGTTTTTTGCATGCAATAACATATCTTGTTCTTCCTGCATGTAAAACATATATTTCTTTCAAAAATAAGCTAAATAAATATGTCATGGAAAAATAAACACATTTATTTTCCAAGGGTCAAACGCATACCACTTATTATTTCATGCATGCAAAGTGACAATTCCCTCTCATCGAAAAGATATAACCAATAACTATGCATAATATTCTCCCGAAATAAAGCTAATACCATAGCTAATCCCTTTAGGTTTGCAAAATACATATTATTTTTCCCAAAATAAGGCTAACACAATAAATATTATGTGATTGAATCTTCCTTTTCTCTAGAAATCTAATACTAAAAAATATATTTTTCCCATGCATGCAAGCATATATATTTCTCTAAAAAATCTTACATAATAAAGCATGTGATTACTCGTTTTCCTCTCTAAGAATCTAATACAATAATGCATACAAGGATATATTTTTCTCTTCTATTCTTTTTGAAGAGTTTTAACAGAATAATTACTTCCTTGCATACGATTATATATATTTATTTTCAAAGGAATTTAATACCTTAATTATTCTTTTTCCAAAAGATAGATAAATCAATAGCTATTATGCATGAAATAGATAATATTTTCTTATCATTTCACATAATAGAGAGATTTGTAATATTTCCTCCAGAATAACATGAATAACAAATCCTTCTCAAATAACCCAACCAATTTCATTTTACGCAAAGGTTTTATGTGAGCTACCCCTCACATAAGTCATTTATATATTTTTACATGACTGAAGCTCCACATGCATGTAAAAACACATAATAATTTCTAGTAGATCAAATATACTAGATATTATTAATGTGCACCTTAGCACATACTCTCTTCAAGAGTCAAATATTTATATTTAAAAAATTTAATGCATATGCTTGGTAATTATATAAATTAATTTCTTGTAAATAATCATCAGCATAATTGTAATGTACATATGTACATAAACAAATATTCTTATCTCATTGAAAAATGAAATGGAAGAACTATGTTTCACTCTATTTTTCCTGTTTTAGTCATCCAATTTGGATGCGTATTGTAAACATATGGAAAAGAATTTAATTAAAAAAAAATAGGTTTTTGTTTGAGACAGACATAATAAGAATAACCTCTCTCATTTTTGTCACAGGTGTCATGGTGTTTAAGATTCAAATGAATCTTTGATGCCCATTTTTCTAGATTTAAATATTTAATAATTTCTTGTTTTTGTCATAAAATGTAGACACGTTTTCCAACCAAATGGAAATGATTTTTGAAAAACCCAAAGAGGTTTCTGTTTCTAAAGGTTTCTTTGAAAATAACCTCTCTAGGTTTTTACATAGGTGTTACGGTTTGGAATAATCAAATGAATCTTTGGAGCTCATTTTTCCAGATTTAAATTATAATTAATTCTTTGTTATTTTACATCCATTTAGGAAATGGTTCTCAAGACACGGGAAATGAATTTTTAAAATATAAAAGATGATTTTTGTCCTAACATCCTCTTTTATGAAAACATCTTTCACTTTTTTCATATCTATTTCGGTTTGGGATATACAAAGTCATACTTAGACCCTATTTTCCAATAATTCATGCAATTCACAGAACTATTTAGCCATGAAAATCTTTATTAATTCAAAACACATGAATTATTCTCATAATTAAATGAATAAGACACTTATTCCTCTATGAAATTATTTTTATAGAGGTTTACTAAAGAATTAATCTTAATTCTTTATCACATGAATTTTTTCTTGCAAATAAATTCATTCATTATATCATCATGGCCCATATGCAAACAAAGGATTTTCGAAGAATATAGTTACTTATCTCTTGATGCATGCTTGGAATACTCTGTTCCTCTTCCTTGGCTCCATTCCCCATGTATTCTCCCATTCCCTTCTTCTATTTCTCTCATAGGATTATAATCAATAGAATTAATAAAATGGAATAGTTTTTATAAATCATAAAAGCATTCCAGCTTTTTCTAAATCATAAAAGAATTTCAGCTTTTCTAAATCATAAAAGCATTCCAGATTTTTTTTAAATCATAAGAGCATCCCATAAAACATCCATAAATCTGATTTTCCTTAATCACAAAAGAAATCCATAAATCTCTTATGCTTTTATTTTTAAAGCTAGAATTGTTTTTTCCTTTTGATAAAAATATCACTTATCCATATTTTTTCCAAATTTATTATCATTATTTCTAAAAATCATAAAATATACCAACTTGGAAATATAATTTCTTTCCATAGAAGAAGATAAATTATTCTAAATAAAATAATTAAGAAATAATTCTTCCAATATTCTTATAATTAAGAATTACAAGAATATTATTCATGTAATATTAATATAATAATTAAAAATATTTAATTATTTTATAACCCTCATTTTATGAGAGTTTTTACAGTGGCTTACGCGAGGGATATTACATATCTACTACCCTTTCACCTTTTGGTGACCCTGGGCATGCATATGAACGCTCCCTTCTGATAATTTTCCATATCCCTTTAGTCACACATTGAGTTTAATTAGGAAAAATTGTAAGCGACCCACTATCCACATATCATTTTCTTATCGCAAGGAACAATCAAAACATAGATTAATACGGGAAGTGAAAAGGATCACCACATATCCACATCTAAAAACTATGTGATTGTTCACATTTTATCACACACTACCACACCTTAAGTAAAGTAAGCCACCTTAAAAATAACCTAAGAGAACTCATTAAATTTCCCCACAGGGGTCACAAGATAAATAATAGTTTAGGTTAGGACCAAGGGGGTAGGCATCCAATAAGCTACCTTCCTTAGTTTAGATATTGAAACATAGAACTTGACTTTTTAGGGAACTTTGAACCCATCTATCCACCCACAAAAAATAAAACTCGAGCATCACAGAGACTTGATTCAGAGGGGGTTAAGCTTAGGCCCAGTGCATGCGGTATTATTTGGGGTTACTTGACCCATATACTACTTGGTCATGGTATTTGATTTAATAAGAAGCTCAAGACTCAAATTCTCAACTGGGATGACAATACTTAGTGGCCAAATCTAGGGCGTCCTTTCCTATAGGTGACGATGTAGGAAAAAATAGATCCTCCACCCATTACCTTGGCCTATTCTTCGGCTGCTGGAAGGCATCAATAGTTCTTTCAGGACGTTAGCCCCAATACCCAACAGAAGATATCTTTGTAAGGCCGAGTTACAATTTAGAGTGTGAGGATGTTTAGTTATTTAGGATTTTCAGTATCACACGCAAAAACAACCAAAACTATTTTTGATTGATTAATCACATAGGACTAATTCAAAAGGAAATTAACAATTTGTTTCACTTTTTTTTTTAAAGTTATGATGTCATATTTTTTCTTTGATCCCTCTCCTCTCATATAACTGAAGAATATTTCCAAAGCCATACCTAGTCGACACCATAATGGACCCAATAGGACCTTGCCGATCTAGACATAATTTAGACCTCCCGCATTAGCGGGAGGGGTTCCAGGTCTTTTGCCATTTATTGGTTAATCCTTTATCAGGGAATATTTATTTGTGACCCTCTGAGGGTCACCCAATGCCACACTAGTGGAAACCCCACCAGTGTCACCACACACCACTCCTCCCACAACCCCTCGGGGTCCAAGGAGCACTACCGATTCGGGGAGCGAATTGAACACACAACCAGGTATTTCACAGACAAACCCCATATTTAACCATAACCTTGTGCCTTCACAGTACACAATGCCACTCCACACAGGGTTACCTTTCTTAGCATCGTTGAACTTAGCCAATATAACCAACTTAAAGAATGAACCCATTGCTCAGAACCCCACATGGCACCCAATTCCCATGAACGTCCCTTTAGACATTCCAAAATTCGAAGGGAAACAAGCGGAATACCCCGAAAATCATGTAATGAATTTCCACTTGTGGTGTTTTTCAAACAATATCATTGATGATACTATTCGGCTAAGACTATTCTAGCGCACCTTAGCCAGACTAGCTGCGAAATGGTATGTGGAGCAACCTTCTGCAGCACATGGAAACATTACTTCCCTCACTTCTGCGTTCTTCACCTATTTTCAATTACACATCCAGCATGAATCAAGGATGGAATTACTAGGTCAATTGAGTCAGACACCAGCTATCCATATTTTGGATCATCTCCATGAATGGTGGCAACGTCGAATTTTGTGTAAAAAAAAAAAAAACTGGCGAACGAGTTCTGTTGGACCTATTCTTGAAAACTCTCACTTCAGATATTTCATAGGACGTGGAAATGTAAAATCCCACATAAAAAGAGGATTTCATCAACAAATCCCAACAACTTGAGATGATATACACACAGTTTATATATATTTACAATATCTTGCTTAATGCCCCGCACCTGTAAAATTATAAAGAATTGTCAGGCACGTGGAACACCACAAACAGATTGATTGGGTCACTGACCAAAAATAACCTAAGTAGCAGTGTCTAATACCCTAGCTACCCATATGGTTATAACCAAAACATTTTGCAAGCAGGCTACCATCACAGTCATCATGCACCTTTGCAAAACATGACCAATAGGATGCATTCCTACCATCATTAGCAAGGAGGACCATAACCTCTCGTGTAGGGGACCCAGTACGCAACTAGAAATGGTGACACAAGAAATCCTCCTTAGATACCATTCAAAAACCAGGGGCAGGGACCACAGTATTCCCAGTCCCTACCACAAAACCCATCAATGTAGAAAAATGAACTGGTGAACTTTATACAACCTTCCCAGGCACAACCGGGCCTGTCATACAACTAGGAGAATCTTATTTATCCTTTGAACAAAGAAAGGAAAAAACAAAAAATAATCAAAAAGGAAATCATAGGCAGGGGGGCAACAACCAATAATGCCCTTCTCCATCTTAGGCTAGGGGAAACCTCAACCGAAAACAAAAGCATGAGCCAAATAAATCCCAAGGGCAGAACGAGAGGGTGAATTCTCAGACCAACCACTCTTTCATAATTTGTGGTGAGTACGACCATTACACTCACCATTTTCCCGATCTCGCCAAACTGAAGAAGCTTCAGGGTAACCGAGGACAAGGGGAACCCTCATAGCTGACAACGATCATGCAGGAGCCCTACCCCCACCAAGGGGCGGTTAGCACCCAACAACAACAAACACCCCTCAACGATTCCAGAAAAAAAAACCACGAAATATATATGACTGGTGAAGAAATTTTCTTCAGACATGAAATCGTAGTCATGATACCCCACTAGACACCAATTGTCAGGGGCTAGCACGAGTGCACAAATAACACCGTTGAAAATATCAAAAATTCCTATTGACCCTTTGCAAAAAATGGCCAAGGGACCAACTAGGTGAGGAGGAAACCACTCCAAGGACGCCCATAATTATATTATTGTGGATGATTCAACTCAATATCCCATTTCCATGTCATCTTTGGAAGTCCTGCGATCATGCCTAAAACAAAGGAATGCCTTAATTTCTTCATTAGGTGCCATCAACCCTATTGATTCATCCCTAATGGCTTTTGATTTAGATAATTCCACCCTTACGCTTCCTTCAATGGTCGCCTTTGAGATACTAGTCTCAATCCAAAGTATCACTATTGTTATGAAACCAACTCCAAAAATAGAAGAAAAGAGAGATCAACGCCTTAGAAATTGCCACTTCAAGGGGGAAACCTCCAGTACATTACATAAATGAAGAATTCTTGGATGATACAAATGAAAAAACCTCCTCTCTATATATAGGAGTCCATGGGGCCACAATGTAATCCTAAACGACCTAACAATAATAATGTAAGGGCATAATAATAAAAATATGGGGGTTACAAGGGTACAAAAATAACAATAAGGGGGTTACACTAACAACAATAAGGGAATATACTAGTAATATAAGGACCTAACATGCTCCTCTCCTTCAAAAAAGTGTTGTCCTCAATGCTTGAGTAGCTTCAGGTTCTTTTGTATAACATTCTCATCCTCCCATGTAGAATCTTCAATGGGTAAGTTCTTCCATTTGATGAGATACTCTGAAATTGATCGATTTCGTAGCTGTCAAGTTCTTGTTTCCGTGACTGCTTGAAGTTCCAATATGGTTTTTCCTTCCTCATAAGGTTATGGCAATATTGTTTGAACTATAATTTTGTCCCATATAACCTTTTAAACATGGAAAACTGGATGCACTTGTGAAGAAGAAGGAAGATCCAATTTGTATGCCATAGTACCAATCTTTTGCAACACCTTATAAGGACCATAGTAATTTGGCAATAATTTATTATCCTTCTTAGCTTGCTTGAGGGAAATTTGTTTGTATGGTTGTAGCCATAAAAGTATCCAGTCTCCCACATCAAAAATTCTCTCACTACAATGTTGATCTACCTGATGTTTCATTCGATTTTGTGCCCAAATTTAGGTTATCCTTTAAGAGTTGGAGAACTTTTTGTTGATTCTCGATGTGATCCTCCACTGCTTGAACCATAGAATTACCCCTAAAGACGATGTGATGTATGGTGGTTGATATCCATAAAGTGCCATAAATGGGGTCATTTTTGTTGCAGTATGTAAGGAAGTGTTATACCACCATTCAACGAA
This sequence comes from Pinus albicaulis, assembly GCA_034641835.2. Classification (NCBI taxonomy): domain Eukaryota; kingdom Viridiplantae; phylum Streptophyta; class Pinopsida; order Pinales; family Pinaceae; genus Pinus; species Pinus albicaulis. The sequence goes on along the minus strand of CM076572.1, from coordinate 33,921,537 downwards.
AGGTAATCACTTGAACCATTTTCCTTGCTTATTAGATACAAAACAACAAAGATATCCTTCCAAAAAATTATTCACTATCTCTGTTTGACCATCGAATTGAGGATGATAAGATGAGCTATGAGCTAGTTGAGTACCCAAACAAGAAAATAATTCCATCCAAAAATTTCCTCTAAAAATGGGATCTCTGTCACTTACAATAATCTTCGGGTTTCCATGTAGCTTTTGAATTGTTTCCATAAATGCAGTAGAAATTGTAATTTCTTTAAATGGATGAGATAATTCACAAAAGTGTTCATACTTGGTAAGTCTATAAACTACCACCATGATGACACTCCTTCCTTTAGACTTAGGTAAACCTGTGATAAAATCCATTGAAATCTCCTCTCAACATTCACTTGGAATGGAAAAAGGTTGTAGAAGACTCAGGGTCTTAATTGTCTCAAATATATTTTTCTGGAAGACCAAACATTCTGCCACAAACTTTTGAATATTAGATTTAAGTCCATCCCAAAAAAATTCTTTCTTCACCCTATGGTAAGTTCTTAAAAATCTTGAGTGTCCTCCTAAAGTAGAAGTGTGGAATTCCAAAAGAATATTTTGTTTTAGTTGGGAATTCTTGCAAATATATAAGCGATTTTTGTACCATAAGGAATAATTTTTCCAGCTAAATGTATCAGATGTACTAGGGTCTTGCTACAAATTTTGAATAAGTTTCCAAAATTACTCATCCTTCTTCCATTCATCCCTTGCTTCGGTTATGCAACTAGTTGGATAATAGAAATGGCACAAAGCAATGCTTCCACGTCTTCATCCTTTCTTGAGAGTGCATCTACAACAAAATTTAGCTTCCCCTTTTTGTAGATGATTTTAAAGTCACAACCCAACATCTTTGTGACCCATTTTTTGTTGCTTTTCTGAAGATAGTCTTTGTTCCAAAAAGTGTTTAAGTCTATCATGATCAATTTTTACCTTGAAGTGTCTTCCCATTAGGTAAGGTCTCCATTTATTTAGTGCATGTAGTATTGCAAACTTCTCCTTCTCATAAATAGCATTTTGTAAATAATTTCCTTTGATTGAATGTTTTTCAAAAGAAATGGGTCTTCCTTCCTGCATTAAAATAGCACCAATTAAATTTCCTGAGGTGTCACATTCTACAATAAAGGTTTTTGTGAGTTCTGGCATACCTAACTCTGGTTCCAATAAAATTTCCTCTCTAAGATGTTCAAAGGCCTTTGTTGCTTCAGGAGTCCATGAAAATGCATCTTTCTTCAATAATGTTGTTAGAGGTGCTGCTATTCTCCCGTAATTCTTAACAAACTTGCAATAATACCCTGTTAACCCAAGAAATCCACGCAACTACTTTATGGTTGTGGGGACTTTCCATTCCTTAATGGCTTTAATTTTGTTAGGGTCTACCTTAACACCCTCTTGAGATACAATATGACCCAGATATTCCACCTCTTGTACTCCAAAGAAACATTTGGATGTTTTTGCATATAATTTTTTCTCCTCGAATAATTTGAGCACCCTGTCAATATGTTGAACATGATCCTTCCAAGACCTGTTGTAGATTACTATATCATCAAAAAATACGAGCACAAATTTTCTAAGGAAGGGTTTGAAAATGGAATTCATCAACCCTTGAAATGTAGAAGGTGCATTGTTAAGGCCAAAAAGGCATGACCAGAAAATCATAATAACCCTCATGAGCTCGAAATGTTCTTTTTGCAATATTTTCAGTCTTCATTCTAATTTGATGATATCCTGAATGAAAATCCGACTTGGTAAAAATAAATTTCTCCATGTAATTCATCCAATAATTCATTAATCACATAAATGGGAAATTTATATTTAGTAGTGAGCTTATTGAGTTCCCCATAATCTGGAAACATGTGTCATGATCCATCCTTCTTGTGCACCAATACTACTGGAGCAGAGAAAGAAATTTGACAAGGTTGAATTATACCAGCCTCTAACATTTATGCAATCATACGTTGAATTTCAGTCTTTTGGACATAAGGATATCATTAAGGCTGGATGTTTGGATGAACACTTCCTGGAATCAAATGAATAGCATGATCATGATCATGAATAGTTGGGAGTACTTTGGGAGTATCAAACACCTTGGAATGATTGTCCAAGACCTTTTGGAGATCTAGAGAAATAGATGATTTTGATGTTCGAACTTCTAGTTAGTATAATTGTGCAATTACGCCTCGTTGTTATTTCTTCAGAAGCTTTGTCATGACATTAGAGCTTATTATCATTCCTAACTTCCCTGTGATACCCCGTAATTCAATTTTCTTTCCTTCCAAAATTTTTTTCAAGAAAATTTGTTCAAAATTAAAAGTTATCTTTCCCGAATATTGTAACCATTGTACTCCTAGTACAACATCAACACCTCCCATTGGGATGGAAAGCATTGGAATATTAAATACATATTCCCCCATGGATAGCTTGATATTATGGCATTTTCCAGAGAAATTAATAGTTCCTCCATTTTCTACCATCACTTGACATTCTGGTGCTCGGTATAGGAGACAATTCAATTACTTTCCTACCTTACAATGAATAAAATCATGGGTACTACCTGAATCAATCAACACTATTACCTTTTTCTTCTTGATATGTCCTTCTATCTTGAGAGTTTGAGGAGTGGCAATTCCTACAAATGCATTACATGATATGGTCAGACTCATTTATTCTGATTATAGGGTTGCTTCCTGGTGTATATCCTCCTCTTTTGAAGTTTCTTGTTCATTTTCTTCCTCCTCTTCATAATGTATGTAAAATAATTTCTTGTTAGCGCACTTATGAAATTTAGTTTATTTTCTATCATAGCTGTAGCAAAGCCCTTTTTCTCTTTTTTCTTCCAATTGTCGTGGTGTCAACCTTTTAGGTTGTGGAAGTCTAGGAGTAGCAACACTTTAATCTTTATAGATGTGAGTGGTAGGCTTCCTTGTTTCCATAACTTTACATTCAATTTTTCTTGCCAACCTGAATGCCTTCTCTAATGAATCCGGTTCCCAAAAGTGAACTTCATGTTGGATGTTAACCTTTAAACCCCCTATGAAGACATCAATCTTGTGTTCCTTTGGAATATTAGTTACCCTTATATTCAATTTTTGGAAGTCCTCAATGTGCTCCCCCACTGAACACTCTTGTTTGAGATTTATCAATTGGCTAAAGAAGGTGTTTCTCTTTGTATCCTCATAATGTGCTATCATTTGCTCCGTAAAAATTGACCAAGTGACAATTTTTTTATGGGAGCAATGCCATCGATACCATAAAAATGTATTTTGTTCTAAATGTAAAGTTGCAATGTGTACCTTTTGTGCATTTTTCACATTATTGAGATCAAAATATTGCCCCATCTGTAGTATCCATGTTACGAGATCCTTGCCATCAAACTTGCTCATATCAATCTTTCGAATATGGTGGTTCTTTAACCCAACATTAGAGTTTTTGAAATCAAGATTAGCATTTATTTTTTTCTCGTCATGTGTTTCGTCTACTATGTTTTTGCCATTAGGAATCATTTCGTGTATCAACTTGGACAAACCTTCCTTCAAACCTTCCATGTCATCCTTCAAACCTTCCATTTTTTCTTCCATAGCATCCATTTTTTCTTCCATACCATTCTTTAAGCCATCCATCATAGCTTCTATGCCTTTCTTCAAACCATCCATCTTAGCTTCCATTATTTTCTTCAAAACATCCATTTCATTTTTTGTTGCTCTTTGCGAGAGCGAGTTTTGGTGCACTTTCTCTTGTAATTTTGATAGATCATGTTGCAATTATTCATCTTCATGAGTCACAGTAGAGTACTCTGAGGGATTAATGGGTTTTGAATTATTTTTAGGAGGCATTTTAGAACCCCATATTGATATCTATGCTCAATAGGCCTTTTCAATCGCTTAAAAATAAATTTTCAAACAAGGCTTATGAAATTTGAAAAAAACTACACACCTTTCTCTTGATTTTGAGGATCTCGATATTGAAACTAAACTATCCCTATGATTTCGAATCTTCAATATCTGAAATTTGGGCGTGAATTAGCCCTCTGAATCATCTTTCGAAGGCCACAAGTCTGACCTAATTGGGATTCTTGAAGACAAAGCTATGCCCAATCACCTATGATGACCTAATTATGGACTCGTTTAGTAGAGAAATTGTACGAATTGCCACGTGTCACTATTTCCTCCTTCAACTTTGAAATTGGTATAAGAAAAATCACAGTCCGTATGCTTGTGGCCAATATTTACATAATTCCAATCTGATGCTTAGAGAGAGAGTTATGATGTTTTTGCCACGGTCACCTCTTTGAGATGAAATCCTAGAGCCTGAAACAATCCTAAATTCCGCATATCATATCTCCCAAAATATTGCGAACCAAGATCTGAAATTGTGACATGAGGTTCCTCAGGATTTCAGCTTCACTATGTGAAAATTTCAGCTGCTGAAACCTCGTAGAAACATATTTATAGCGAAAATATTGCGATGAACTGTTTAGGTTAAATTCAGGAGCCTGGAAAAAGCCCTAAATCCGTAGATCATATCTCCAAAACTATTGCGAACCAAGATCTGAAATTTTGTGACAATGTTCTTTTGGATTTCAGCTTCACACTCTAACGATTTCCGCTTCTGAACCTTCGTAGAAAAAACATTATAGCATAAATTCCACGATGACCTGTTTGGAGTAGAGAAACCCTAGAATCCAAACCTATGATACCAAATGTTATGAAACCAGCTCCAAAAATAGAAGAAAAGAGAGACAAACGCCTTAGAAATAGCAACTTCTAGGGGGAAACCTCCAATAATTTACATAAATGAACAATTCTTGGATGATACAAATGAAGAAACCTCCTCTCTATATATAGGAGTCCATGGGGCCACAATGTAATCCTATTGGGGCCACAATGTAATCCTTTCTGACCTAAAAATAATAATGTAAGGGCACAATAATAACAATATGGGGTTATACGGGCACAACAATAACAATAAGGGGATTACTCTAACAACAATAAGGGACTATACTAGTAATATAAGGACCTAACAACTATCCACCAGTGTATCATTGACGATGGTTCATCCACATGCATAATGTCAAAGAAAATTTGGTAGAAGTTAGGGTGTCCTAAACTGATGCCATTAGACATGACACTTAGAGCATATGATGGGCGCCCATATCCTCCTGTCGGTCTCTACAAAAATGTCCTGGTTTCCTTGGTTAGAAAGATAGTCGTTATAGACATAGAAGTCTTGGATGCCCAACTAGATTACAACATACTCCTTGGGGGGAGTTATATGTATGCCATTACGGCTATAGCATCCTCCATATTCCAAACCATGATGTCCCCCCATGAGGACCGCATCATTACTGTCGACCAATTGACATACCATGACAAGAAATCCCTGACAAGCACCGATGTTGTTCTACCCTATGTAGACACATCTATTGAGATGCTTACATGATACAAATAATATGGCCCTAGAAAATTCAAAAAATCCTCTATTATAGGCTCATTCCTAGGATATCCCTTGTCATCCTGGAATCACCCGCTGATATCATAGAGGCCCTGGTGTGCATGATGTCTACATCGAGTGCCAACACTAGCTAGGATACAGAGACAAGTAGTAATTACACTGAGGAATATCCTACGTCGGCCTCTCTTTTTTATGCGGTCTCCAAAACTCCCTTCATATACACCCCACCTAGTTTGGTGTCACATGTCTTAGCAATAGTTGTGTTGCCAAATGTATATTTTTCCATACCAGGTTGGTACTTGGTCCCACCTACCTCGACCAGAGTCACAAGCATCACCTTTATAGGGTTAATCCCCGTCACTCATGAGGAGACCCTTCCTGTTAAGGAGGTTGTCGCCATCAGACCACCTAAGGACACTCCCATCGCAAAACCAGTTGTCATGACCAATAAAACCCATCAAAAGGGGAAGAAGGTAGAAAATACTAGCATACAACAGGAAATACAAACTTGCACCATATGCGAAATAGTAGGCTACCCTACCCATATCTATTGGGATATGGACGAATTAAAACTGCTCCTAATATTTGAAGCAAATATTGTGGCAAAAAAATACCATAAAAAGGAACCAACCATAAAAAATCAAGGCAAGGCATTGCGTACTAATCACGCATGCACTATCTGTAGAAATTATGGACATTACACACATCACTACCTAGAAATACCATGATACAGGGATGTCATACATGCCATCGATCAATAATATCAAGAGGATCCCTCCATGCATTCACATAGAGAAGAACCTCGCATCATATTGTATATGAAGGAAGCACGACAGTCACCAGAAAATCTCTCGTTCATTCCCCTTCCTCCAATCGAACGTTGTACGCTCTGCGACAAACGAGATCATTTCATCAAAAAATGCACAACCTTATAATTGTATAATATTCCTACATTAGTGTACAACTAATGGGAATATTAAAACTTTTTTTTAACAGATAGATAGGTGAATAAGTGGGTGGGAGGATCCATAAAAATCTTTATGGTGAATAACACCACTTCTCATGTGAAAGTGGACTCATATTTTTAGCCTAATAAAGTACCCTAAGGTGTGGACAGGGGCTAAAACATTTTGACTGGGTCAACCTTGACCAAATATATAGTGCTGTCATGGAGGAGTGGCCATGAATGAGGCACATTGTAGTTTTAGATGGAGGTGCCTTGTGTGAAAGAATCAATATCATCGGAAGTGGTTTAGGGTTTTGAAGCTCTTGTATTATAAAAGGAAGGGGATGGAAAAATTAGAAGGTTTTTGATGATTGTCATATTTTTGAATATATTGTCTGTTTAGAGATATATCTTTCTCTTACTGTTTAGCTGAGAATGAATGTTGTTTAGCATTGGCTGTTCTTGGTCGGGAATCCCACCTCTTTCCTTGAGAGGCCTCTTGGGAGAGTTTGTATTGAATTTTCCACTATCTGGCTTAGGTCCAAGCCTATCCTTTCAATTAGATCATAGATCTTGTTGAGGGTTTGACTGTTTTTGCAAGCTACAGCAAGTGGAGATTACATCTTTTAGATCTAGTCCATTTCAGTGCTTCTTTTAAGTGGAGGAGGATTCTACTTGATTAGGATTACAATATTGAAACTATTGAGCATGATTTTCAGATCTTGGCAAGAGGCCAGCCTCATTTTCATCGCCTACATCACATTATAGATCCATATCTACGTTATTTCTGTAGGTATATTTGCAGTGTGTTTTAGCACATCTGTTCGAGAGTGATTTTCTAGGTGTTGGGGATCTGCACTTCACTTTGGAAATATGTTGGAGAAGATCATTTTATTGTTTATATCAGGTTAGATCCACTTTCTAGATCTGAATATTTCCATAGATCTGCAGTATTAGATCTCAAATCTACATCTTGTACTTGGTGTTTTGCTGAAAACCCCAAGGGGGTTCATTAGAGGAGCTTCTATAGTGTATGGATCTGCTATAGATCTAAATTTTTGTTCACATACTTGCTCTAGATATGATTTTTAATCTATAGTTGTTGTCGAGCCAATAAATAATGTTGTAAGGATTTTCCTGTCTTAATATATGGTTGCAGCACCTCAACTTGAGGGATTTCAATCATTGGAGACTTGTATTTTCTTGTCATACATCTTATGGGCCACTTTTAAGATGTATTTTGCTGTTGTAATCACTAATGAAAGGTATCCATTTTGGCCTCCTACTTTATAAAATATGATCTGCATTATTTTCTTATCATTCTACATTGTATTGCTGCATTCCCCATTTGGGAATATTACAGTGGTATCAGAGCATCAACTCGGCACAACCTGTGCTTTCTAAAAAGCCAATATGTATTCTGAGGAAGGAGAGCCTTTCACTGATAGAGAGAGAAGATATCAAGAAAGAAGACACATAACGTTAGATTATACTAATGATAAAGAAGACAAGGGTAAAACCCCTTTATCTGGAGGAATGAGAGGGAAGGAGATCTCAAGACTTCTTCTCCAAACTATAGATGAGCTTAAAATAGAAATCAAGGGTATGAGGAGGGAAAGACATGAAGGTCCCTTAAGAAGATTTTCATATGACACAAGCCCTAAATATTCACTTGATGGGTGTGGGCATTCAACCACACATGCAGATCTACAATGTTATACTATGCCAAGATTTACTGGAAGAAAGATGGAGAAATAAGATTCTCCAAAGGAGGAGACTTTGAGTGATTATCTTCAGGAGTATGAATCTCAATCTTGGAGATTCAAGAAGAACTTGAACTTCTAAGAATTTTTCCAACTCAAGGAGGAAAAGAGACCCAGCAAGCACAAGAGAAGCAAAAGAGGTATATTCTTTCTACCAAATCTTGATGGATCCTCCACATGCACAGCCAAGGATTGGATAGATTAGCTAGACTCATATCTGCATCTACTTCAATTTTCAGAAAAGGAAGCCCTTAGGATAGAAGCATTGCATCTTAAAGTTAAAGCTTATGCTTGGTGGTTGTTTGAATACTTTTCATTAAGAGGTGAAAATATATCTACTTATGCAAGATTCACTAAGAGATTAGTGAAGATATTTTATGTAAAAAAATCTAAAACATCACTGATTGAGCTAGCAAATCATGAAAATTAAAAACCCTTGCATGAGTTGGAAAGATCTATTACACCAACTCCACTTCAGATTTCTACTAAAGGGGATAAAAACTTGTGTGATAACTTTCCAAGGACAAGATCCCCATTTCATAAAGAGATTTCTTCTCAAAAGGAAGTCATGGATATTCCTCTTTCAAGGGAAGACCAAGATCTAAGGTCTCTCATTATTGATGAGGTATTCTCAAATATTTATGAGGAGAAAGAGCAGGAAGGTAGTAACAGTGATGTCACTTCAGAAGAAGGACCATCACCACATGGGGATGGGCTTCAAGTTATTGCTTCAAGAGGAGGAGCTTCTACATCTTTGCAAAAGGTTCCCAAGGAGCATCATGTGACAGTAATATTGGGCAGTAACACGATGATCCAAGGAGGAGGAGAAAGGATGGATCAGCATCCAAGGATGAGGAGCATGCACCCTTTTTTATTTCAAGGGGTTTATATTCAGAAGAAGGAGACTAATTTATGTAGTAAAGGGAGGGACAAATCACTCCATTCATTTATACAGTCTACTTCAGATTTTGATGTCTCTTTGCATGGAGGCATTCCACCAGGGAGACCCCCTGACTGGAAGATGAATAAATTTTTCTCTCAACTTAATGCAGCATTGAAATATTTAGCTAAGGAAGGAGCCTTTGGAGAAGATACTACAACGCTGAGAGCCTTTGATGGGTTTCAAGGATAGGTAAGTAATTTTCTGATATGGACATTTCCATCTCCCACTCATCTATTTGTGTTGGAAAATGATTCAGAAATCTATGATGGCATGAGTATGGTGTCAAATGGCCACTCCATGGTCTTGGAGCAGAAAATTATACTTCCACACAACAGGAGGATTTCTAAATATGATAAGAAGGTATTAACACTCTTGCATGCATGGACCAAAGTATGGAATTTTTGGAAGAAAGAGACCTTTCAAAAGGAGGTTTATTTCCATAAACTCCAATCTTGTCTTGAGAAAGATCAGCTGCAAGAGAGGCAGCAAAGATGGAATGACATTACTCCAAAATGTGGCTTTGGAATTGAGCATGTCAAAGAGGAGAGTTATCCTATGAAAGACACTTCATTTCAGATTTCTACAAAATTTTCATTGTTGGGAAGCCTAGATCCATATTGGGAGTCCCAAAACTTGGTAGAATATTCCAAGAACCTCTTCACATGTAAGGTTCTTAATGAGAAAATGGAAGATAGGAGGTATAGAGTGGTTGATGGAGTCATTTATTTTCATGATCAGATCTATTTGACTAGAGACTCAAACCTCAAAGATAAACTACTATATGCAGCCTATGACATCTTGTTTTCCAATCCCACTGGTTTCATTAGAGCCTACAATACTATTTTGGAGGGATTCATGTGGGAAGACTTCAAAGAGGAAATACACAATAATATGAATAAGTGCATGGATTATTTGGAGGCTGAGGAGAAATCAAATCTTGGGAAGAGTTATCATCACCACCTCCTTACTCATGGGGTGTGATATGGAGTTCATCCATGAGCCACCTCACTAATTTAAGCCAAGTGTATGGTAAAGATTGTATTTCTGAACATCATGATATATTTACTATATACTTACATCTTCTTACCACACATGTGCAAGGAATTTCTTCAAGAAGGGCACTCTTTCTTATTTTCTTTATGGGCTGCTTGGAGCCATGAGAAATGATGATGTTGATCACTCCCTAGGAGATTTTGGGGAGATGATGTATTCTTTTTTGTGTACCTCATTGACACCAAAAACCATACATCTTCTCCAAGAATGTGAGGAGAATGGGGTAGCAAACAAGTGGTGGGAGAAACACTTGTCCTATCATATTATATGGCAGTTAGAAGAAAAATTGTGCTAGTTGCACATGAGGGATCATTGTCCTTCTCCTTTACTACACATGGCAGCTAGCATGACTTTGATTTTGATTCCATATATTGATGATGTTCTTATCTTGGTTGGGAACATGATTGGAGGGATGACACGTTGGTTGGATGTGTCAATTGGGAATGAAAATTCCCACATTTATGCATGCTTCAAGAGGAGGATGAGACATTATATGGCTACTACATTATATCACTTGTTTCCTTATGCAAGGGGCCATGTGTTTGACTTATGTCTTTGGGAGAATCCTCTCACATGGGAGGACTTTTGGCAAGACATATTTGACTTGGATCATATTTAGCCAAAACCTAATATCCTCTACTATTTTCAAGCTTTTCAGAAGCTTATGGCAACACGAAGGTGGTTGGATGGCCAGTTATTGTATCATGATTGGAGATAGCAAGAAGAAGAACAATGCTAGTCTCAATGGAGGGACTATTGTCACCATCCCATATTTCATATGACACTTAGTCCATGTTTCTTTTGGAGCCCATATGATGATGATACTCTATTCACTACATGCATGGAGGATTGGGCAAGGAGGCTCCCTAGAACGAATGAGGGGAATCATGAGGTTCCAAGTATCTTTTGGCTTCATGAGGACTATATTATTGCAGCCCAGGATCAGAAACTCCAAATTTATCATAAATGCAGGGAGAGATAGTGTAATTTGAACAATATTACCTCTCATTTTCAGCCATGCAGCTCCTACACATTGCATAAGCAGGGGATTTGTGACTGTTCATATGAGATACAAAGCATGGCTCACTTTGTTTGGATGATAGCATGGAGATTGGAGTTTCTCATGGGGGCTGAGGCAACCAACATTTATCACATCTCATGCCTTAAGGAGGGAAATGGACAACATATAACTCTTTCCATACATCTCCCACTTCTTCATAATGAAAGTTATTTTGTTTATTCACCAAAGGAAAACATGTATTCTTGGGAGGAGATAGATCCATTGGAGATTTTGTAATGTCCTTTTAGTTGCTTAAGGACAAGCAAAATTTTGGAGGGGAGGATTATAATATTCCTACATTAGCTAACAACTAATGGTAATATTAAAAGTTTGTTTTAACACATAGATAGGTGAATAAGTTGGTGGGAGGACCCATAGAACTCCTTAAGGTGAATAAAACCACTTCTCATGTGGAAGTGGACTCATATTTTCATCCTAATAAAGTACTGTAAGGTGTGGACGGGGGCTAAAACATTTTTACTGGGTCAACCTTGACCAAATATACAACGTTTTCATGGAGGATTGGCCATCAATGAGGCATGACACATTTTTAGATGGAGGTGCCTTGTGTGAAAGAAGAAATCTCATTGGAAGTGGTTTAGGGTTTTAAAGCTCTTATCTTATAAAAGGAAGGGGATGGTAGTATTAGAAGGTTGTTGATGATTATCAGATTATTGAATATATTTTCTATTTATACATATATATTTCTCTTGTTGTTTAGCTGAGAATGAATGTTGTTTAGCATTGGCTGTCCCTGGTCGGGAATCCCACCTCTTTCCTTGAGAGGCCTCTTGGGAGAGTTTGTATTGCATTATCCACTATCTAGCTTAGGGCCAAGGTAATTCTTTCAACTAAAGTATAGATCATGTTGAGGGTTTGACTGTTTTTGCAAGCTAAAGTAAGTGGAGATTAGATCTTTTAGATCTATTCCATTTCATTTCTTCTTTTCAGTGGAGGATTCTACTTCATTGGGAGGACAATATTGGAAGTATTGAGCATCATTTTCAGATCTTGGCATGAGGTGAACCTCATTTTAATCCCTACAGTGTAGTATAGATCCATATATGTGTTATTTCTGTAGGTGTATTTGCAGGGTGTTTCAACAGATCAGTTGGAGAGTGATTTTCTAGGTGTTAGGGATCTGCCCTTCAATTTGGAGATCTATTGGAGGAGAAAATTTTATTGTTTATATCAGACCAGATCCACTTTATAGATGTGAATATTTCCATATATTTGTAGTCATAGATCTTAGATCTACATCTTTTACTTGGCGTTTTTCTTAAAACCCCAAGGGGGTTCATTAGAGGAGCGTGTATAGTGTATGGATATGTTATAGATATAATTTTTTGTCCACATACTTGATCTAGATTTGATGTGTAATCTACAGTTGTTGCAGATCTAATAAATAACATTGTAAGTCTATTCATGTCTTAATATATGGTTTCAACACCTCGTTTTGAGGGATTTTTGTCATTGGAGGCTTGTTTTTTCTTGTCATAAATATTATGGGCCACTTTTAACATGTATTTTGCTGCTGCAATGACTAATGAAAGGTATCCATATTGGCCTCTTTCTTTATAAAAGATGATATGTGTTATTTTCTTATCATTCTGCATTGTATTTCTGCATTACTCATTTGGGAATATTACAAGTTGTTTCAACAACAATATCTAGTTAAATATATCACGTTGACGTTCTAGCCATCCAGCGTTCATGTTCGGTATGTGGTGGAAACCACCCATTATAACCGTGCCACTACATCCCCCGATTCCTCTTAGCGCTAACTAGTCTTCGCACTTTCATAGTTTTCCTCTCCCTCGAAGATGGCTCTGGCACAGAATCCATGGAGAGTTCGTCAACATAGGAGGATGTGACAAGTAGGTCCATCCTCTTCATGTCAACTGAAAAGTGACCAATTGGGGAACACTTAGTTACATTTCCCCACCCTCCATGAAGAAGAATGACACGTGCTTTGTGCAATCAACACAACCATGTGGTCGCCACTTTCCCTGACCTAGAATTTCTACGTCGCTGGTACCCGATCACGTCACCTAACGAACAGGATAGGAACACTGATGTAAGGATTTTTTGCCTAGTATGTCAGGGAAATCACCATGAGAAGCACTGTACGTATATCCCACGAGTGCGCCCAATAATTGACATGATACATTCATTAGAGATGAACGGTCAGGATATCATCAATCCATAGCTCAAAAACCGTAATGGAAGGCAGATTGCCCACAACTAGTCTACCCCATACCCATTCCAGCACATTGGGTGAGTAAAATAGATGCATCGACCTAACATGACCCACGTCTAGCTGCGAGCTATGCGACATAATCGGCCACCAGGTCAATCCATGCAAAGAACTGAAGCACTTTGCGAAAAATTACTGCACAGTCTCTTCCCTCTGCAAAAGACATCTCTCTAACCAAGAGAAGATCATGCACTCCTATTTCCAGATCTTCTCACAGTTTCACCATACAATAAAATGTGATCATCTCCCAAAACTTAGAGTGACAATAGAGAAGTTAAGTTTACACTCCCTAAGAGAGCTAGACTTACCCAAGCCAAAAAATTGAAAATGATAGCAGAGGACTCTCTCCCCCAGGCCTGATCCTTTCCGAGAATCCACTTCAAGGATGAAGAGTAGTGTTGGCTACCACACCATATAATCTGTAGGAATATTGGTACCATCGACCATATGCACTGGCCATAACCATGAAATAGAGGCATGCCCATTAATGGAAACATTCAGGCACCTCTACACCAGGCACAACTTCCAAATTCTGGAAAGTTCTCAACCCAAGGAGGAACCTAACCTTGCCCTCACACAAGCTGCCACGATGGAGATTCCTCCCCCATAAAACACTGAAGACACGATACATCACATACGATTCATATCGTGATGTATTGGAACCATGACTCGAGTTTTCTTCTCATAATTCATAGGTGTCGAGTCAACTGCAACTACGAGAGTAGCTATACCAATGACTATGCAAACCCAGTCTATCTCCACTCTGTCAACTAAATCTGGTTTCACCACATCGATGATGGAATCATTTCCATGTCTGTTGAAAAGCTCTGTTAGCACTGATCCTCTTCCATGTGGCCCTACACATATGCAATCCACCTTAGTGTCTTTATTTCATTCATATGAGGATATTGGCGAGGCCATGACGAAACCTGATTATCCATGGGATGAAATGCATCATCGCTCATTCTTTATCCCTGAAAAATGTTCATCCCTAACAAAATAAGAAACCAAGAGATTTATGCAATTGAGTCAAAATATTTCCTCCCATCAAGGAAATTCGGTTGGTTCAAAAATCCCATTTTGGCCTCTGATGTGTTCGAAGAAGGGAACATGTCAAACATTTCACCTATCATCAAGGTGAATATCTCTAGAAATTCTATAAAAATTGAATAAATGGCACTGGGGGCAGCATGTTCACTAGAAGAGATATACTCTTACACCTAGTTATTTCAAGAGTATTGAGATATATTCACATGGGACTACTCAGAAATTCCCGAGCTTAGTCCTACTATCATGGAGCACCATATTTCCACCTGGAAAGATGTACCGCTAGTACGTTAGAAACAGTGTCAACTCCACCCATCGAAGGCAGAAGTGATCAAACGAGCAATCGATAAGCTTCGCAAAGCCAGGTTCATTTACCCCATCGCTTATACATCTTGGGTTTCCAACCTTGTTCCCGTCATGAAAAAACAGGGCACCATATGTGTTTGTACTGACTTCCATGATTTGAAAAAATATTTTTCGAAGGAAAAATACCCTACCCCATTCATCGAGCAAGTCATTGATTCTTGTGCAGGACATGAAGTCCTCTCCTTTATGGATGGTTTCTCTGCATACAACCAAATCCAAATTCATCACACCGACTAGTAAAAAACCACATTCACTACCCCCTGGGGCACATTTTCATACCAGGTGATGCCATTTGGCCTAAATAATGTGATGGCCACTTTCTAGATGACCATGAAATACATATTTCATGACCTGGTACATCTCATCCTTGCCTACTTGGATGACCTCATCGTCCGATCGAAGAACTAATAAGATCATCTCGAGGATCTGTGACTGGTATTCCAAAGATGTCGGTAGTACAACCTATGCTTGAACCCTCTCAGGTGTTTTTTTTGCGTCATAGTAGGACGAATTCTAGGTTTTATCCTATCCCAAAAAGGAATTAGAGCGGACACCCTCCAGGTCTAAGCTATCAAAGAGGTACCTCCACCTCGAACCCTCCGGCAGCTATAAAGCTTGCAGTGAAAGGCCAATTTTCTGAGATGTTTTGTCCTATACTATGCCAATTGCACCCAATGATTCCTGGGCCTCCTTTGCTAGGACATCCCATTTAAATGGGATGATCAATTTGAACAATCATTTGATGCACTGAAGGCCACCTTATCTTCAACAACGCTGATTAATCCCCTAGACTACATCAAGGAATACATCCTGTATCTATCAGCATCCGAGATTGCCTTGGCTGAAGTATTGATCCATGAAGGCCCTAATGGGAAGGAGCACATAATTTATTACATTATAAAAACCTTAATGGGCCCCGCATTAGGATATGAGTCAGAGGAAAAAATTTCCCTAGCATAATCCACCCAGTCCAAAAACTCCGCCACTACATCATCTTGAAGATTATAATAGTCATCGTAGATATTAATCCCATCAAATACCTGCTCATGCATCATTTAATGAACCATAAGTATGCTTTCTCGATAGCCATTATACAAGAATTTGACTTACAGTTTCGATCCCCCAAGAGAAAAAAGGCTTTAATTTTAGCCAAACTCAGAACAGACCTCCGAAGTTAGACCAAAGGGTCACCAGTCAATGATTCACTACCAGACGAACATCTATTTCTTTTAGCAACTGACAACCCTTGGTATGGAGACAGTCTCCTATTTTTACAAACCCAAAATTTTAGGCCCCAGATCATCCATGACGACCATCGGTGCATTTTCCGCTAGGCCCCCCGATACCTCCTCATGGTATATGTCTTATACTGATGGGGCATCGACACCATATTACATCAAAGCATCACCCATGACCAAGTTGAGAAAGCCATTAATGACTGTTGAGTGCTTCTTCCTTGATCGCTTGCGCGGTCAAGGCTAGAAAAATGTAGGGACCCATACAAACCTATTTTGTACGGACACCTACCTAGTCACATTGAAAAAATTAAAATGCAGGACATTGCGAGGCCTACCTGGCTCAAGAATCATGAATCTCGGGCACTCAGGCTGACTGCAACAACAATAAAAGCTCCGTAGAAGCCTCTGATCTCTCAAAATCTCAAACACTAAGATGTCACAAAGGAGCTAAAATGAGCCATATTGGCCTATATGTTGCCCTTTTCAAAAAAATTGAAGGACGTTAATGGAAGCCTAGAGGATCCAATTGTAGAACAGAAATAAACACAATGATCAACACCTTATAACGCCTGATGGAGGCTCCACACATTCACACCTCCATAAAAATATTTTTTTCAGTCCAGATAGGTATGCCCTCTCTCATCCTCTGTTCATTCTATGCATTTTTTCAATAATATTTGAATGAGGAAGATGCTTTCAGTTGGGATTTTTTTGTTGCAGGTATTATACATCACAACAAACCATCCATCGCCCCATCCACCAAAAGCTCCAGAGCAGGTATCATTCTACCCTCAACATGATAGAGTCCGAGAGAAACTTTGCATATCCTGACAAAATTTCTCTCCAAGAAATCAACCATAGGTTCCAAAAACCTGACCATGATTATCATCTCCCCACCTTGCACATGATAAAAATCCTTGCCAGGTTGGTAGAGCCTCCCCTCCATGGAATTCACCACTCATTATAGACCACACATTAGATAAACACAATGCCATGACCATAATGCCTTAGTATCGGAAGCACTTCATGCCCATCCACCAGTAATGCATCAAGTCAAGTTTTACCAAGTCGAAATAAAACCCCTTTCCCGGACAACCAATTTTTTTTTGCAAGAAAATTGAATGACACACCAGTGGGTCTCACATTTGGCCTACCATCCCTCCATTAGCATAGCCCATCTACGATATTCTCCATCCACTTCATCATCCCCACACAGAGACCAACCAGTGGGGCCCCCACCCTAAGAAAAAACACCTTCGTCACATCATCAATGAGCAAGAATTCTTTATGTTTTGGGGCACCTGTCTCTATTTTTTGTACAACCCAATCACATTTTTTATTCTTTTGGAAATTGTACAAAGACCTAAAATAAAGAATAGTCCCCCACTAATCCAATTTTTTTTATCCCATGGTAGTATTCTCTAATCACCCTTGGTCAGATCATTACACCTTTCATGCAAAGCCACCACAACATTCATAACCAACATATACCCACCCTGGCCGTCCTACTGACCCCAAGGATTTCCGCATCAGAAACAGTTACGAATGTCACCAAGATGATTTTTATGCTTCAACCTTTGGCCATTTAAATCTCATCACAAGTCAATCAACCCTTGCCACTATGCCTATGTTAAACCTATCAAATCAGAGACTCTGTTCCCTTGCATCACTAGCTCTCTCGTTCGGTTGAGGCTTCCTTTCTATCAAATTCAACACCCATTCTCCAAAAAGGAGGCAATACCTTGGATATCCCCTCACCACAATAGGGGAATCCTCGGATGGCACTATGGGAGTCATCATTTCCCATAGTTTTCATCGATATTCCTACCATTCACCTACAACACAATCTTTCATATCAATATGGTATCGTACTTTACAACCATTTCACTTTGCCCAGATTCGTCAAAGACCCGTGCAATTATAAACATCTCTTTCAGTAATCCTTTCATGGGAAGGTCCTAGTCATACACCCATACGTACAATGAGAATTTATATTCCATACCAAGATTATGCATGTGGGCACCACATTCAACCTACTATCAAAGAAAAAACGTTGTTGAGGACATCAAAATTTTTTGTCATCAACCAAATCAACAGATCAATACCACATGAGTGACACAGATAATTTTTTTATCTATCAGATAGATTTATTTAGCTATCCAAAGCATTACGAGCATGGGATATGTCTACCTCGTAGATAAATTGTATTTATTGTATCATATTATTTCTTGCAGGTTTCTGATGGGACATGGTCCTTCTTTTACCCATTGTAAGGGGTTTCCAACCTTTGTTTGTATGCAGGTCTCTCTTTCTGAAAACAAGCTACACATAAAAGAAACTATAATGTGTTTCATCTATACAATTCTTCCTAACCTCACACATTAGGGGGAAACTATTATCATTGGAAAATCAGACAAGAAAAAACGACATCATTACATGTCAAGAAGAAGGATTTACAAGGCCAAGAAACATTAGAGGATCTGAAATTTTTTAAAAATCTCTAAGGGCAAGAGGAAAAAATCAAATTGTGCACCAAATACTCAGGAAAAATGTGCATTTTCGTGCCTTTCCATGTATTTCCCTCAAAAATATGTGTGGTCCTGGGAGTGATGGAAGTCACCATCCAGGACATCTTGACACACTTCAGGAAATGATCCTTCACATAAGGCCACCCAAATACAGCTGCCTAGAGCCACCTTGGAGCTCAAGTGAGCACACAAAGGAAACAACCCTCTCTCTTGGGTCACCATCCACCAATGTACCAAGAGAGGGAAGAACGATTTTAATTTTCCTATAATTTTCCACCATGAGAAGAAAAAAATGAGAACACATTGTTATGCTCGCCAAATTTCCCATGAGAAAACTAGAAGTGTGTAATACAGAGCAGCAGTAGAGTTAGGGATTCGCTTTGTTGGCCACCCAACAACTTTAATCCCTTTGGAGAAGAGAGATCCCTTGCAACATCTGCTTAAGGGTAAAAAATTCCTTGCACTGGGTTTGAGAGCTCGATAGTTCTAAGATTCCTTTGGCAAGAGTGTAATGTTATACCTTTATTTTACTACTAGCAGTTAATAGGAGGGGATATTATTCCACCATTTGCATTATTGTCTCATTTGACTCATTGTGAACTTTTTTTTTGGTTTTTGTTTAATTGTATTTATTCTATTTATATGCAGCATACTACATTCCATAATTTAGTGTGTTTTATATACATTAGCATGTGTTCACTAACCTGCTAACCATTATTTCTTCCTGTGACCATAGCTTGCAGGCTACAACAATTCCTACCAAGCACTAGTGAATTCATACACTTGTGTACCAAAACCATCATTACACATTGTATTTCAGAAGGTTGGGTCCTTCGACAAGTGGTGCCTTTATAGATAGAAATATAGGGATTCCTTGTTGGTTTTGGCCACCAAAAGTTTTAATAGAGGTTGGGGACTTTGATAAGGTGGGGCTTCTAAGCTAGTGTAATGTTCCCAATTAGACCTAGCTATTGGGAATATTCAGTTTTTTTTTACTTTTTTATTTCACTAATAAATGTGTAAAGGAAGATTATAAAAACTCCTAAAAACAACAAATAAATTAATGTCACATGTGAACAAAGCTAAATCTAGGATATTTAAATAAACAACCTTATGTGTGAAAGGGACTGAGACATTTGACTGTGTCAACATGACCAAATCAACAAAGCTGTCTAGAAGGAGTGATATTCATTAAGGCACAGTGCAGTTTTATTTGGAGGATGTTCATGTGAAAAGAGATTTTCCATTGAGATGGTTTATGGTTTTGCAAGCTCTCAATCTTATAAAAGGGAGAGGACAACATGAGAGGGGTTGTTGATGTGATTAACTTTTTCAAATTTTATTGTCTGTTTAGACATTTCTCATTCTCCTTTCTGTTTAGCAGAGAATAGTGCTGTTTAGCACAAGGATTTCCTATTAGGAATCACATCTCTTTCCTTGAGAGGACTCTTGGAGGAATTTTTCATTTCTTGTCCACTACTAGGTTGAAGGCCAAACTTCTACTTCCAACCACAACACAGATCCTATTGAGGGTTTGGTTGTATTTGTAAGCTGCAACAAGTGGAGGCTATATCTATTCAGATCTAGGCCAATCTAGTGCCTCTTTTCAGTGGGAATCTATTCTATTCCAGTGGCAAGAGTGCATTGGATCATTGCAGCATCATATTCACATCTTGGCATTAGGAAAAACTTATCTCAAACCCTACATCGCAGTTTTTCATTCCAGATCTATGTTTTTCTGTAGGTGTTGTTGAAGGACTTTTGGCATAACATTTGGGAGGATTATTTCTCATGTGTTGGGGATATGCCCTTCACCTTTGAGATCCATTGTAGAGGGAAATTCTACTGTATACATCATATCAGATCTAAACATTCCTGTAAATTTGAATATTTCTGCAGATATGTAGCTTTAGATCTTAGATCTACTCCATGTGCTTCATGTATTGCTAAAAATCCCAAGGGGTATTTGAAGTAGAGACTCTATAGTGTATGGATCTTTCATAGATCTGAATGTTCATGCATTATTTTGATCTATAACTAAGTTCCAATCAAAATTTGTTGCAGCATAATAAAAATAACACTATCAAGGCAGTTTTTGCTCATTTGTATGGTTTATGCACTTCCTTTTGAGGATATTTCTTCATTGGAGACTTCTATTTCCTGTTCTACATTGTATGAGCTACATTGTAAATCTGATTTGTTGATATAAATGTTAAATAAGGGTCTCCATATTTTCCTCCTCCAAATATCTTGATGATCTGCGTTATATTAATGCTTAACTATTTAGTATTGTTGCATGTTCCCTTTTGGAATATTACAGTGGCATAAGAGCATCATCTTGGCACAACCTGTGCATTCTAAGAATCCAATATGTCTTTTTTAAGGAAGGAAAGGTAGAACAAGAAGATTTATTATACTGAAGACAAAGAAGACAAGGGTCAAACGCCTTTATCTAGAAGAGTGAAAGGGAAAGAGTTCTCAAAAACACTGTTCCAAGCTATGCATGAGCTGAAGAGTGAAATTAGGGGAATGAGGAATGAAATTCATGTAGATCCTTTGCAGATATTTGCACATGAAGGAAGTCCCAATTCTTCATATTATGTGTGTGAGCATTTAGCCACACAATTAGATCTACAATGTTGTAGCACGCCTACATTCATAATAAGAGGAGAAGCAGAGGGAGAGACACCAAAAGAGGAGACTCTTGGTTACTATCTCCAAGAATATCAATCTCAGTCTAAAAGGTTCAGAGAGCATCTAAGCTTCCAAAAAAAATTTCAAATCAAAGAAGAAAGGAGATCCAAAATATACAAGACAATATGAAGGATCACAATGCTAATATGATCGGAGGTGATCCTCTATTACATGGAGAATAATATGGGGAAATTTCTCTAATCAAAAGCAATATTACTTCCATAAGAGCGATGCCCCATTATCATGAGACTTCCACACAAAAATTAGAGATGGATTTTTGTAGTGGATGCAGTCATAAGATGTTTCCATCTGTTATTCATATGGTAATTAGCCATGAGACATCATTATATTGTGGTATACCACCTGGGAGACCACCTGCTCCAGATCTGGTGAAAGATGTTTCATGCATTCATGCTCCTTTCATAGATCAAAGGAGGAAGAGAGCAGTAGAAGACCATACTACAATGCTGAGAGTATGGGTAAGGCTGAAGGAGAGGAAAGTATTTTTCCCTTAACACTATTATCCATTCTCTCATCTCATATTTCACTGAGAAAGGATGTTGTAAGGAGGAAGAATGAAACCATCATGGAGAAAGGAGGGAAATCCTTGAATCAAGAGACAAACTTGTTTGGAGAACACTCTTCCATACATGATGAGAGGTTGTGGTCACACATGCATACTTTGGAAAAACCAAAGAGGTTTTGGATAGATTATAGCCATCCATGTGCAAGGAGGGCAGCAAGGAAGGAATGGCAACCTTCCACCTTATACCTTTGGCATGGGAGATGTCAAGGAGGAGAAAATTTGGAGGCATGACCTTCCAACATACACCTTTGACAGGGGGAATGTCGAGGAGGAGAGTAGCAACATGGTAGGCCTTTCATATGACACATTATCAGCGCTGTCATTGTTGGGCAAATTAGATCCATGTTGGAAATCCCAACTGCTGGTGGAATATTCCAATGATATTCACACTTGCATGGTTCTTGATGACTTGCTACATGATGAGAGCTATTCAATCCTAGATGAATTCATCTATAATCATGGTAGGATATTCTTGTGTATAACGTCCAAGCTCAAGGAGAAGTTACTACAAATGGCCTATGAGGAGTTCTATTTCAGCCACACATATTCTATGAAGCTCAACAACATCATCTTGAGGGGCTACTATTGGGAGGCCTTTGAAAAATAACTATATTAGCATTTTCAAAGATGCATGAACCTCATGGAGATGGATCCGCAACATGACTCTACGAGGGAGTTAAATTAGCCCTCTCTTTCTATTTTTGAGGGAGAGAATAGATCTATGCACCACTCCATTTATAGGAGGAGGATTGTTGGTGAAGAACATGATCTTGTTACACATGTTTTATATTTTTATTTCATGCAATATTATTCCACCATTTTTTTGCAGGCCATGACTCAAAGGAGGATTATTATGTCTTGTAAGCCTCATGGCCAATATTGGGCCACAAAAATTTCTGAATTTGGCCACTCCCTTGGATTAAAAAAGGATATTTTGCAAAATGATGGGTGATTCCCCAAGGCACGAAATATATATCACACTTTCAGCTAGGGTAATATGGTATGAGCAACAAGAAAGTGGTGGGAAAACCACTTACCATATATAGATCTTATGTAGGCATGATATGCACTGCGTTGGTTCCACATGTGGGACTACGACCCACCTCCAGATGCACAAATTTCTTTTTGTATGTACATTGTTTTGATTCCCTATATTGATGATGTACTTGTACTATTTATGGGGATGCATGGAGGAAGGAGGGAAGGAATGCATGTGCCCTGTGGGATGGCTACTCTCCATATACCTTATGTTTCATATTCTAAAGAGAGCATTGAGCAAAGCATGTTTGTTTCATGTGATCTATTGTCTCCTTATGGGGTGAGCTATTTCCATCTCATGAGAACTTTGGAGGAGCATGTCATGGATGGATGGTTTGGTGAACACTTGGCTTATGGAGGAAGCTTAGCTCATGTTTATGTCACCAGGGAAGGATGAGAAGTTTTGCGGAACTCACCTTATCAGTTGCTTGAGGACAAGAAACATTTTGGAGGTGAGGACTGTAATATTCCAAATTATCCCTAGCTAATGGGAATATTCAATTTCCTTTTAATTTCCTATTTCATGAATAAATGTGTCAAGGAGGATTATAAAAACTCGTAAAAACAACAAATAAATCAATGCCACATGTGAACAAATCTAAATATGGGCTATTTAAATAAACACCCTTATGTGTGAAAGGGACTGGGACATTTGACTGGATCAATCGTGACCAAATCAACAACGATGTCTAGAAGGAGTGATCTTCATTAAGGTAAAACGTAGTTTTAGTTGGAGGATTTTCATGTGAAAAGAGATATTCCATTGAGATGGTTTAGGGGTTTTGAAGCTCTCAATATTATAAAAGGAAGACGAGGAAAACATGAGAAGGTTGTTTATGTGATTACATTTTTCAGATTTTATTGTCGGTTTAGAAATATCTCATTCTCCTTGTTGTTTAGATGAGAATAGTGTTGTTTAGAACTGGGATTTCTTGTTTAGGAATCCCATCACTTTCCTTGATAGGCCTCTTGGAAGAACTTTGCATTTATTGTCCACTATCAAGTTGAAGGCCAAGCTTCTACTTCCAACTACAATGAGGATCCTATTGAGGGTTTGGTTGTCTTTATAAGCTGCAACAAGTGGAGGCTAGACCTATTCAGTCTAGGAAAATATAGTGCCTCTTTTTAGTGGTAGTGTCTTCTATTCCATTGGAAAGAGTGTATTAGATCATTGGATCATTAGATCCACATCTTAGCATCAGGAAAAAATTATCTCAAAACCTACAGCGCAGTTCTTCTTTCCAGATCTGCGTTTTTTTGTAGGTGTTGTTGTAGGGACTTTTGGCATAAAATTTGGGAGGAGTCTTTCTCATGTTTTGGGGGTTTTCCCTTCACCTTTGAGATCCATTGTAGAGGGACATTCTATTGTATACATCACATCAGATATGAAAATTCCTGTAAATATGAATATTTCTACAGATCTATAGCTTTAGATCTCAGAAGAAATCCATGTGCTTCATGTATTGCTGAAAACCCCAAGGGGTATTTGAAGTAGAGACTCTATAGTGTATGGATCTATAATATATCTGACTATTCATGTATTATTTCTCTCTACAACTAATTTTTAATAAACAACTATTGCAACATAATAAAAATAATGTTCTCAAGGCAGTTTCTTCTCATTTGTATGGTTGTTGCACCTCCTTTTGAGGATATTTCTTCATTGGAGACTTCTATTTCCTGTTCTACATTTTATGGGCTGCATTTTACATATGATTTACTGATATAAATGTTAATAAGGGTCTCCATATTGGCCCCCTACAAATATCTTGATGATCTGCGTTATTTTAATGCTTAAGTGTTTAGTATTGCTACATGTTCCCTTTTGGGATATTACAGCTAGAAGTGGCTTGCATATCGATGTAAGAGAAATATGAATATTAATGAGAAGAATACAAGCAGAGAATTAGTATGGTGGTTTTTATCCCATTGAGTGGTTGCAACTAAAATCATGGTGTTCATATGCGTTGTTTCTCATGTCATTTTGAAGTTGCATGCATGTTAGATTCATTGTTCTTGTATTGTGCTACTGGTTATTGAATTGTTTAATCTATTTGGGAATTTTTTTTTATTGTTTAAATAAATGTTATACTGATTCACACCCCCCTCCTCTTAGTATAGATAAATTTAGAATAATTGGTATTAAAGACGATGCCTTATATTGCAACTTTATTTTTGGAAGGTGGATTTAGGTGAATCATAGAATATCAAAGTGTTCTGCTACTCAGTCCTGCAAAATTTCAAGAAATGAGAGAGGAGGTGAAATCCCAATTATTTATGAAGTTTGGAATGTAGTGATGAATGGCTATGGTGAATAACCCCTTCAAAAATAGTTCAACAATTGAATTCCCAAGCTAAGTTTACAATTATGTCAATTTTCATATTTTGTATTTTGATAAATTCATGGATATCAAGTATGAAAAGGAGATTTGAGAAATTTTGTAGGAACTACATGAAGAAGAAATCAATAGAAATGGTGAGAAAGGGACTATAAAAGAAGAATAAGAAGAAGAAGAAGGCCCCTTATAAAGAAAGTAATCAACCAATTGAGATTTTCTCTCCCAAAATCAAACAGGTTTGTTTTTAATAAGGGATATTGGTTGGAGATCAATCTCAACTTAGCTTTGCATTATTTGAATTAGAAAACATTTCAATGGAAAACAAATATATGAAAAAACTTATTCAAATACTTGAGGAAAGGGAGTATGATTTTGAGGAGGAAAGATTTACTTTGAAAACCTAGAAAGAAGATGGAATGAAGTGTGAAGAGGCAATGAGAAACCAAATGAAGGAGAAAAATAAATAATGTGAAGAACTCGAAATAGGGTATTTTTTGCAAGAAACAAGATAGAGAATAAAAAAATTTGTTCGGAGGAAGATACCATCAAACCAAGAAACCATGGACAGAAACAAATTAAAGAAGTGGAAAATGTTTATCTATACTCTTTCCTCTATGATATGGAAGAAATAAAAGGCAGAAGGTTTTCACGCATACATATTCTTTTCATGGATTTTTTTATTCATGAAAAAATTTTGGGCATAAGTTCACTTATTGTAAATATTATTCAAAAATATGTTTGAGCACATTTTTCAGAAACAATAGGTCATTTTTTGATAGAAGGAAAGGAAGTCATGATCCCTTTCCCCATTTTCTTGGTCACATAGAATCTTATAAATGTGAAAATTGTGGCCACAAGGCATTAGATTGCATGTGTGGAATACCTATATTGCATCTTGAGATTAAGAAATAAAAAGAGGAAGCTCAAAAATTGAAGTAAAATATGCAGAACAAGACATACCACTATTTTACTACCCCAAACACAGTTTTCCAAAGTAGGTTTCCAAGGAAATGTAAGAAAATATGGATAATAAAATATGAACAAAGAGAAATCCCTAGAAGATCTTCAAAGGAACTCATAGAATGACATATTGTATCTAAATTTTTATAAAATACCATCCATGAAATCAATCTACTTAGGGGGAGTATATTTTTTTCCTATGTTCAGTAGAAAATGGCTTTAAGAGAATCGAAATGTATCAAATGCTTCTAGCAAAAAAAATTGTGCATCTAATTTCTTTAGAGATCTATAATAAATGAGTGTATGGAAAGAGAATTGCATAAGCTTAGGTGGGGTTCTTCAAGGAAAATAATGTTTTATCATCATTTTTTACAGCAATTGGTTAAGTCAAAAGAAGGTGTTTTGGTTCAAGCACTATACGATGTTTAGATCTGATGTATTTTGCATTCGGTCATCATGTGATTTTATTTTATTTTCATACCCCAATGCATTGTTGGAAAAATAAATGGAATTTGAATCTATGTACTTGCATTGCAATCAAAGTAAGGAATGGTTAGTGATCCAAAGGAAAAAATAACACAAATTTCATATTCCTTTAACAAGTCCATGGATTGGTTTTGATTTTTATTGACGATCCATTCATTTAAAAATATTACTATTCCAATGTTTGGAATAGATTTAGAGAGAGTGAACATTCAAGTTTGATGCTTGAATACATTGAATTGGTTCAAAGAAATATGTAGTTTGTCTTATTTAGATCCAACACAAATTTTAATCTCTCAACCCAACACATAAAGAGTTTCTTGGAGAATCTAATGGGACACCTATTTAAAAAAATCTCCTTAAAAATTGCTTATGCACTTTATTTTTCATCTTATTGTTCTTTATTATATTCTTTTCATGAAACAACTGTCAAGAACGTAAACCATGAATATCATAAAAGATAGAGGAAACAAAATATAGGCTCCAAGCCAAGGAAAAAACCGTCCAAGGGGAATGTAGAGAAATAATCTATTTTCTTCTTATAGAATCAATTCAAATGAGAATTCCAAGTCCCCAAGACTAAATTCAGGACATCCTCCAAGCACCAAGTCAGCCCTGCAAGAAATTCTCCCTCAAGCAAGCTCAAGTCAACAAGGTCAACGAAAGTCAAAATTAAAATATTTTTCTTTCATCCTGGAATCTTTGACCCTGCAATTCCTATAAAAAACCTAGTTTATTTTAAGTGTGGTAGAGAGAATGCTCCAAAAATTCTAGATTTCAATTTCTTCTTAGAATTCTTCCTTCCTCTAGACCTTCGCTCCATATTCTTCTTCTTTCTTTCTTGAGATCGAACTACATAAGTGTGTCCCCAAATGAATGTGAATTTCTTACTTTATACAGCCTGCTCATGAGGTTGAATAACCTCTTCTAGGTCGACATCTCATAGGTAGGGCTAATTTGTGCTTGGAGGCTTATTTTAACTTTATAGACCCAAAATAATATGTTTACATGCTAAAAAAATTTCCAATAAAGTCTTATACAAATGATAAAGACTCTTTTGAATCAATACAAATATTATTTTGACTATATAAACCCTAGAAGCATGAAATGCATGCTTGACCTAGATGAAAAATACAAATAGAGCATGAAACCCATGCTTAAAAATACTATTTTCCTTTCTTCTTCTGTTTGCAACATAAGATATATATAATGAAATGAGTATAGTGACAATTATGAAGACCTAAAGTAGTTAAATTTTCCAACATAATTCACGTGTGGGTCAATTTATATTGAAGATATATCTATTTATATATAAAAATTCAAGATGTGATATGCATTTAACTTAACATTTTCTATGTCCTTTATTTATTCTATAAGTGGTAGCAATCAAAGGAAATTGAGAGTGATTCCTGTTTGATATAGACTTACCATGTTATGAAACTCATTCAACGCAATAAATTTGGTCATAAGGCATACCTGGAGCACATTAATTATGATCTTGTCCAAATTCGGTCGAAGGAATACACTCGCATTAGTCCTCGATCTAGCTTAAAAAGGGATGGTTGATTCATCCAATGTGAGAGTTGGGAATCATCGATAAAATGTCATTTTTTATGGATTGATTATGAGTTTAAAGTGTAAGTGATTATTGATGATCTGATTGTGTGTGTTAAGCATCCACCATTAGAGATTCAAAGTCTAACAAGATATAAAGTATACCCCCAAGATAATGTGTTAATCCATTCAAGTAGCTTCCCACAATTTAAATTTTTCAATTCGTCATGGTCTGCAATCTAGTGTACTTTACATTTGGGAACATTAATTGAAATATGTATTCAACATATTAATTAAGGGTGTGAATGTGTTGGATCTAATCAAAATTGGTTAATTTTTTCTTGATTAGTTACTTTAATTAGTCTCCTAAAAGGTGGAATGAATTTAATGAATAATTAACGTTTATGTTTTGATATGGTAAAAAAATGTATTGATATGATCGAAAGAATAATGGTGTATATTAATTATGTTTGATCGTTCATACCTTGAAAAATTAATTTAATCATGTTTGATCAAGTCTTAATGGTGGAACACAATGAATGTAACTGTGATGGTGAACTAGTTTAAATAATTATGGCTGATATCCATCAGTGGTTGGATCGATCGTGATTGATATCTACAGTTAATATATCAGGAAAGGAGTGTTATTTTTAGCAAAAAAATGGAATTTTGTGTGTTTGAAATAAGCTATAAATGACCAAGATATTGAATGGTGCGCACCAGTAGCATGTTAGTCTTAAATACCATTAGGTCGAGAAGATTCATATTCCAATACATGTAGTAGATTGATTGGAATTTTTAATTAAGATACCTATGTCGTGGTGCGATTTGGTGCAATGTGATGAATGAATAAAGTCATACATTTGTGCACTCTTGGTATTAATCAGTGAATGAATCTTACCTATGCGATGGATCCATTAATTTTTATATATAATGTGTAACTCTAGCTGTGCACTTTGACTCCAAAAATCCCTTGTAAAAATGGCCTCATGAGTTGTGTGATTTTTAGTAGTGTGTGCACTTTTAGAAAGGGAATATATTTGTGTACATTATCAAATGACAAAAAATATGGGTGCCATTGGAATTGAGTGCGTATAGGTAATGTTTGGATCAATCATATAATAACTATTGCCTGTGGACAAGGGTACAAAGGGTATTTTTTAATTCTTGAAGAATCAAAATGTATATATGATGAATCCAGGGTAGGATCGAGTATGTAAACCCAATGTGAAACATATTTAATGAAACTTGAAGCATAAGAGTTAGCTTCAAATCCTAAGACATATACCAATGTTGTAGATTATTGACAGTTAATGGAAGAGGCAAAATGAATGTGTAGAGTGCGATAAAATGAGCTTAACCCTGATTGTTTAGAGATCATGTGTTTTTCTTATGACTCAAATTATCTTTTCATGTGTAAGATATGAGTGAGAGGTGATATTTGGTAGATTTTAGTTTTGATATATGTTTTTGATCTATATAACCCTATATTTATATAGTTGGGGTTTGATGATTGAGAGGACAAATTTGAAGCTTCTATATTCCCTTGTATGTTGTATTAAATCCCTAATATATATATATATATATATATATATATATATATATATATATATATATATATATATATATATATATATATATATATATATATATATATATATATATATATATATATATATATAGGTCATATGTTGTCTTTGTTATTGATTTAGTGATTAATGGGTAGAGAATGTTAGAGTGCTCGCTTGGTCAAATATATGTCATCACCTTTTTACTATTATGATGTAGCTAGTGGAAGTCATGTCTGGTTTAGTGAGGGAGCTTTTCAAATATGTTTGGTGACTATAAATTTATTGTATATGTTGTACTTATTATTTCATTGTTGGTTTAAATAGGTTGTTGGTGATAGTGATCTATGTGTTGATGTTGCTGCTAGATTCTAGCAGTTAATGCATTGGGAAAAACTATTAACCAATAAGGATTTGAAAATGACTATGCTATTCATGAGCATTGTATTTTTAGAGTGCATTTTTTAGAGAGATTTATTAATTCACAACCCTTACTCATGCACACCTTGCACTATGATCTTCTTCTCCTTAAAATAGATTTAGCCTTTGTCAATACCATGAGCCAAAACCACACCACTACTAATGATATTCCTGGACGGGATCAAATAGATATTCCAGCGCTCAATACAATGGGTCAATACCATGGTAACACCCCTGGATTTATAAATTTAGAGCGCAAATAGCCATACACGACTTGGTACGTACTTTCCCACATGCATACGCTACTTCTCCTTAACAAACCCGGGTATGCTTTGTAGCATAACTTATTTATCATTATTCTGGCACTTTCTGGATTCCTTTCTTCTGATACTTCTGAACTAATCTGTAGATACATTAGATTTAACAACTCATCAAGTCAGTTTCCATCACGAACAACTTCATTAAGCAGGTTCCATCAAAGTCAACACATTGTATCACATTGCCAACATTCTCCACTTTAACTCATTAGGAAGGTTGTCATCAACTTTATCAAGTAGGTTTCCATCAAGGACAACACTCTGCATCATATTGCCAACAATATTTATTTCATCAAGTAGGTTGCCATCAAGGAAAACATATGCCAACAGTGCACTTTGACTCCAAAAATCCCTTGTAAAAATGGCCTCATGGGTTGTGTGATGTTTAGTAGTGTGTGCACTTTTAGAAAGGGAATATATTTGTGTACATGATAAAATGACAAAAAATAGGGGTGCCATTGGAATTGAGTTCGTATAGGTAATGTTTGGATCAATCATATAATAACTATTGCCTGTGGACAAGGGTACAAAGGGTATTTTTTAATTCTTGAAGAATCAAAATGTATATATGATGAATCCAGGGTAGGATCGAGTATGTAAACCCAATGTGCAACATATTTAATGAAACTTGAAGCATAAGAGTTAACTTCAAATCCTAATACATATACCAATGTTGCAGATTATTGACAGTTAATGGAAGAGGAAAAATGAATGTGTAGAGTGTGATAAAATGAGCTTAACACTGATTTTTTAGAGATCATGTGTTTTTCTTATGACTCAAATTATCTTTGCATGTGTAAGATATGAGTGAGAGGTGATATTTGGTAGATTTTAGTTTTGATATATGTTTTTGATCTATATAACCCTATATTTATACAGTTGGGGTTTGATGATTGAGAGGACAAATTTGAAGCTTCTATATTCCCTTGTATGTTGTATTAAATCCCTAATATCTATATATATATATATATATATATATATATATATATATATATATATATATATATATGACATATATTTGACCAAGCGAGCACTCTAACATTCTCTACCCATTAATCACTAAATCAATAACAAAGACAATATATATATATATATATATATATATATATATATATATATATATATATATATATATATATATGTCATATGTTTTCTTTGTTATTGATTTAGTGATTAATGGGTAGAGAATGTTTGAGTGCTCACTTGGTCAAATATATGTCATCACCTTTTTACTATTATGATGTAGCTGGTGGAAGTCATGTCTGGTTCAGTGAGGGTGCTTTTCAAATATGTTTGGTGACTATAAATTTATTGTATATGTTGTACTTTGTATTTCATTGTTGGTTTAAAAAGGTTGTTGGTGATAGTGATCTATGTGTTGATGTTGCTGCTAGATTCTAGTAGTTAATGCATTGGGAAAAACTATTAACCAATAAGGATTTGAAAATGCCTACGCTATTCATGAGCATTGTACTTGTAGAGTGTATTTAGAAAATTTTTATAGAGACAACAAAGAGAGAGAAATTTGATAGTGATATATGGATTATTTAGTGAGTTTGTATAGGTGAGTGAGCTGTCATGTATGATGCTAGTTAGAATGTGCAACTTGGCACATTGTGAAAATTTGGTATTAAGCTTGTATGTTGTAGGGAAAAAAATTAGCATGTTGTCAAGTTTGTATGAGGAATAATTTGTATCTCTAATCATGTTTGTGTAGGGATTAAATCAATAAAAAAATTTCGCATTACTGCTCATGTCTAATTTTTATTTATGGTATTTCTATTGTAATTCTTTCTCTATGGACCTATAACATCTATCTATTTCCATGAAATTTGAACCTGTGTTGACACGACTTGTGATGAGCCTTGAGATTATGTGTTGCTATTTTATTTTCATAGGGGTTGTAGTTTTTGTATGGGGCCTATGTGTTATATATATATATATATATATATATATATATATATATATATATATATATATATATTTATATTTATATATATATATATTTATATTTATTTATTGCTAATATATTGTCTCCATATCCCTGGAATGTCAAATCCTTGTACTGTTGAGCATGAAGAGTATTGATGAGATGATAGTTGAGGACATAGAGGTTTTTATGTTGTTGGCATGATAGTATTGTTGGGTTGATTCCAAGCATATATGGATGTTTTAAATGTCACAATGATCATTTATGTACTCTATGTTATAGAATTGTATTTCTTAATGAGATTATAAGTGTTGGTAATTGATGGAAAAAGTTGTACTAATGCCAAGTCTATGTCATATTGAGATGTTACATTGGTGTTTCATATTACCAAATTCCACATGTGTGCAGGGTGAGTATCCTGAAAATGTTCAGCAGTGATGTGATCAATGAAGGATTGTTGGCATCATTGACATTGATGTCATGTTTTTAGCCATAACACTTTTCCATTAATGTCAAAAGGGGAGAGAGAGCACGCAGATTATTTTTTCAGAGGCCAATTTTAGATTAAAGGATTAATCGTGGTCACTGTCAATACCAAAGGGGGAGAATGTTGGAAATAGTGTTGTTTGGAAATAGTGTTGTTTGGTTAGCATTGATTCCAACCATCATATGACCCGTACCAGATTTCATGCTTTAGATTTTCAGTATGATTTGTTGAAAATTTACCTAATAGGGGTGTGTGGTAGTGGTGTTTGGATTGGTTGTTGGTGTATCATGATTGCATGTGATTTATTGTTTTTGGAAGTGGTTGGAACTATATATTCTAGTTTTATGATGCTATATCGAGGATATGTTGCAAATCTCAGTGAATATTCTTTATTTTTCCCCAAATTATTGAATGGACACCAATTAGATATGGGCTATCTCTTTCTATAATAACCCAAATTTTCAGTGTATTACCAACATCCGTAGCCTATAATTTTAGGGAAGAACTCGCGTTCATTCTTGTAGGTTGAGAAAAAAAACCATGAGTAATTACCAAGGGTTTTTCCTATGGTATTTGGTGTGAGTGCTTACATGATTAATCAAGTCTTATTTGATATGGCAATCAAAGGGAAATGGAGGATAACTAATCAGTTGATTTTTTTTTTTATCTTGATGAGAGGAAAATTAGCATAAATATAATATGCTAGTGTTGGAGATCAGTTTAGCTTATTTTCTATGAAAAATGAAATTAAATATTTCCATAACAGAGATCGGTTCTGAGGTTAATATTGCAAAGTCGTAGCACATCATTGTATTTGAAATGTATTAGGAAGTTGCTTTGTATTATACTACAATTGATGCATTAGGGGAATTTTTAGGTCTAAATTGGGCATCCTAAGAAAAATGTACAAAAAAAATAAACTTTATAAGAACCAATAGGATTCAATATGGTTATGTCAACCATGGGGTGTAATTAACCATTTTTCAAGTAAAAAGGTAAAAATATTAAAAAATAATAAAATAATAAAACTACTTTTTCAACTCATCTCCCAAATTTTTAACTTAAATTTCAAGCAGGAGTATTCATTAGATGCAAAATTTAATTCCTCATCCAAGAAGTACTCATGTTTCAGAATTTTAATGGACTCTACTACACAAAAAAGGAGACATACATCAAAAAACGTGATTGCAATCATGTTTTTCATGTATTTCTCTTTTTTCGTGTAGCAGGATCCATCGGAAGTATGCAAAATGGGTACTCATTGAATGAGGAATTACTTTTTTCATCCAATGATTACTCCCACTCGAATTTTGAGTTAAAAATTGGGGAGACAATTTGAAAATACGAGTTGAAAAAACAGTTTTCCTTTTTTCCCTCTAAAATTTGATGACGCAATTAAATCTTATTTTATTACTTCCACTATTATTTTATAATTTCCTTTGGAGGTACATTTTAGACCTTAAAATTACCCTATTGTTTATGTGAGGTTCTTTAATGTTATTGCTATCATGGAGATATATCACTAGTGCTTATATTGGTTGTAATACGAATTTTTTTGTGTTATTGTTGGAGAAGAAGACAAATCTGAAATTAAAATTGAAGGTTCCTTGAAATGTTTTGAAAGCTATTTTATGTCTTTTAGGAAATGGATCGTGATTGTGAAAGTACCAAAAATAAGGTAAATTTTGAAAATTTGAAGAAGTAAAATGGATAATAAGAAACATCAAAACAAAACTAATTGATAAAGGAGTTGACCCCTCTTGGGATACATCTCTGAGTCCAACTTCCAATCATGGCCCTACCTATTAAATTATTAAATGTTAAAATACATACACATACAATGCTCAAATTGAAAAAATAATAATTCCATTACATCCAACATTCCCATAAACCCCTATTTAGGCTCTTCTTGTGCTAAAAAAGGGTAAAAAATGACCAAGTTAGGCCTATTTTTCCAAAGTTTCTTGTTAGTTTTTTTCCAAAAATGCCTTCTCTGCAAAAAATTTCAACAAAATATCCCAACGGTATGCTGGTATGGTAGAGTGTTAGTATCCAGGATGTCCCAGTTTTGACCCTCAATTTATGGAAGAGATTGTGGTTTTGGTTATAAAAATAAAAATAAGATTAATGTGGGTCGAATCCATATCCGAGCTCCCCACCCTTGGTTCCCCAACACCACAAGACCTTGGGTCATGGGTGCGGACAATAATCCATGTGCCCTAGCCCTTGATCGTACTCCATCGGTTACATGAATTAACTAATGATTGTGGCATTTTCCTTCCTCCCTTTCCTATTGTAGCTCCTTCTCCTTCGCAGGTGGTCACATTGTTTACATATATCCCAGGGTTAAATCAGTCGGGTGAGCCCATCGGCCCAACCCACCCCCACAAAAATTCTATTGATTAATTTTAAATTTAACCCACTAAAAATACATGTAAAGTGACACCTATGACCCACTGGTTGGGTAGTAATTTTTTCATCAAAGGTCATTGTTTTGAGAATACGAAGGTCCAATCTAGTCCATAACAAATGTTTGACAAGTCATAGAAGGATACCTGGCCTTTCTTGATTGGGCCACATGACTTCATTTGACTGGGCCATGTGGTATAATGGGATTGGCCCTATTTCAAACAATCAAAAGCATCCATTTTTTTGCACTTATGCATGCCACATGTTAGTTCTTGATTGGTCCCTTATTGCTTAGTCATCTTATCGAGGTCCGCAACATGTCAGTGTATAGACTACCACGTGGCATCCATACACTACACATTCAACAATGAAAGTTGATTTTTTACTATTTTCCAACATCTTCAGAACTCTATAACCTCCTCATACATCTTTGGATTGAGGATATTTAAGCATTGTTGGAATTAGAATAATGATATTACAATTTCACATTAGTTTTAGGAGATTTTGAGCATATTTTCGATCCTCTGGATCATTCCTCCCCACTGAAATAATTTGGACCACCAAAGTCATGTTTCAATCGGCAAGTAAGTGAGGGCACAACCCACTCACTTTCCTAGTCTCTATCCACCTTGATTTTCTTGGATTGCTACCTTTGAGTCACACACAAAGATACTACACATTGCCTCTGCGTGAAGTACTTATCCTCCTGTTAAGAATTGAGTATTCCTAAAAATCATTTAAATATTCAGGAGAAAAATATTATATATATGGAATCTGAACATTCTGTTCTTTATCATCAATCATAGGAGGCTCATACAATCTCAGTTTTTCTACATCCACAATAAAATAAATTTGCCTGTAAGGTGGAAAATCTAATCGGAAAGCGTTGTTACCAATTTTCTCCAATATTTTGAAAGGATCATATCTAATTGGATTTAGATTTTCACCTTCACCTTATAGTTGTTTTTTGTTGATGTACAACCAAAATTGATATCCCAATTAGAAATCATGATCAAATCATGTATTTCTTTATAGTTGGAGTTTCTATTCTCCAGCTATTCTTGTACCCTTTGATGCATTAGATGAATTTGTTCAATGAAATTATTTCATTTTTCCACATCACTATGTCCACCTATTGTAATATCTTTACCAAATATGCAATCCAAAGGATACTTTGGAAAATAACTCAAAAATAAGCTTCAAATGG
The DNA here is from genome assembly GCA_034641835.2 of Pinus albicaulis. NCBI lineage: Eukaryota > Viridiplantae > Streptophyta > Pinopsida > Pinales > Pinaceae > Pinus > Pinus albicaulis. The sequence continues at coordinate 33,884,857 of CM076572.1, read as the reverse complement.
ATATTCTTATGTAGATGAATGCTTGGCATGATTGTAGGCATGTCAGATGTAATGCAAATTCTCATGCCAAATTTTAGAATACTTACCACAATATCCTTGAAGGAGATGCACTATTTTTATGTTTGTTATAGAATCATTTTCCACCTCTGTATATTTGATGCTCTGAGTTATGGCCTTGGGCATCCCATTCCCTTAAAACTTCGTCCTTTATCTAAAAAAAATTATTTTGAATTCCATACGCAACTATGCCCTCTCAAAAGAATGTGCACATGTGATGTTAATATATCCAACCCACGTATGCATAGAGATAAAATCAAAAAACTAAATCCCTATGGTCAAAATTTAAGAAAATTACTTGAAATGAATAAAATTTCATCAAGAAATTTATTTAGGGGATTACCTTGAAGCTTGATGACTGATATGGGTGAGAATTTGGATTGATTGTGGTTGTCGGTTTTTTGCTCCAGATATATTTTTCTCACATGTCCAAAACAAAAATGACAAATTATAAGTCAAAAGGTCTATTGATAGTGAAATTTAAAAAAATTCAAAAACCTATTTTTCTAAAGTTCATGTCTATTTTTTAGAATTCTTATAAAATTTATGACCTTTCTGGCTTTAAGTGTTGGGATAGGTTGTTTTTTAGGAAAAAATGAATACTTTGAGATATTCTTACAACTTTTATTCCATGACCATTGACCCATCATGGAAGGTATCATTTTCGTCACTAGCATATAGGTTAGGGAAGATCACTTTTTTCGTTGCATTATGCATTATAGCATCCATACTAAGATATGTTTCCATATGATTGATTCCATCATGTTATGATTCTTATACCATTTTCACTTACCGACTTATAAAATCATGACATAATGATAGATCCATCCTTTACATGGGATTCTTAATTATATCCTTGCTAGCATATCTTTCCCATGCTGAAAAGATTGAATAGGCTAGGGAGTTATCTTTAGTCCTACCATGAGCTTTGCGATCAAGCTTCATTCCCCTTATTCTTCGTTATATTTCTGGCTTTATACCCTAAAGGCTACCACTTGTTGAGTTGTACTATTGCATTGCATGTTGACTATTTGTACCCCTTTGCCTTAAGCTGACTTCACTTGGACTTGTGTATAAGCCACTTTTTTACCATGTATTTTATGCAAAATCAACCCTGCAATCACTTAGCCTCTGCAACTTGACACCTTATGGCTATGGAGAGAACATCCCTTTGAGTGTTTTTGACCAGTTTCACCACCTTGCATTAAGCATAGGAATGTTCCAGTGCTATGAACTTGCACATTTGTATTCTGAAACTTGTTATTTCCATTGTACTATAGGCATTATTTTATTATTTTTTACGATTTTAATATGAAAAAGACAAAAAAATTTATATATTTCAAAAAAAGAGAGGGAACGAGACACTACTTCCATAATTGATGGCAACTAAATTCAGTTTTGTCACCCTTGAATAAAACACTCTAAAGAAAGTATTTCCTCCAATGGGCTGGGATTTAGTTTAACTTAGTAGAGCCATAACCTTGTTATTGAGTCAATACTCCACTGGTTGGTTATCTCTTCCAATAATATAGAGAGTCTTTTTATGCCTCCTTCATGACAAACTTATACAAAGTTATCATATGCTTCCATATAGTCACATTTGAGTCATGTTCTTTTTCAAGGGAAGTAAACATGTATCGGCCTTTTTGCGATGTCCCTTGACTCATTTTTTAGTCGTTCATACCTGGTATATCAGATTTATGTTCTATCACATCAACTAGTTGGTGATTTGCGCACGCTAGTTCACAAGGTCTGCATTGACTTCTTGCTGGCAGGTTTTCTCTTATCAACTTCAACAAATTTCTTTGAGTGTAGGCCTAGAGCTGCACCCTAGCCTTATTTCCATCATTGATAGGTGACCTTGGCTCAACATCTATCAACATCATGGGTCTTTTACTGAGTGGTTTCCCTTGTGTTCAACGTCAACATACATTATCACACATTCGGATTCGTGGAGTACCTGAGTTTCCATTTGACCCTATTTGTGGATTCCTCGCCTCTATATCATCTTTCATTATTGGTTGGTTCATATGGCTTTTATCTTGCACTAGCCACATATTGTGTAAGCTAGAAACGTGCTTTGATTTGGTTACTTCATCTCTCTTCATCCGATTACCTCCAAGTTATTGGCTTGCAGGTTACACTTGTGCTAGATTTATGGAGGATTCCTTAATGCCTTCATTCCATAAACTATTATCCCATTGAATCCAACTCATTTATCTAGGAACAAGGTCTAGAGTCCTTTTTACATACCTTATGGTTTGCAGTCATCAATGAAAGACTCCTTTGATATCGACAATGATAATACATTAATGTCTCTTGATTGGTAGATTCTCTCAAGTGTTCAACTTAAAAATCATTTTTGTCATTTTTAGATTGTACTAGGGTACCTTGACACTCATCATCATTATCGGTGAGTTGTCTCGCATTTTTTAACATTATCCATCAATGACCTGTAAGAAAACGATTTCTCACGTGGTTGACTTCAGCTCATTTATTCCCATAGTGTAGAAATGTATCATTATGGTCGGTGAAGAGCTTGGGTTGCAACATCATTTTTTGGTTCACTTTTCAGCTCCTTCAGGTTTATGCTAGTTACACCATCCAACTTATATGTTGCAGTTCAACACAACAACATCTTATATGTTGGCACCCAAGTTGTGTGCAATACCATTATTCCACTTTTTGGACTTGGTATTTTGAGGATGGGTTATGTGACATCAGCGATGAGATATTTATTTCAACATAATATATTAGTTCTTCTATACTATGACATGGCCTTGATATGTATCTTTGGAGCTATGATCACATGATCCATTATGTGCTTATGATTTTCCTTTTTTCTTGTATACATATTGGATTCACTCTATACTTGGTATTCCCACATGATTTACTATATATGAGCATGGGTATGCCCACCTCAGCCATGAGCTTGCTTTCTGATCTATTCCATTGGTTTTTAGTAGGCTGAAATATGGTGAACTACTCCCAAGTCCTCACATGATTCTTCTTATAAAATTAATTCATTTTGGCCATCATGTACCCCTCTTGACCTTATATATTAGGTGGCATCTCTTATAGTATCATTTTCCACCTTTTTACAGTTGATGCTCTGAGTTATGGCCTTGGGTAGCCCTTTCCCTTTAGACTTGGTCCTTTATCTAATAATATTATTTTTAATTCCATACACAACTCTTCCCCGTCAAAAGCACGTACAAACGTGGGTCCATTTATACCCAACCCACATATATAATTTGAAATATGAAAAGATATAAAAATCCCTATTTTTAGGTGAGGTTTTACTGGTTACACCAGAAGCATACATACAGTAGCCTGTGGCATAATGGTATCCCAAATGAAAAACTTGTTTTGTGGTGGTATAGATACGCTTCATGGGAAGCCCTAAAGGGAGAATAAAGATAGATTAGGGTAATTTTGTGGTGTAAAATGGGCCTCCTAAGGAAATTATAAAATAATAGTGGAAATAATCAAATAAGATTATATTACATCACCAAATTTTAGAGGGAAAAAGAAAAAAATTATTTTTTCAACTCGTATTTTCAACTTATATCCCTAAGGGTTTACTCAATTTTTGAGTGGGAACACTCGTTGGATGCAAAATTTGATTCTCCATCTAAGGAGTACCCTTGTTGTATACTCTTTATCAACCTTGCTACACTAAAAATTAGAAAAACATGAAAAAAATGATTGCAATCAGGTTTTTCATGTATTTCTCATTTTTCACGTAGCAGCCTCCATCAAAATTATGCAACATGGGTAATCCTTGGATAAGAAATTAAATTTTACTTCCAAAGAGTAATCTCACTCAAAATTTGAGTAAAACCTTAAGGAAATAAGTTGAAACAACAAGTCGAAACAATAGTTTTGTTATTTTATTATTTTTTAATATTTTTACTTTTTTACCCCAAAAATGGTTAATCATAGCCCATGGTAGACATCATCATCTTGAATCCTATTGGTTCTTATAAAATTTATTTCTTAGGAGGCCCATTTTAGACCTCAAAATTTCTCTAACGGGATATTGATATTGTTGATCAGTGATTGTCATTGATGTCAACCCAAGCAGCACTAGGGGCTAACCCAATATTGCATGGGAATTTTTACCTAAAAAATTAATATATTCTGGGCCAATAATGCTTTTGGTGGTTTCTACTTGTCGAGATCTTTCTGTTGATACATGGCACGCCATGAAATTCTTCACAGTTTGAGAGATATTAACGTTTGAAGTTTGTACCACTAGTTAGTGGGCTAAAACCCTATGGAGTTGGGGCATGGTTCATTGAAAAGTCATAATTAATTTTTTTTAAGCTCCTAAAATCTCTCCCACATTCACTTGTTGAATCCCCTCTCAATTTAAGCATTTATATAAATTGTGATCTTCTTTTCCTCCTTAGGCAAAGGATTTCGCCATCCGAAACATGTCATCATGGAATTTGCGCTCTAACATTTTTTCTACGAAGTTTCAGAAGCTGAAATTTTGATGAGGCGAAGCTGAAGTCCTTAGGAAGCTGTTGTAAAAATTTCAGATCAAGGTGCACAATATTTTTGGAGATATGATCTGTGGAAGTCAGGGTTTTTGTAGGCTCCTGAAATTCATCTCAAAGAAGTGACCTTGGTAAGTTCATCATAACTCTCTGTCTGAGTATCAGATTGAAATTTCGTAAGAAGTGGAGGATAGTGCATAGTCTGCAATTTTCTCTCTATCAATTTGAGATCCAAATGAGGAAATAATGACATGTGGCACACCGTACAAGTGTGCTTTGCTGAAACAGACCATAATTGGGGCATTGTGAGATATTGGGTATAACTCTCACTTGAAGAATCCAAATTGGGTCAGACCTATTGCATTGGAAAGATGGCTCATAGGGCTACTACAGGACTAAAAATCAGATATTGAGGATCTGAAATAACATAGATACACCAGATTCAATATCGATCTCCTAGAAGGAAAGAAAAAGCTAGATCATGTGTTGTGAAGGGTTGCAAAGGACCAGAATTTCTACGGCATCAAAGCAAAGCAAGTTGCAAAAGAGTGTAGCATGACAAAAGCAGCAACCAAGGTGCATAATAATAGCATGAAGTTCATCATATGAAGTCTTCAAGTGGGCAACACTGCATACAATCATTGTAAAGGTATCATTTTACTTGGTCATTGTAAATACATTATTGTACAAATTGTACTAGTGTCTATCTACTAAGGGTTGAACAGGCAGTGTTGGGAGTTCTAGGATCATTATTAGGTGGTTGTGTCAAATTTGGGGTTATGGTCTAGTATATCTTCTTCTTCTACATCATTATATATCATTGTAAAGTGGACCATTTTCCATAGTATGGGAGTCCATTCTTATTTTATTCTTCTATAGGGTGGTAGGGTGGTGCTAGGGTGAGTTGTAGCTCATTAGGTGTTGGGGCATCCATTCAGTTGACTACTAAATAACCTCGGGCATTGGAGCGTCGATCCAGTGGGAGCTAGAGAAGAATGATTTTCTAGATTGTAGGAAGTTGGAACTTTATTTTCAATTGGAGTTGAATATTAAAGAATTAGTAGAAAAGCATTCGGTGGTTTTTGTCCCACAGTGGGTTTCCACTTTAAAAACTGTGTGCATTTGTGTTCCTCTTGTTTACTGCTATCATTGTACAAACATGAATAATAATTGAAGATTAACTAATGCTCTAATTGAAAGGAATACTGATTCACCCCCCCCCGTCCTCTTAGTATTTCCAACAATTGGTATCAGAGCTTGGTTCCTTCAATAGTAGTTTAACAGCTAGAAGGAGGTCATGGAGCATACCAAGAATGGTGGACCTCTATTCCATGAAAATAATTATGCACTTTGGAAAGGAAGAATGGAGGTCTATCTCTTGGCGTAAGGTTACGAAGTATGGGACATTGTTAAAAATGGATTTACATCAACCGCAGATGAACAAGGTAAGAATAATTTGGTAAATGATGCAAAAGAAAAGAATATTATTATCAGTGGACTTATTGAATCTACTTACCAGAAGGTGTTGGGTTGTAAAACCACCAAAAATGTATGGGACAAGCTTTATAATATATATGCAAGTGACTCAAATGCCAAAGAAGTAAAGCTTCAAATTTATAGAGAAAAATTTGAGCAACTCAGAATGAAAGAAGATTGCAACATTGCTACATACTTCCAATATGTTTATGAAATAACAAATACTTTGGAAGGATTGGGAGAGCTAGTTGACGAGAAGACTATTATACGGAAGATTCTTAGAATGTTACCAAGAAGATTCAACCCAAAGGTATCGGTCTTAGAATATAGTGCAAATCTGGACAAACTCAGCAAGGAAGAATTACATGGAGTTCTCATAGCATATGAAATGAGACTTGATGAAGAAAAGCGTACTTCAAATCTATAAATTGCGTTTGTTGCATCTAAGAAAACCAATAAGGAAAAACAACCTTTAATTGAAATGACATGCACTTGAAAGATGAAGAAAAGGGAGATGATGGAGAAGGTATTTCAGATGAAGAATATGCTTACTTTACGAGAAAACTAAAACCTGGTAAGGGAAAATTCAAAGGTAAAATTCCATTGATATGTTTCGGTTGTGGTGAGGTTGGGAATTTCGTAGAAAAATGTTCGAACAAAAGTGACGAAAACTCAAAAAGAAATAAAGGATTTAATAAATTCAAGAAGCAAGGCAAAAAGAAAGGATCCAAAAGGAACTTTCTCTCTAAAGAAGATAGCTCATCATCCGATGAAGAAAGTGACAACAAAGAAGAAGCCAATGAGAAAATTGTTTATGGCCAAGCACAATAAACAAGAAGTATCAAACAATGAAGAAGAAGGGTTGACCATAGAAGAATTTTATGAGGAGGCAATCAAGCTTATAAAAGAGCTCAATGCAGAGAAGATCCATTCCAATAATCTTGAAGAACAAGTTCAAGGTCTCAAAATTGAGGTTGAAGAACACAAATGTATTGAAGAGTCACTTCAAAAGAAGTTGGAAGAAAGCAAACAAGAAAGGGAAGCATTAGAAGCCGAAGTAGTCTCGCTGCATAAGGAAATGAAGAAGGGAAAAACTGTCCAAAACTATGCCAACAACTCAAGAGCATTGGAAGAACTCATCAACAATCAATGATCTTACAAAGATAGAACTAGCCTCAGTTACAAAGAAGAAGAAGCAGGACCTTCTACAAAAAATACAATGAACCTATGAGATCTAACATAGATGAAGACTTCATTGGACAAGATTCACAAGCACATCCTTGGAAGACAATTCCTCGATGAAGATTTTCATCCAGGTACCAACATATTTTTCATGGCTATTTTTATTCATGTGGAAAATTTGGTCATAAAGTTGTAGAATGTCACACGTACCCTAGGAACCAATACAATTCCAAGAGATTATGCAAATATGAACCTCCCAGGGCTCAACGAAACATCAATAGATTTGAACATTTAAGAAATAATATGGAATGTTACAAATGTTAGAACTTTGGACACGTAGCCAGAGACTGCAGACTTGAAAATCCTCTAGAAGAATCTTTGAAGCCACAGAATGAACAAACATGGAATAAGAAGAAGACTGATAATTGTGCTCTCGCTCTCAAGGCTCAAAAAAATAAAGATGTGTGGTATGTTGACAGTTGTTGCTCAATGCATATGACTCGAGATAGAAGGAAATTTGTATCTCTGAAACAGAAGAAGGATGGAACCATATCCTTTGGAAATGATGGATCTTCAAATGTTATAGGATCAGGTGCCACCACTCTCGGAACAAAAGATGTTATAGAAAAGAATGTTCTATTGATCGAAAACATGAATCAAAATCTGCTCAGTGTTGGAAAAATGTGTGATCAAGGACACACAATGCTATTCAACTACACAAAATGTGAAATCAGGAAAGGCAGGTATGGTAAAATTGTGGCTACAACAAGTCGAGCTCCAAACGACATATATGTTCTGAATGAAGCAACTAAAGCATGTCTATTAGCTAAAGAAGATGAAAGCTGGTTATGGCACAAACGAATGGGTCACATAAACTTTGACAATCTTCTCAGGATAAGCAAAAAGGAAGCAGTATGAGAAATGGTGAAAATCTCAAAACATTCCAACACGCTATGTGAGGCATGTCGGCATGGAAAGCAGACAAAATTCCAATTTAAAACAAAAGAACACTTTTCATCACATCCATTGGAATTGATACATGCTAATCTATGTGGTCCTGTGAGAACAAAAGGCTTAGATGGAGAATTATATTTCATGTTAATGATAGATGACTATACCAGGATGACAGCCGTCAGTTTCCTAAATAAAAAGTCTAAAGCATTTGAGTGCTTTAAGATCTACAAGGAGTTGAAGGAAATGAAATCGATTTGAAAATAAAGTGTTTAAGATCAGGTAATGGTGGAGAATTCACTTCCAAATTATTTCAGCAATACTGTGACGAAAATGGAATAAAAAGGCAATTTTCAACAGCACGAACACCTCAGCAAAATGGAGTTGCTGAAAGAAAGAATAGAACCGTACAATAGATGGATAGAACGATGTTGAAGGACTCAGAATTGGATGAAAATTTTTGGGTTCAAGCAATTGATACGACAGTCTTCATTATCAACTGAAATCTTCTCGGAAATAATTGCAACAAGACTCCATATGAATTATGGAAAGGAAAACTAGCTAATGTAAAATATTTCAGAATCTTTGGAAGAAAATGCTATATCAAAAGAGAAGATCAAAATTTGGGTAAGTTTGAATCACGTGTTGATGAAGGTATCTTTGTTGGTTACTCACGCAAAAGAAAGGCCTATAAATGCTATAATATAAGATGAAAACAGATAGTGGAAATCATAAATGTTACATTTGATGTATATGGTGTTCTAGCTAGTAATGATGACGATCTAGAATCTTTGAAACTTGAGACAGAGGCTGAAAAGGACACAGATAAAATTGTAGAACAAGAAGAAACTATCAACGAGGAAGAAGTAAACAATGATAATCAAGATATACCAGAACAACAACAAGAAGCTCCTCCAAGGAGAACAACAGAGTGGATTCAAAAGAGCCATCCATCAAATCAAATCATTGGTGACATAAATGAAGGTCGACATCTTCGTTCATCACAACAAGCTCATGTTGCTTTTCAAGCAAACTTTGAGCCTAATAGTTTTGAGGAAGCCAGCCAAAATGAACATTGGGTAGCAGCTATGAATGAAAAATTGGATCAAATTGAGAAGAATAACACTTGGGAATTAGTTCCACGACAAAAAGAAAAAAATTTCATTGGGACTAAATGGGTGTTCAGGAACAAATTGAATGAATATGGTCGGATTACTAGAAACAAAGCAATATTGGTTTACAAAAGCTATGCACAAGTGGAAGGAATTGATTTCGACGAAATATTTGCACTAGTTGCCAGAATGGAAGCCATCCAAATGTTTCTCGTCTATGCATGTTCAAGAAAAATCAAAGTCTACCAAACGGATGTTAAGTCAACATTTCTGAATGGAGAATTAGAAGAAGAAGTTTACGTCAAACAACTTGAAGGTTTTCTACTATCACAAAAAGAAGACTATTTCTGCAGGTTAAAGAAGGCTCTGTATGGTCTCAAGCAGGCTCCCAGAGCATGGTATGCTCATATTGATGGATATCTACGTCAACAATGGTTCAAGAAAGGTACTGTTGATAGCAATCTTTATGTACAAATAGATAAAGATAATTTAACCATCGTTGAGGTATATGTGGGTGATATAATATTTTGTAGCAATGATGATCGACTAAGTAAGAACTTTTCTACAAAGATGCAAAGTGAGTTTGAGATGTCTTTACTTGGTGAGATGACATACTTACTAGGGCTTTAAATATCTCAGCAAGAGAAAGGAATATTTATATGTCAAGCCAAGTACATCAAGGAAATTCTCAAGAAATTCTCAAGAAATTCAAAATGGAAGATTGCAAACCCGTCCTTACTCCAATGGTAACAGGTTGCAAATTGAGCATAGACGACTCATCTAAGGACGTGGATTAGAGGTTGTATAGATCTATGATTGGTAGTATTCTATATGTAACAGCCTCTCGGGTAGATGTTATGCAAGTAGTTAGGCAAGTAGCAAGATTCCAAGCAAGACGAAAAGAATTACATATTATTGTCGTCAAAATAATTTTTGGATATCTAAAGGGCACAGAAGAATATGGCTTGTGGTATACCAAGGGTAACAATCTCATTATTCAAGCATTTACAGATGCACATTGGGTAGGAAGCATTGGTGATTGTAAGAGTACTAGTGGAGCAGCATTATATCTAGGTGGTTGTCTCGTATCATGATTGAGAAAAAAAAAACTTCAATCTCGTTATCTACAGCAAAAGCAGAATACATTTCAGCAGCATCATGTTGTACTCAAGTCTTTTGGATGAAACAAACTTTGAAAGATATTCAAGTAAAATTTAGTGAGGCTATTCCCATATTCTGTGACAACACTAGTGCCATCAGCATCTCCAAGAATCCTTTCATGCATTCAAAAACAAAACACATTCTGATCAAATATCATTTTGTTAGAGAACAAGTCGTTGAAAATAATATCAAACTTGATTATGTTTTTACAAAATAACAAATTGCTGATATCTTCACTAAACCTTTACCTCGTGAAGAATTTGAATATCTTCATCAAAATCTTGGGATTCTCCCAAGTTCTCATTAGATTACAGGTCTGCAGGACAGTTGTGTGTCAGGGGGAGTGGAAGTGTGTATAGGTTTGTAGGATGGTTGTACTTCAAGGGGAGTTACCCTTTTCCATTGATGTCAAAGGGGGAGAGAATGTTGTAGGAAGAGGTTCCATGACCGCAGCGGGAGTACTTGTGTTGCCATCAATGCCAAAGGGGGAGATTGTTGATCAGAGGTTGTCATTGATGTCAACCCAAGCAGCACTAGGGGCTAACCCAATATTTCATGGTAATTTTTTCCTACCAAATTAATATATTCTAGATCAATAATTCTTTTCATGGTTTCTACTTGTTGAGATGTTTCTGTTGATATATGGCACACCACGAAATTGTTCACGGTTTGAGAGATATTCATGTTTGAAGTTTGTACCCCCAGTTAGTGGACTAAAATACCATGGGGTTGCGGCATGGTTCATTGAAAAGTCATAATTAATATTTTTTAAGCTCCTAAAATCCCTCCCACGTTTACTTTTTGAAGCCCCTCTCAACTTAAGCATTTATATAAATTGTGATCTTCTTTTCCTCCTTAGGCAAGGGATTTCGCCATATGAAACAGGTCATCGTAGAATTTGCACTCTAAATTTTTTTATAAAAAGGTTAAAAAGCTGAAATTTTTATGAGGAAAAGATGAAATCTTGAGGAAGTTGCTGTAAAAATTTCAGATCAAGGTGCACAACATTTTTGGAGATATGATTTGTGGAAGTCAGGGTTTTTGCAGGCTCCTAAAATTCATCTCAAAGAAGTGACCTTGGTAAATTCATCATAACTCGCTCTGTGTATCAGATTAGAATTCCATAAAATGTGGCAGATATTGCAAATTATGTACTTTTATCTCTATAAACTTTAGAGCCAAATTAAGAAACAGTGACATGTGGCACGCCGTACAAGTGCGCTCTACTGAAACAGTCCATAATTAGGGCATTGTGATATATTGGGTATAGCTCTCTCTTGAAGAATCAAAATTGGGTCAAACCTATGGAATTGGAAAGATGACTCAGAGGACTACTATATGACCAAAAATCAGATATTGAGGATCTGAAATAACATAGATACACCGGATTCAATATTGAGCTCCTAGAAGGAAAGAAAAATCTAGATCATGTGTTGTCAAGGGTTGCAAAGGACCAAAATTTCTATCGCAGCAAAGCAAAGCAATGTGTAGAAAAGGGTAGCATGACAAGAGCGGCAACCAAGGTGCATTACAGAAGCAAGAAGTTCATCATATGAAGTCTTCAAGTGGGTAGCACTGCATACAATCATTATAAAGGTATCATTGTACTTAGTCATTGTAAATACATTATTGTACAAATTGTGCTAGTGTCTATCTGCTAAGGGTTGAAGAGGCAGTGTTGGAAGGTCCAAGATCATTATTAGATGGTTGTGTCAAATTTGGGGTTATGGTCTAGTATATCTTCTTCTTCTACATCATTCTATGTCATTGTAAAGTGGACCATCTTCCCTGGTACGAGAGTCCATTCTTATTTTATTCTTCTATAGGGTGGTAGGGTGGAGCTAGGGTGACTTGTAGCTCATTGGGTGTTGGGGCATCCATTCAGTTGACTACTGAAGAACCTCAGGTGATGGAGCATCCATCCAATGAGAGCTGGAGAAGAATGATTTTTTAGATTATAGGAAGTTGGAGCTTTATTTTCAATTGGAGTTGAATATTAAAGAATTATTAGAAAAGAATTAGGTAGTTTTTTTCCCAGAGTGGGTTTCCACCTTAAAAAATGTGTGCATTTGTGTTCCTATTGTTTGCTGCTATCATTGTACAAACACTGATAAAAATTGAAAATTAACTAATGCTCTAATTGAAAGGAATACTGATTCACCCTCCTCTCTCAGTATTTCCAACATATATTATACACATTTTGTTTCTGATCAAGTCAGATTTATCCCAATGCCTCCTGCAGGCCTAGATTGTGGTAACCCTTGTTTCCCTCACAAAGATGTTCATTCCTCTTATATGACATCCATGTGTATGAATTTATAAGGATATTGTTGAGGCTTGGGCTAGATGGATGGAGAGGATGATTTCACTTAGAGTTGTGGCTAAATCAGGTGGTATTCATCCACACATATTTACATTCATCAATAAGATCATATTCATGTATAAAGCATAAATATCATGAATATCAAGAACGGGACAAAGTATAAGAAAGGTAATCAAGTATAAGAAAGGTATATAAAACAAATTTGTAGATATGTTACAAATGCATAGTCTTAATGAATATGTTATTCTTAAGCATAACTGAACCATGCATGAAAATCATATCGAACAATATGCTCAAAATGAAGATGTTAAATATGTTTATGCAACTTTGAGTCAAGGAAACCCTGTTGAAGAGTTGTATTTTCATGTTTTATTATTATATGCTTATATGATATAACACTAATATCTTAAAAATTCTTTGAATTATCACTAGTATATGTGTTTTACTTGAATGAGTTGCAAGTTTTCGAGCACTAGGAGAAGTAAAGGGTTTGAACCATGTAGGATAGCCTTCAAACATAGGACCTACGGATAATATTCCTTCCCATTTTACTATCTTAAGAATTAGGACTTACATTTTGTGTGCTTCTTGTTGTTGTATGCCTCTTTCTCTATTGGGGTTCCCAACCCAGACTCCGGGGTGTATTATCCCGTAAGAATGTTTACTACTTCTGTCTAGACATTGGTTTGTGGATGAAATGTTGTGTTCTTTTTTAACTTCGTGTCCACGAGTTCCCATAAAATTTACCAAAACTTCCTGATAAATAAAGAATATTGATAAGAAAAAATGAAATTAGGTAACCCAAAATGAATCCATACATTTTGGAAGAACATATTTGTGGTCTTTTCAGCTATAAACGATTTCTTATATGGAATCAATACACACATTTTGTTGAAAAGATCCACTACAAAATATAAATAAACATTAAATTTCCCATACATTGGTATTCACCCAAAAACATCCATAGGAATACTTTCCCAAGGACCAAAGGTTATAGGAAGTGGAGTGTACAAACCCAATTCGTATTTCTTGGATTGTTAGTAGGACACATAGAACATATTCTTACATATATGAAAGGCCAAAAACAATACCGTTGTATTTGAGAAACTATTTTTCCTACACCAAATTGACCAACAATAAGAGAAGTGTGGGATTCCCTTATGACATTAACTCTTTCACCCCGCAGAACACATAAATTCCAAAGATGATAAAACAACTTGTTATGAACATGATAATACAACTCTTCAACAGGGTTTCCTTGACTCAAAGTTGCATAAACATATTTAACATCTTCATTTTGAGCATATTGTTCGATATGATTTTCATGCATGGTTCAGTTATGCTTAAGAATAACATATTCATTAAGACTATGCATTTGTAACATATCTACAACTTTTTTTTATATACCTTTCTTATACTTGATTACCAAATGAAATTGTTGTAGGAATCCCATCCATATGAAATATCTAGATTTTTGTAGCTTGTTTATGATTGTAAATATTACGAAGGTTAATGGTCAATATGAATAATCGTTTTGTTACCCATCAAATAGTGTTTCCATTTCTTCACAGTTTGTACCAAAGCATATAACTCTTTATCATAATTTGTATATTTAATTATTGTATTGGTAATGGTTTCAAAATGATAACATATTGGCTTACCATGTGGCATCAATACTTCTCCTATAACATATTCCCCTGCATCGGTTCAAATCTCAAATGGCTACTTAAGATCTGGAAGTGCCAGAACTGGTGTTGTATTGATTCTCTCTTTCAAAGTATCAAAGGATTTCTTCTTCTTTCCTCCCGACTAAAATATGTGTTTCACACTTTTTAAAGAATGTAATGGTGCTAATATGAATGGGAAGTTATCAATAAGCTTTCTCCAATATTGGGATACTCCCAAAAAGATCCTAGCTATTGTTACACTGTTGGGCCTAGGCCAATTCATAATAACATCAAATTTTGAGAGATCAATGTTCAATTCACCCCCTCCTACAGTATGACCAAAATAAACCAATTTTTTTTTTCTGAAATTCACATTTAGACATCTTCAAATACAACTTTTCCTTTTTAAAGACATCCAGAAATTGTTTCACATGTTTGACATGCTCTTCATGAGTATTACTAAAAATCAGAATATCATCTAAGTATACTATGACAAAATCATCAATTAATGGTCACAATACATAATTCATAACTCTCATTAACGTGGCAGGTGCATTTCAAAGCCCATACGTCACAACTAACCATTCAAACATAATTTTTTTTTGTCCTGAAAGCAGTTTTCCAAATATCATCTTCAACAATCCTTTTCTGATGATAACCACTTCTCAAATCTAACTTAGTAAAATAAATAACTTCCTTTAACTGATCGAGAAAATCATCGGAGGGTAGTGATTATTTACTGTGATTTTTTTCAAAGCTCTTAAATCCACGCACATGCGACATGTACCATATTTATTTGGAACCAATATAATATGATAGCTACAAGGATATGTACTAGGTATGATGACCCCTTTATCAAGAATCTCTTGAATATTCTTCTTAATATCTTCATTCTCCAAAACTAACATTCTATACATGCCAATATTTGGAAGTGATGCATCCTACTGCAAGTGAATCTCATGTTGGATAACTATCTTTGGAAGTAACCCTTCAGGGTCCTGAAACATATTGTCATAATTGTTAAAAAATTAAACCAATTCATTCTTGAGTTTAGAATCACATCATGTGAAAGCTTCATATTCCACATTATGCTTAGCTTTAATAATCAAAACCACAAAATTATTACTTGAATTTACAAGCCTTTTCATTTGGAGAACACCAAGAAGAGATAATTTCCCCTTCTTGTGATGTGCTCTAACAATAAACTCAAATCCATATTTAAAAATATTATATTTCTTATCATGACAATAGACTATGGATTTTGTTTCATACATGTATGGACTACCTAAAATAATCTTGAAAATATCAAGTGGAAAACATCAATCTCTACTTCATCTATAAAATTAGCAGTGATGGCCAATTTGATTTTACATTTTCTTGTCACTTGTAATTTTGCATCATCACATACCCATCCCAAAGGATAAGGTTTTGCATGAGGTGTAGTTTTAAAATTAATTTTATGAACAATTTCTTTAGAGATAAGATTGAATTTGGATCTATTATCAAATAATGTATCACCTTTGTATGTTTTGTAATGGACCTGATATGGAAAAGATTACTTCTTTCTTTAACATTTTCAGATTCAATAGGATTAATAGAAGAAATATTACTTGAATTAGAATCTATACCTTTCATTTCCATTGCTGTGATTTTGGTTTCATAACCTGAATAAAATCCAAGATCTTGTAGAGTTGTAGAAGTAGTCTTTTCTTTCCCCTTGTTATTTAATTTTTTTGGTCTCAATTTTCTCTACAATTTCCAAAAATGGTCTTCATCATACCCATATTTTAAACAATGTTTAAAGGTAATTTTCTCTCCCTCTTTCTTGATGGTAGAATTCTTCTTTCCTTTGCCTTTAATCTCCCCCTTTCCTTTGTTTGCATATTTAAAAGGTTTCTTGTTGGTACCTTGAGGAAGATTCTTTCCTCTTGATTATAAATGTGTTTCCTCAACAAATACTTCATCTATATTGGTGGGATTAAACATAAGTATATTATGTCTCAAATAACTATGCAATACACCTATATAATTAAGGAGAGTACCTTTTGAAGTTAAATCGACCCCCAAGATTAAATCTCTTCTTCTAAGTTCTTGTGTGTAACTTTAGACACTCTGAACTTTAGCATGTCTAAAAAAGTTTCAATACATAATTTATTTTTTCATGTAAGCTAATGGATAATATTTCCTTCTTAATTCATCTATAAAATGATTCCAAGAATAGATCATTTTACCACTTCTCTTCAAATCTTCTTGAGTTCTAGCCTCCCACCAAATGAGAGTTGCAGCTTCCAAGAGAAGAGAAGAAAATTGGATATTTTTGACATCACCATGAATATTTTTAATCATTTGATAAACCTCAAATTGATGAACCCAATTTTCCAAATTTTCAACATTTAGTTCCCCATTGTACACAGACAATTCAAACTTGACATCAATCTTAATCGAAGGAGACTTGGCATGTCCTTTTGGATAAGGAGGAGGAGTAGGTATATCGGATGAAGGAAGTGAGGATGGAGATGAAGGAGGAGGTGGAGGTGGAGGCTTGCACCCATGACCACCATTAGCTTTGATTGATTATAAATTTCTCCATGCCACCTTGTTTTTCTCTCATTGTACAACACTTTCAGCATGATCTTAGTCATATCATATAGATCCTTTCTAAGAGCTCTCTTATCCTTAGACATCAACTTTGTTCCTTGTCCTTCTTCATGTGTCATGACTTGTGAAGTTTGTAGCATCCTTGAACAAATTTGAGGATCTGGTTTTTAAAGTACTCCTATATTTTCCATTTAGAATTTTTAATCATTAAATAAAAACACTTGTGAATTCTGTCAAACCTTCACAAAAATGATGCTCTCATACCAAACTGATTTGAAATTAAAATTGAAGGTTTGATGAAATGTTTTGCAAGGTAGTTTATGTATTTTAGGAAATGGATCGTGATTGAAGAATTACAAAAAGTAAAGTAATTTTGTAGATTTTAAATAATTAAAATGGACAATAAGTATCAAAACAAAACAAATTGATGACGGAGTTTACCCCTCCTGGGCTACGTCTCTAGGCTCAACTTCAAATGGTGGCCCTCTTTATTATATTATCAAATATTCAAATGCATCAATATAAAATGCTTAAATTGCAAAAATAATACTTCCATCACGTCTATAATGCCCAAAAACCCATGTGTAGGCTCTTCTTGGGGTGAAAAAGGTTAAAAAATGACTAAGTTAGACATATTTTTCTAAATATTCTTATTAATTGTTCCCCCAAAAATACTTCTCTTCAATATTTTACAAAAAAATGGCTTGGTGGCATGTTCGTATGGTGGATCATTAGTATTTCAATGGTCTCAAGTTCAGCTCACAATTTATAGTAGAGGTTGTGGTTTTTTTAAAACCATGCTACATCCATCTTAACTCTGAATCTACCAAGAGGGATCAAGTATCTTGAGATATAAACTTATTTTGTAATGAAAAGATATTTGATGATACAAAGTAAGATTTATCTAGGTTGGTTTTAAAATTAATATAATTTATAGTTTTTATTTCATGCCTAAAATATAATTAAGTATTAATGTTTTGTTTTCTAAATATTATTTTTATAAACTAATATATTATCATAGGCGTCTCAAATATAATGAAGTATTAATGTTTTTCTTTCTAAACATTATTTTTATAAATTAATATAAATTATTATAGGCATAATATAACTTATAAATGAAATAAACCTATAGATGAAATAAACCAGGAAAACAATTCAAGAAACAATGTGACTTTTTGTTGTTTAAAATACAAATTCCAAGTTAAGATGGATCTAGGTTGGTTTTAAAAATAATATAATTTATAGTTTTTATTTAATGTCTCAAATATAATTAAGTATTAATGTTTTGTTTGCTAAATATTATTTTTATAAATTAATATAAATTATCATAGGTGTAGTCTAACTTATAGATGAAATAAACCGAGAAAATAATTTCAAGAAACAATGTGATTTTTTGTTGTTTAAAACACATTTTTGAATGCATAAATGGATTCAACAAGGCACTCGAATTATATATATTCAACAACTTAAATTCAAAACTTTAAAAATATCTACCAGATTTAGTAAACTGGAAAAATAATCTCAATAAACAATTTTTTTTTGAATGCATAAATGGATTCAACACCATACTCAAATTATATCAATTAAACAACTTAAACTCAAAACTTTAAAAATATTTACCAGAGCTTGCTAAAAATAAACCTGAAAAAATGTCATGAAAAATACCATTTCATCTATAAGTTAGACTGCATCATTATCATATATTAATAGTAATTTATGTTCAAAATTTTGAAAAAAATAAAATAATAAATATATATTTTTTGATTATTAATTATTAATTTTGAATTTTTGATCAAAATTAATTATTATTTTAAACTTCATTCAACCTAGTATGGAGGAAATGACTTTTTTGGTTGGAATTTGGAAATACAACATATTTAGCATTGTTGTGATATCTTGTTGTTTAAAATACACTTTTGAATACATAAATGTATTTTTAATCATGAAAAACCCATGAGGTACCCGATCTTTGCAAATTAAACACATGATTTTTAAAATGTTTTATTGGATCTTGAATAAAATTGACCCAAAAAAAGGCCTCTAATAGAACCATTTTATCTATTGATTAGACTACTCAAACTTAATTCATTACCTTGATAAAAAGAGGTCATAAATTTTAATTTGATATTTTCAATCCTAAGCTTTGGAAGAGGCTTGTCGATGATACCTTCATCAACTAGCCTCATGGTCGAGAAAAGTAAAATATTTTCCTCCAACAGCTTAAGGTGAAAATGTGAAGTTGGGTTATACTTTTTGCCCTCTTTTTAGAAAAAAATAAATTTTTTACGAGTTATTCAACTCTCTGAAAGCCAAAACAATTTTTCTATTTAGAATTTCATTTTACGAAGAAAAAAAAATTATCGGAAATTTTATTAGATTTCTATTACTTCTTTTTTGGAATTTTTTAATTCAAATTTTATTTGTCAAATTAACATTTCTTTCGGTGTGTGTTATTTAACAATAAAAATATTCATAAAAATTCATGTTGAAACGTGTTGGTGTATTCTTTGAAAACTTTGTGTTTTTGAGAAAAAAAATGTGTTACTGCAATCTAGACAAAGTCTAAATCAGTATCATTGTATTTATGAAAGCAACTGATGCATATCATAATTACAAGAATTTTTTGAACTAAACCAATATGAAAAAAATTCAATATTTTGAATATGTTTCGGCTCGCATGAAGCTTCTCACCATATTAGTTATAAACTACTAGTCTAAAAACTACACATTGTAAAGGATGGACCAATGTAATGCACCATATTTTTTTCAATTTTTTTTACAGTGTATTTGGGAAGATACAGAATTTTGATTTCACTGAATCACAATGACCTTTAGAAATTGTCTGTACCCATTTTATTACAAAATTAATTTAAATTAGTAAATTCTCATAAAATTTATATTTTCTGAAAGTAGATTGAATTTCCCAAATGCTTGTCTTTGTTCCGAAAGTTAATTCATAAATTTTGATGGATTATAATAATTTCAAATTGAAAAAATGTGTTCAAAGCCAAGCTGCAATGTAGTTGCATATGTGTTAGTTCGGGCGAACTTTTGTAATAGTTTGGTTGAATTGTTTTTTGCCGCTCCGTCATGTTATTTTTTATGACAAAAAAGTTCATCTTAATTTTTTATAAAAGTTAGGCTAAAATTATGCTCGCAAATTACTTCAGTCCTAAAATTCAATGAAGCCCCTAAAAAAAAACAAATTTCGCAACTATATAAATAGCCGAAAACATAATCATTATTTTCACACATTTCTTCATTTGCGCTGAATTTGCAAAGGAATTTTTTGGGCTTAATTTTCAGACGAATTTTTTTCGGCTTAATTTCCAATGGTCATTTTTTGGAGGTATTTTTTAAAGTGACATTTTTTATAGGTGTTTTGGGCTTAATTTTGAAAGTACATTTTTTTGGAGGTATTTTTTAAAGTGACATTTTTTCAGAGGTTTTTTGGGCTTAATTTTCAAACGACATTTTTCGGAGGTATTTTTTAAAGTGACATTTTTTTAGAGTTTTTGTTGGCTTAATTTTCAAAGGAATTTTTTTGAAGGTATTTTGTAAAGTGACATTTCTTTAGATTAAGTTCTTTGGGTTGAAGTAAATCTTTTATAATTATTTTTTAAAGTGAGTTTTTGTCTAACTTTTGAAGCGAAATTTTTTTGCAGGACTTGGAAGGAAATATTCTGAGCTTCATTTCATTTTTAAACAACTTTTTTTTGGTGGAATTTTTAAAGTAAGTGTTTTGGGTTGAAGTATGTCTTTTGTGCTTAATTTTCAAAGGACATTTTTTGGAGGTATTTTTTTAAGTGACATTTTTTTAGAGTAAGTGTTTTTCTTTGAAGTAAATATTTTATAATGAGTTTTTAAAAGTGGGCTTTTGTTTAATTTTTTAAATGACATTTTTTTGCAGGACTTGGAAGGAAATGTTCTGACCTTCATTTGATTTTTAAAAGACATTTTTTTGGTAGAATTTTTAAAGTAAGTGTTTTGGGTTGAAGTATGTATTTTGTGCAAATTTTTTAAAATGATTTTTTTTGAAATTAAACCTTTTGTGATGATTTTTGAATTGAGTTTTTTTCTAAATTTCGATAGAGAGTTTCTTTACAGGATTTTGAAGGAATTTTTTTCATCTTCATACTAAATTACCATGGGAAATAAAATGAATTGAAATATAAAATATGATCGAACAAGAGACCTTGAGGCTCATAGAGAACAGAGGAGATAATATTGTAAAAAAAGGGAGAAGAATGTTGAAATAATGAAAGGGGAAATCAATCTCAAGTGGGAGTTGAAGCAGGTATGTAAATGTAAATATTATAAATTTGATATTTAAAATTTGACTAGTATATTTTGAAACTTAATTTTTATTTGATGAACTAATTTGAAAAATATTTTGCAATGTAAACAAAGAGAGATATTTCTCAAAATATTGATGATGAGATAGAAAATTTTGAAAGAGAAAGTGAAAGAGATATTGAACCATCGATTGAAGATGTTGAAAAAGTTGAAATAAATTCAAGTGAAGAAATTGAATCACAAGGTATGTATATATATGTTGAATGTGTATTATTGAAATTATACATATTTATTAATTTAATTATTTATTGAATATGTAAAATCGTTTTGTACATTTAACTCTAATATGTACAAATGAAATTAAAATCGATGATGAGATGTTAGAAGGTTGACACTGACACATATGGAGATAAAAAAGATGACCATGTTATACAATATCAGGTTAAGCGCATTATTGATACGTACTTCAAAGATGAAAATGTGGCACTTCAAGCCCAAATTTTGAAAAGTCTCTTAACATCAAAGAAATTGAACGAATCTATGAATTTATTGGGTATTCGAAAATCAACAAAATATAATTAAAAAAAAGAAGGAAAATGTGATACAAAATACAAATAGTGCTCTAAAGTCAATTGGAAGGTCTAGCAAGAAAAGTGGTTTGGATGCATGTAGAGAAATACAATTGGAAATGGCTTCATCAAGTACTAAAGAGAATCGCTTGGTAAAATATATGGCACAAGAATTCGTGACCTCACGAAAAAATTTGCACAAACATCATAAATTTTGATTGCAAATAGATGTAAATGATGAAATCGCTTGTTGGAAAATTATTTGTGGGAAACCATACAATGATAGACTTGGAGAAGATGTTAAAAAAATAATATATGAATATCGGATGAATAATTCATGTGTTTCACCAAAATAAAGTGACGTGATGCGAGGAAGAATAACACAAAATCAGTACAAAGAACATGAAATATATATCTTGGACACCACTCAGATAGAGTAATTCAACAAGTTCATATAACAAAATCGTGAAATTAATGTCTCAATCAGTGCTTTTATGCAACAAAAACCATGGTACATTCACCTATCCCTGTACGCGACGCTTATCATGTGGAATTCCAGTTATATTATGATACATTCCTTAATTTTGGTAATTTTTTTTGGAAATATTCACCTCCTCCTTCCACTATCCATGATTTAATATCTCAAATTCTATGTGGAAGATAAATCCATGAATTATTTTATGAAAATAAATGTGTTGGTGGTAAAAAATGTGTTTATTGTGGAAATTTGACTTTACTTCAAAACAAATATCGTACTGATATAAATGATCAGTCATTGTCTAACGTAAAAGTGAGATGGAGGACACATGAATATATTCATACATTTAATGGTTCAATTATTACTAAATGTGCTAAAAGGATTGATTTACAAGAAGAAGAAATTTTTGTGATAAATTTTTTGAGAAAGTTTGATGGAACAATTTATAAATACACCAAGCATTCCCATATGCTCAATGGAATGACTTGCAATTCAAAAAAACCCCCTGAATTTTTTCCACAACTGACCATTTTGTCAATAGTTGATTTTGCAGAGAACTACACATTCGCTCCACGAAAAGAAATACAGAGTGAATATTATCACTCTAACCAAGTCTCCATGCTTATCCATATTCTATATAGACACAATAAAAAAAAATTTATCGTGTAGAAAGAACCAGTGAAAATCAATATGTTATTAAAGAATATCAGTTGCATATAAGTGACGGTCATACACATGATACATATATTGTACAAAATTGTCTTGAAAATATTTATGACTCCTTGAAATGTCATGAAATAAAATTCAATTAACATTTCATATAGTCAGATGGATGTGTAGATCAATTCAAATATTTACGAACATTACTTTGGTTGTGTCGTCTTCATATGAAAACCCACATTAAACATTGTTGGAATTTCTTTCAGACTAGTCATGGAAAAGGAGAACATGATTGTGCAGGGGCATGTATAAAATGAGCAATTCGAAGATATCAAATGGACCACTCTGCAAATCGACTTTCCTCAGCTAAACAAGTTGTTCAATGGTGCATTGTTGCACTAAGCCATGAGAGTAACTGGTCAAGGGAAGTACGAAACTACATGTACATATATATACAAATTAGCTCGCATATATATATATATATATATGGAAAAATTTAATATGTACATGATCTATTTTTTATTAGATTTCTAATTTTAAACATTATTTATCACAGTAATTATCTTTGGTGGTATTTTCAATAATATATTTATATTATTCTTTGAATTTTCCATATAGGGTTTTTTGGCATATTGGGGTCCAAGATGTAGATAGATCGATTGGAGATGACGTT
Organism: Pinus albicaulis; assembly: GCA_034641835.2. Taxonomy (NCBI): domain Eukaryota; kingdom Viridiplantae; phylum Streptophyta; class Pinopsida; order Pinales; family Pinaceae; genus Pinus; species Pinus albicaulis. Next base: position 33,861,149 of record CM076572.1, on the reverse strand, counting down.
GAAACAATAAAAGGGGCTCAAAAATTGCATTCAACTAAAAAAAAGCAGTACCAAAATGTGTTTGTATTTGATAAAAGAAAACATTCTTATTTTTGTCATGTTTGCATAGACAACATAGAATCCAATGATTTTTGTGAAAAAAAAATGTATATAAAATATTGGCAACATACAAAACTAAATAAAAAGGGGAAATTTTTGTTGCAAACTTTGAAGAAATTCAGTCAGAGGAGACTATAGTATCATCTAAAGGTGATCGAGTTTCTGATATTGTTAGAGAAGGTAACATTTTAATTTCTTTCAGATGATAGAGATATATAAATAGATAATAAAATCAAACACACATGTTAACCTTAAAGTTAAACTTTCATGCTAATTATCATCTAAATTTAGGTAAGTTTGTTTGATTGTGCAGGAGATATTTTTTTTTTAGTTGCACCTACTAGCAACGCATAAAATGTGAAGTATTATTTGATGTGTTGCACTGAATGAAAGATGAAATTATTGGAAAACTATGATGATAACTGGTTTATATAAGACAAAGGGTCTATTTTACTGAAAGGTTATTTTTTCCAACAAACTCATGAAAGTCGGGATTTTGTTTAATTTCAAGACTATTAACCTGATGTCATAAGTTATCAATATAGTCACTTGGTGTGTGCAACATGCATAAAGTTGACAAAAGTTCAATCAAGGTAAAAATTGAAAATTAGGAAATGGAAAATGTCAAACGCTAATCATGAACGGATCATTGAAGATGGCATTCCATTAGAATTTTTTTGATTGAACTGCCCAATAATTTCTTCTCCTTGGATTCATCTTTTAGAACTTATAGAACTCAACTATAAATTGTTACCTTTTTTTGTGCATTCTTAAGTTTTACAATTATTATAATATGAATATTTTATGTTATGTACAAGTTTTCTCACATGTACACTATTTTGGTACATGCACACGAGTTATTTATACACATGTACATATACATGTAGATTATCTGGTGTTAAACGATTTCATACATTATTTGGTACAACTTATGTCATAATGTCATTATTGCAAAATGTATGTGTATCTAGCATAGTTGATATAATGCAAATTTTAAGTTATTATTTTGTTTTAGACATCTATTAAGAAAATTACAATATTCATTCTTGAATGAAAAATGTGTGGTACGTCATTTGTAATTTACACTTTACTATCAACTCACATCCACAGTATATTTTCTATGTACATTGATGAAAAATGTTGTGTACTGGATATGTTTTAATGGAGTTTTAAAATATTATAATTGTTTGACATATCTATGAACACCTAGAATTTTGTGATTGTTTTTAGATATATACATCGATATGTATTGTGATTCAATCATTTTTACATATATTCATGTCCCCAAATATGTAAAACCATCTATGATTGTTTTAAAGGAAACATGATCATGAAAAATGTACCTAAATATCACCTTTAATAAACATCCCAAATATATAACATTCACACATGTTGAAATGCATAACATTTACATGTGTTTTACAATTTGAAATTTCCATATAGATTCATTTTAAATAAAAAATAACAAAAAAAATTGAGTTTTAAAAACCAAAACATTATATTACAATGTGTTATCACATGCCAAATGTAACAACTATCCAAAATGCAAAATATGTCCAAAATTTATATCATTAACAATAAAAGTAAATATATAACAATGTATAGTGTTTCAAGTATCAAGTTATATAGAAAAGTAAATTTCATACTATCTATCAAATAAAATGTTACATCTGCATCATCACTCAAATAGAGAATCTCGTAGTGTCCCGAGCCTCCTTGTGCTATCATATGAAGAATGGGGAACCTGTACACAAAGTGTAAAAATTAAAATTTAATGTTTTAAAATCAAATGAGAATTTAGAACTTCATAAGAAAGTAAAATGAAAAATAAAATAAAATCATGCAATACCTCATGTAGCTCCCTCTCTATTGTCTCGTGTTGGTTGTCCATCAACACATCCTCCACGCTAAACTGTACAATATACGTGTACAACTATTTTGCAATAATATTAAAAAAAAGTGTCACAAATTCTTGTTCAAATTGATTGGATGTGCCTATGTTCATGATACACTCCATCACTAGAGTCCCTAGAGAACAAAAATTATCTCCCAAAACCTAAAATGAAAAAAATTTAAAACTGTAAACTAACTCACGATCTAGATCTAATTTTTTAATGAAAATTTCAGTTCAATTTATAACTTAAACATAAGTGAAAATTTTAATACTTGTGATGGTGTATTTGACACATCTCCTAATAGGGAAAAAGAGGGTGGCCCTGAACGAAAATCATCTCCAGAAACCTAAAATTCAAAAATTTTAAAACTCTAAAATAAATCAAGATCTAGATCTCATTTTTTTAATGAAATTTTCATTTCAATTTATAGCTTAAAAAATAAGTGAAAAATTGAATACTTGTGACGGTGGATTTGGCACATCTCCTAACACGGAAGAAGAGGGTGGCTCTGAATGAAAATCATCTCCACAAACCTGAAATTAAAAAAATTTAAAACCGTAAAATAACTCAAGATGTAGATCTCATTTTTTAATGAAACTTTCACTTCAATTTGTAACTTAAAAACATAAGTGTAAAATTGTTCATACTTCTGATAGTGGATTTGGCACAACTCCTAAAGGGGAAGAAGGGGGTGGCTCCATTGAAAAAACCTTGAACAGAATCAGAACTCGTTAACATTTAATTATATACATACATATATACAAAATTACTAATTTTAAAAATATTTCATCATGATACCGATATAATAATAGAATAATAATTGTACATCAACATCATGAATACTTAAAAAACACTAAAGTTTTCCAACATATCATCTTTATTGTCAGAACCATCTTGATTATGAGAACCTAAACATTCGACCTTGATATTGTTAGGTCCCTATATTACTAGTGTAGTCTGTTATTGTTGTTAGTGTAGCCCCCTTATTATTATTGTTTTACCCCTGCAACCCCCATATTTTTATTATTGTGCCCTTACGTTATTATTGTTAGGTTGGCTAGGATTATATTGTGACCCCATGGACTCCTATATATAGAAGGAGGTTTTTCCATTTGTATCGTCAAATAATTGTTCAATTATGTAAACTAAAGGAGGTTTCCCCCTCAAGGTTTCTTATTTCTAAGGCGTTTATCTCTCTTTTCTTGTATTTTTGGAGATGGTTTCATAACATTTGGTGTGAGAGCTTTGGATTATAGGATTTCCCTACTTCAAACAATTAATCATAGCATTTACGCTATAAAAAATTTTCTACGAGGTTATAGACACTAAAAAAAAAAAAAAATCATAGAGATCCTAAGGAACTTCATGTAAAAATTTTAGATCTTGGTTCATAACTATTTGGGAGATATGATCTGTGAAATTTAGGTTTTTGTAGGCTCCCAAATTTCATCTAAAAGATGTTACTTTGGGAAAATTGTCATAACTCTCTCTATGAGCATCAGATTTGAATTATGTAAAAAGTGTATACAAGTACACATACTGTATTTTTCATAGTATCAATGTGAGAGCCAATGGATGAAACAATGACACGCAGAATGTTGTACACCTTTTCTCTACTAAAAGAATCCACAACTAGGTAATTGTGGGATATTGGTCATAACATTTCCTTGAAGAATCAAAATTAGGTCATACCTATTCAATTGGAAAGAATATTTAGAGGGATACTACAGGATCAAAGATAAAATCTTAGGTATGAGAAATTATAGAGATACATCAGTTTCAATATCGATCTCCTTAAATCAAGAAAAAAGGGTGTATTTTTTATTTCGAATTGCATGAGTCGTGTTTGAAAAATAATTTTGAAGTGATTCTGAGGGCATATTGAAGCATATATATCAGTATTGGTTTCTAAAATACCCCCTAAAAAGAATTCAACACCCATTAAGCCCTTAGTACTCTATACGATGACTCATGAAGAGGAAGAAGTGCAACATAATATATCAAAATTACAAGAGAAAGTGCAACAAATTCCCATCTCACAGAGAGCAACAAAAAATTAAATGGAAGTTTTGAAGAAAGGTATGGAAGCTAAGATGGATGGTTTGAATAAAGGTGTGGAATCTGAGATGGATGGTTTGAAGAATGACATGGAAGGCATGGAAGAAAAAATGGAAGGTTTCAAGGAAGACATGGAAGGATAAAAGGATGGTTTGACAAAGTTTATACAAAAAAATATTCCTAATGGCGAAAATATAGTAGAAGAAACTCATGATGAGAAGAAAATAGATGTTTATCATGATTTCATAAATTGGAATGTTGCATTGAAGACCCACCATATTCCAAAGATCGATAAGAGTAAGTTTGATGGAAAGGATCCTTTAACATGGATACTACAGATGGAGAAATATTTTGATCTCAATAATGTGAAAAACACAGAAAAGGTACACATTGCAAATTTATAATTAGAATAAAATACATTTATACGGTATCAATGGCTTTTATCCCGTAAAAAATTTTTCACTTGGTCAATTTTTGTGGAGGAAATGATATCAAATTATGAGGTAACAAAGACCAACACCTTCTCTAGCCAATAGATAAATCCCAAACAAAAGGGTTTAGTGGTGGAGCACATTTAGGGCTTCTAGAAATTGAAAATTAGGGTAACTAATATTCCAGAGGAATATAGTATTTATGTCCTCAGAGGGAATTTCAAGGATAACATCCAACATGAGGTTCACTTTTTGGAATGTGATCCATTGGAGAAGGAATTCAGGTTGGCAAGAAAAATTGAATCTAAAATTATTGCAAAAAGAAAGCCTACCACTCACTTCTATAAATATGGAAGTGTTGCCACTCCTAGACTTCCAAAACCTACAAGGTTGACACAAAAACAATCGGAAGAAAAAGAGAAAAAGGGCTTTGCTACAGTTGTGATACAAAATACAATAAATCTCATAACTGTGGTGAGAAGAAATTATTTTACATAAATTGTGAATATGAAAAAGAAAATGAACAAGAAACTTCAAAATAAGAGGAAATACACCAAGAACCAGCCCTAGAGAAAGAAGAAATAAGTCCGACCATATTGTGTAATGCATTGGTAGGTATTACCACTCCTCATATCTCAAGATAGAAGGAAATATCAGGAAGAAAAAGGTTATAGTGTGTATTAATTCAGGTAGTCCCCATAATTTTATTCATTGTAAGGTAGCCAAGGAATTGAATTTCTTCCTATACCCAACACCAAAATTTCAAGTGATGGTTGTGAATGCAGGAATTATAAATTGCTCTGGAAAATTCCATAATATCAAGATAATCATGGGGGAATATGTACTAAATACTCTAATGCTTTCCATTACAATGGGAGGTTCAAGATAATAATGGGGGAATATGTACTGAATACTCCAATGCTTTGCATTACAATGGGAGGTGTTGATGTTGTACTAGGAGTACAATGGTTACAATCTTTGAAAACGATAGCTTTTAATTTTCAACATTTTTTTCTTGAATTTTTTTCAGAAAGTATGGAAGTCGAATTATGGGGTATCGCAGGGAATCCAAGAAATATAATAAGATCTAATGTCATGAAAAATCTTCTGAAGAAATAAAAATGAGGCCTAACTGCACAATTATTCTCACTAGAAGTTCCAACATCAAAATCATATATTTCTCCATATCTCTAAAAAGTCTTAAACAATCATTCCCATGTGTTTGAAACTCCCAAAGGACTTCCACCTATTCATGATCATAATCATGCTATTCATTTGATTCCAGGTAGTGTTCCTCCAAACATCAGGCCTTAAAAATATCCATAGGTCCAAAAGAGTGAAATTGAACATATGATTGCAGAAATCTTAGAGGTTGGCATAATTTAGCCTAGTCAAAGTTCTTTCTCTGCTCCTATAGTATTGGTGCACAAGAAGGATGTCTCATGGCATATGTGTCTGGACTATAGGGAGCTCAATAATATCACTATTAAAGAAAAATTTCCCATTCTTGTGATTCATGAATTATTGGATGAATTACATGGAGTAATTTAATTTACCATGTTAGATCCTCATTCATGATATCATCAAATTAGGATGAAGACTGAAGCTTTTCCAAAAACATCATTTATAACTCATGAGGTTGATTATGAATTTTTTTTCATGCCTTTTGGCCTTACCAATTCACCTTCTACATTTCAAGGATTGAATAATTCCATTTTGAAACCCTTCCTTAGAAAATTTGTGTTAGTATTTTTTGATGATATACTAATCTACAACAGTTCTTTGAAGGATCATGTTCAACATGTTGAGAGGGTGCTCAAAATACTGGAGGAGAAACAATTATATGCCAAATCCTCCCAATGTTTCTTTAGAGTACATGAGGTGTAATATGTGGGTCATATTGTATCTCACGAAGGTGTTAAGGTAGACCCTAAAAAAATAAAACAATTAAGTAGTCGAAAGTCCCCACAACCATAAAGTGGTTCCGAGGATTTATTGGCTTAACAGGTTATTATCACAAGTTTGTTAATAGTTATGGGAGAATAACAACACCTCTAATAACTTTATTTAAGAAAGATGTATTTTCATGGACTCATGAAGCAACTAAGGCCTTTAAACATCTTAAAGAGACAATTTACCTATCACCAGTCTTAGCTATGCTAGACTTCACAAAAACCTATATTGTGGAATGCGGTGCCTCAAGAAATAGAATTGGTGTTGTTTTAATTCATGAAGGAAGATCCATTTCTTTTTAAAGATGTCCAATCAAAGGAAAATATTTACAGAATGCTATTTATGAGAAGGAAAATTTATCAATATTACATGCACTAAAGAAATAGTGACCTTACCTAATGAGAAGACACTTCAAGGTAAAAATTGATCATGATAGTCTTAAATAAATTTTGGAACAAAGGCTCTCTATTATGAAACCATCTCCAAAAATAGAAGAAAAGAGATATCAACGCCTTAGAAATAAGCCACTTCGAGGCAAAAATGTCCAACACATTACATAAACGAAAAATTATTGGATGCTACAAATGACCAAAACATCCTTCTATATATAGAAGTCCATGGGGCCACAATATAATCCTAGCCGACCTAAAAAAATAATTTGAGAGCACAATAATAACGATATTGGGGTTACAGGGGTACAACAATAACAATAAGCGGGCTATACTAATAAAAATAAGGGACTAAAATAGTAATATAGGACCTAACATGCCCCTCTCCTTCAAAAGAGTGTTGTCCTCAATGCTTAAGTAGCTTTGGGTGCTTCTGTATAAAATTTTCATCCTCCCATGTAGAATCTTCAGTGGGTAAGCTCTTCCACTTGATGAGATACTCTGAAATTGATCAATTTTGTAGTTGTCGAGTTCTTGTTTCCGTGACCACTTCAGGTTCCAATATGATTTTTCCTTCCTCATCAAGTTCTGGCAATATTGTTTGAACCAGAATTTTTTCACCTATAACCTTCTTTAAGCATGAAACATGGAAAACTAGATGCACTCACGAAGAAGCAGGAAGCTCCAATTTGTATGCCATAGTACCAATATTTTGCAACACCTTGTAAGGACCATAGTACTTTGGCGATAATTTTTTATCCTTCTTAGCTTGCCTAAGGAAAATCTGTCTGTATGGTTGTAGCTGTAAAAATACCCAGTGTCCTACATCAAAACTTCTCTCGCTACGATATTGATCTGCCTGTTGTTTCATTCGATTTTGTGAAAAATTTAGGTTACCCTTTAGGAGTTGGAGAACTTCTTGTTGATGCTCGATGTGATCTTCCACTGCTTGAACCTTATAATTTTCTCTTAAATATAATGTGATAGATGGTGGATGATCTCCATAAAGTGCCATAAATGGGGTCATTTTTTCTATAGTATGGAAGGACATGTTATACCACCATTCAGCATGAGGTAACCACTTGACTCATTTTGTTTGTTTATCAGATAAAAAAAATGAAGATATCTTTCCAAAAATTTATTCACTATCTCAGTTTGACCATCGGATTGAGGATGATAAGATGAGTTTAGAGCTACTTGACTACCCAAACAAGAAAATAACTCCGTCAAAAAAATTCTAGTAAAAATGGGATCTCTTTCACTCACAATAATATTTGGGTTTCCATATAGCCTTTGAATTGTGTCCATAAATGTAGTAGAAACTGTACTTGCTTTAAATGGATGAGATAATGCATAAAAGTGTGCAAACTTGGTAAGTCTATCAACTACCGCCATGATGAAGCTCTTTCCTTCAGACTTGGGTAAAACTGTGATAAAATCTATTGAAATCTCTTCCGAACATTGACTTGGAATCGATAAAGGTTGTAGAAGACCCAAGGTCTTAATTGTCTCAACTTTATTTTGATGGAAAACAAAACATTCTACTACAAAATTTTGAATATCAGATTTAAGGCTATTCCAAGGAAATTCTTTCTTCACCCTGTGGTAAGTTTTTAAAAATCCTAAGTGACCTCCTAAAGAAGTGTGTAATTCCAAAAGAATATTTTGTTTTAGTTGGGAACTCTTACAAATATATAAGCGATATTTGTACCATAAAGAATCATTTTTCCAAATAAATGTATCATATGTACTAGGATCCTACTACAACTTTTAAATGAGTGTCCACACTTCTTCATCCTTCTTCCATTCATCCCTTGTTTCGGTTATCCAATCCAGTTGGATAATATAAATGGCACAAACTGATTCTTTGACCTCTTCATTCTTTCTTGAGAGTGCATATGCAACAACATTTAGCTTCCCTTTATTGTAGATTATTTCAAAGTCATAACCCAACATCTTTGTGACCCATTTTTGCTGCTATTCTGAAGATAGTCTTTGCTCCAAAAAGTGTTTAAGACTATCCCGATTAGTTTTTACCTTGAAGTGTCTTCCCATTAGGTAATGTCGCCATTTATCTACTGCATGTAGTATTGCTAACATCTCCTTCTCAAAAATAGCTTTCTCTAAATACTTTCCTTTGACTCGACGACTTTAAAAATCAATGGGTCTTCCTTCTTGCATTAAAACAACACCAATTCCATTTCCTGAGGCATCAAATTCCACAATAAATGTTTTTTTGAAATCTGGTGTAGCTAAGACGGGTGCTAGGCACATTGCCTCTTTAATTTTTCAAAGCCCTTAGTTTCTTTAAGAGTCCATGAAAATGCATGTTTCTTCAATAATGTTGTTAGAGGTGCTGCTACTCTCCCATAATTCTTAACAAACTTGCGATAATACTCTGTTAACCCAAGAAATCCTCGCAATTGCTTTATGGTTGTGGGAACTTCCCATTCATTAATGGCTTTAATTTTGTTAGGGTCTACCTTAACACCCTCGTGAGATACAATATGACCTAGATATTCCACCTCTTGTACTCCAAAGAAACATTTGGATGCTTTTGCATATAATTGTTTCTCCTACAATATTTTGAGCACCCTATTAACATATTGAACATGATCCTTCCAAGTCCTGCTGTAGATTAGTATATCATCAAAAAATACTAGCACAAATTTTCTAAGGAAGGTTTTTAAAATGGAATTCATCAACCCCTCAAATGTAGAAGGTGCATTGATAAGGCCAAAAGGAATGACCAAAAATTCATATTGACCGTGATGAGTTTGAAATGTTGTTTTCGAAATATCTTCAGCCTTCATTCTAATTTGATGATATCCTAAACGAAGATCCAAATTGGTAAAAAAATTGCTCCATGTAATTCATCCAATAATTCATCAATCACAGGAATGGGAAATTTATATTTAATAATGAGCTTATTAATCTCCCTATAATCTAGACACATAAACCATGATCCATCCTTCTCGTCCCCCAATACTAGTAGAATAGAGAAAGAACTTTGAGTAGGTTGAATTATACTAACCTTTAACATTTCTGCAATCATACGTTCAATTTCACACTTTTGGACCTAAGGATATCTATAAGGCCTAATGTTTGGAGGAATAATTCCTAGAATCAAATGAATAACATGATCATGATCAGGAATAGGTGGGATTCCTTTGGGAGTTTCGAGCACCTTGGAATGATTGTCTAAGAATTTTTGGAAATATGCAGAAATAGATGAATTTGATATTGGAACTTCTAGTGAGCATAATTGTGCAATTACACCTTGTTGTTCTTTCTTCAGAATATTTGTGATGACATTAGAGCTCATTATCTTTCCTAGATTCCCTGCAATACCCCATAATTTGACTTTCTTTCCTTCTGAAAAAAAAATTCAAAAAAGGTTCTTGAAAATTAAAAGCTACCATCCCCAAAGATTGTGGCCATTGTACTCCTAGTACAACATCAGTGCCTCCCATTGGAATGGAAAGAATTGGAATATTCAATACATATTACCCCATTGTTAGCTTGATATTATGGCATTTTCTAGAGCAATTTATAGTTCCTCCATTTGCAACCATCAGTTGACATTCTGGTTCTGGGCATAGGAAACAATTCAATTCCTTGGCTACCTTAAAATGAATAAAATTATGGCTACTAGTCGAATCAATCAACACTATTACCTTTTTCTTCTTGGTATCTCATTATATCTTGAGAGTTTTTGGAGTGGTAATTCATGCCAATGCATTACACGATATGGTTTGACTCATTTCTTCCTCTTCTAGGGTTGGTTCCTTGTGTATATCCTCTTCTTTTGAAGATTCTTATTCATTTTCCTCTTCCTCTTCACAATCTATGTAAAATAATTTCTTCTCAACACACTTATGACCTTTAGTATATTTGCTATTACAATTGTAGCAAAGCTCTTTTGCTCTTTTTTCTTCCAATTGTTGTGGTGCCAACCTTGTAGGTTGTGGATGTCTAGGAGTAGGAGCACTTCCATATTTATAGATGTGAGTGGTAGGATTCCTTGTCACCATAATTTTACATTCAATTTTTCTTGCCAACCTAAATGCCTTCTCCAATGAATCAGGTTCCCAAACGGGAACTTCATGTTGGATGTTATCCTTTAAAGTCCCTATGAATACATCAATCTTGTGTTCCTTTGGAATATCAGTTACCCTTATATTCAATTTTTGAAAGTCCTCAATGTGCTACACCACTGAACCCTTTTGTTTGAGATTTATCAATTGGCTAAAGAAGGTGTTGCTCTTTGTATCCTCATAATGTTCTATCATTTCCTCTGTAAAAATTGACCAATTGAATTTTTTTTTATGGGAGAAAAGCCATCAATACCATAGAAATGTATTATGTTCTAAATGTAAAGTTGCAATGCGTGCCTTCTGTGTGTTTTTCACATTATTAAGATCAAAATATTTCTCCATATGTAGTATCCATGTTACAGGATCCTTGCCATCAAACTTCCTCATATCCATCATTGGAATATGGTGGTTCTTCCATCCCACATTAGATTTTATGAAATCACGATTGAAATCTATTTTGTTATCATCATGAGTTTCTTCTACTATCTTTTCGCCATTAGGAATCATTTCTTATATCAACTTTGTCAAACCTTCCATGTCTTCATTTAGATCATTATTCATGTTTTCCATGTTGTCTTTCATTTTCTTCCATGTCCTCCATCTTAGCATCCACAAATTTATTAAAACCATACATATTATTCTTCAAACCATCCATATTATTCTTCAAATCATCCATCTTCACTTCAACACCTTTCTTCAAAACTTCCATTTCATTTTTGTTGCTCTTTGCGAGAGAAAAATTTGGTGCACTTGCTCTTGTAATTTTGATAGATCATGTTGCAATTATTCATATTCATGAGTCATAGTAGAGTATTCTGAGGGCTTAATGGGTGTTGAATTCTTTTTACGAGGAATTTTATAACCAAATACTGAAATATATGCTCAATAGGCCCTCATAATCATTTCAAACTGATTTTTTGCACAAGACTTACGCAATTCGGGAAAAAAAAAAATACACACCTTTTTTTTGCTTTTGAGGAGCTCGATATTGAAACTTAATTATCTCAGTGATTTCGTATCTTCAATATCTAAAATTTGGCCCTAGGGAAGCCCTCTGAATCCTCTTTTGAATGCCATAGGTCTGACCTAATTTGAATTCTTCAAGGCAATTTTATGTCCCATCTCCCACAATGACTTAATTATGGATTGGCTCAGTAGAACGAACTTGTACGACTTTCCATGTGTCACTATTTCATCCTTCCGCTCTAAAATTTATAGAAAGGAAACAAAATTTCGTGTACTTGTGGGAACTCTTTACAAAATTCCAATCCAATGCTCAGAGAGAGATTTATGAAGATTTTCCCATGATCACCTCTTTGAGATGAACTTTGGGAGCCTAAACAAACCCTAACTTACACAGATCCGACCTCCAAAAATAATGAAAATCAATCTTTAAAATTTTTCCAAGACATTCTTCAGGATTTTAGCTTCGTTCGGCGAACATTTCAGCTTCTGAAACATCGTAGAAAACAAGTTATAGTGAAAATTTCGTGATGACCTATTTAGCTTTAATTCAGGAGCCTACAAAACACCCTAAATTCCACAAGTCATATCTCCTAAAATATTTCGAATCAAGCTCTGAAATTTTTCAAAGACGTTCCTACGGATTTTAGATTCTCTCTCTAGAAATTTTAGCTTTTGAACCTTCATAGAAAAAGAATTATGGCGAACATTCAATGATGACCTGTTTGGAACAGTGAAACCCTAGAATCCAAAGCTTTGATACCAAATGTTATGAAACCAGCTCAAAAAATAGAAGAAAAGAGATATTAATGCCTTATAAATTATCCAATTCGAGGGGGAAACCTCCAATACATTACATAAATGAACAATTCTTGGCTGCTACAAATGACCAAAACCTCTTTGTATATATAGGAGTCCATGGGGCCACAATATAATCCTAGCCGACCTAACAATAATAATTTAAGGGCACAATAATAGCAATATTGGGGTTAAAAGGTTACAACAATAATAATAAGGGGGCTATACTAATAACAATAAGGGACTAAACTCGTAATATACGGACCTAACACTCTCTTCAGAAGAGCAGAAAAAATGTGTCACAAAGATGTTGGGTTATGATTTTGAAATCATCTACGAAAAAGGGAAGCTAAATGTTGTTGCAGATGCACTCTCAAGAAAGGATGAAGAGGTGGAAGCATTTCTTTATGCCATTTCTATTATCCAACTAAATTGGATAACTAGAGCAAGGGATGAATGGAAGAGGGACGAAGAAGTGTGGACACCCTTTCAAAAGTTAGAGGAAGATACTAGTACATCTGATACATTTAGTTAGAAAAATGATTCCTTATGGTACAAAGATTGCTTATATATTTGTAGGAATTCTCAAATAAAACAAAATATTCTTTTGGAATTGAAAACATCTCCTTTATTGGAACAGTAAAGATTCTTAAAAACATACCACCAAATTACAAAAGATATTTTTGGGGATGGCCTTAAAACCGATATTCAAAATTTTTTGGCGGAATGTTTGGTTTTCCAGCAAAATAAAGTTGAGACAATTAAGACCTATGGGTCTTATACAAACTTTATCCATTCAAAGGCAACATTAGGAGAATATTTCAATGGATTTTATCACAGGTATACCTAAGTTCGAAGTAGAGAGTGTTATAATGGTGGTAGTTAATATAATTACCAAGTACACCCACTTTTGTGCATTATTTTATCAATTTAAAGCAAGTACAATTGCTAATGCATTTATGGAAAAAATTCAAAAGCTACATGGAAACCCAGCTATTATTGGAAGCTGCGACGATCCCTTTTTTACTCGAAATTTTTGGACGAAATTTTTTCTTGTTTGGGTACCCAGATAGGTCATAGATCATCTTATCATCCTCAATACGATGGTCAAACTAAGAGAGTGAACAAATTTTTGGAAATATATCTTCATTTTCTTGTATCTCATAAACATACACAATGGGTCAAGTGCTTACCTCTGGTTGGATGGTCGTATAACACTTCCTTCCATACTGTAGAAAAAATGACCCCATTTATGGCACTTTATGGATATCATCCACCGTCCATCACACCAGGTTTAAGACAAAATTATAAAGTTTAAGTAGTGGAATAACCATGGAGCATCAGCAAAAATTTCTCCAAATTTTAACGGATAGCATGAATTTGGCACAAAATGGAATGAAACAATAGACAGAGCAGCATCACAACGAGAGAATTTTGGATTTAGGAGACTCGGTATTTTTATGGCTAAAACCATACAAAAAATTTCCCTCAAGCAAGATATGAAGGATAAAAAATTATTTCCAAAGTATTGTGCTCCTTACAAGGTGTTGCAAAATATTGGTACTATGGCATACAAATTGGATCTTCCTGCTTCTTCGCGACTGCATCCAATTTTCCATGTTTCATGCCTAAAGAAGGTTATAGGTGATAAAATTATAGTTAAAACTATATTTCCAGAACTTGATGAGGAAGGAAAATTCATATTGGATCTTCAAGCAGTCACAAAAACAAGATATCGATAGCTACAAAATCTATCAATTTCAGAGTATGTCATCAAGTGGAAAAACTTACCCACTGAAGATTCTACAGGGGAGGATGAGAATTTTATATAGAATCATACAGAGCTACTCAAGCATTGAGGACAACACTTTTTTGAAGGAGAGGGGCATGTTATGTCCCTATATTACTAGTCCAGTCCCTTATTGTTGTGAGTGTGCCCCCTTATTGTTATTTTTGTACCCTTGTAACCCCCATATTGTTATTATTGTGCCCTTACATTATTATTGTTAGGTCGGCTAGGATTATATTGTGACCCCATGGAATCTTATATATAGAAGGATTTTTTTTTCATTTGTATCATCGAATAATTGTTCATTTATGTAATGTAAAGGAGGTTTCCCCCTCTAAGTGGCTTATTTCTAAGACGATGATCTCTCTTTTCCTCTATTTTTGGAGTTGGTTTGATAACATATATTATCAAAGTTTCCATTTATCATGCATGTTAACTACAAATGGTGAACATATGATACATTTTTTTTAGATTAACATATACAAATAAACATGTATATGCATTTATTACAAATTACATTAAATATTCACCCTAACCATTAACACATACCGATCCCATGCCCTCTTCCTCATGAGTAATTGAGTCCTTCCAACCATTGCGACAACTCTTTGCATATGTTCTAAAATCTTCAATACTCATGTTGTCTATCTCATCATATGTATGATACCAAAAATTAGCACGTGCATTCTCTCATGCTCTTTGTCGATTCAGAAAAACATCAATTCCACCAAGTCCACTCTGAGCATTATCTATGATGACATCCATTGCTTCTTGACTAATTAGAGAAGTGGCATCTATCTCTGACCTCAAATTATCGACATGAAGAGGTAGTATTACCAATGGTGGCTTGGGTAGAGGAAACTCAACATCAGGCTAAGTGCCCCTACAATCACATAATAGACCTTTCCCAGGACCAAAAAATTGATAGGGAAGATCATTATAATTGGGTTGCATTCTCAAAAAGAGTTCTTCATAAAATAATTTTGCAAAATGAAGAGGAACCTCATCATTCCATGGTAGTCTTGCACTAGCAAAAAGGTGCCTATGATGCAAATGGAAAGCTATATCAAGGTACTTGAAATATTACACCTTTAACATCTTTATTTTCAACCATTATTTGAAATTAAACATATATTTGGCCATTTATTTTGTAACTCTATGTTTAACATCATTCCATGTATCGAGACCCATAATTGTTTCATTTGTTTTCATCATCACTTCTACAGAATTATTAGTGTTTGTCCCAAGTTTTTGGTAAACATCTACAAGTGTGCTTAAAGTGTGTGTAACTATTTCTAAGTTTTCTCGACTCTCGGGAGGGATTTTCAAAGACAAAAGATCTTTCTTCAATTTTGAATAGATATTTTCACAAATTTTTAATGTGCATTTTTGGATTTTGGTTTCCCAAGGTAAATCACAAATGTGAGAAGGATAAGTCATGGTTGGTGTACAACCTTCTTCTTGAATAACACATTTTTGCCTACGTATTTTTCGAGCGACATTTTCACCCTCCTCATCAATATATAAAATTACATGTATAAATAAAAAATCATGTGAATAAATTTGTAAAGATATGATTTTTAACCAAAAAATGGTATATAAATAACTTAAAGATAATTAAACTTGAATGAAAATAAAATTCATATTGATGGCCACCTCGAGATGGCTGGGCAACATCATGCGCACCCTGAGATCATTGAGAACAAGCATTACCACCCATTTATTGGCCACCACCCACTCGTTGAGAACCAACATGACTACCCATTGTTTGGCCACCAGGGGAATGCATACCACCACCCTCATGAAATTGGGCACTACGTATTGATTGGCCACTAGGGGAATGTGTACTACAACCACCCTCGCGCGACGAGAGGGAAGCTTCATAAAAAAAATATGAATTTATATTCAATTCAAAAATACATACATACATATAAATACATACATATGATTTATTAGATTGCGTGAACCATACCACGATTGTGTGAACCTTGTCCAAGATCCATTGGTGGAGTAGATACTCTTTTCCTCCAAAATCCTAAAAAATAAAAACTGAATTTTATTAAAAATTAAATTAACTCACAAAATTGATAAAAAATCAATTCAATATGTATACATGTATGTACATGGGGATAACCTTATATATATGCAATAAAAAGAAATTAGTTCCACATGTATACATATGTGTATGGGGATAATATTATATATTCAAGTGTCATTTAAAAACATGGAAATTTAATATAGATACCATGAACATACCTCGATCCGTTATCCCCATCTCTCGTAGAGGCATGGGATTCTATTGATGTTCGCCTTTCATCCTCCATGATATATATATATATATATATATATATATATATATATATATATATATATATATATATATATATATATATATATATATATATATATATATATATATATATATATATATATGGATATCTATGGTGGACATTTACAATTATTTTTAAAAATTACTATTTAAAATACATTCAAAAGAATTAAAAAGATTGATGTACTTTAGAACACAAATGTTGAGCAAAAACCCAAATTAGGTAAAAAAATAACTTTCAAATCACAAGTTGATGTGTAAAAATCACTTGAAACAGTTTTTTTTATGTAAAACACAAAAATTTCAAAGCACAAATTGATGTGTAAAACTCACTTTAAACAAAAAAAAATTGAAGTCCTGTACATTTTAATTTTATAAAACATGAAGTTCACAAAGTTGTGCTTACATGGTGGGAGCACACTTGATATATAATTGAAAAAAACACATGGTCATTAAAAAGGACATATTTATAAGTAAAAAACACACACATATTAATGAGCAATGATATTTGAGTGTTGAGACGCTCTCCTCAACACTAATTCATCTTTGAGAAATGAATATTGAGTTGGAATTGCCCCATACAATACTAATTCATCTACTAATTCATCTTTGATAGATGAATCTTGAATTTCATTTCCCCACACAATAGGTCATCAGGCATCTTATTAACATTTTCACAATGTCTTATACTAAGAAATTGAAATTTTCTAACAATATTGTTTTCTTTTCCATGCAACTATTTTAGCCTCTCCTTATTAACTTGGTAGACGCCTTTCCTCTAGCTGCACACAAGTTCAGAATTAGTGAAAAATACAATTCCGTTGATCCATACTCCCTAGATGTTCCCAATCCTTCTATCAATGTAATATAATATGATTCATTATTGTTTTTCTTCCCGATATATTAATTTTCCATTTTAGGACCTTTTTAGTTTCAATATTGCAAAGCACATATGTAATCGCTTATTTTGTTGGATCAGGATAGAAAAAAACATCTATGCATAATGTCTATTTTCAACCATCTTTAGTGGGAATTTTGATCCCTGAAAAAAGAAAATTCAATAAAGTATATGATGTGTTAGAAAAAATATATATTACAGGGCAATGCAACACATAAAATATGTGCAAAACACAAGCACACAAAACACATTAAACCAGAGAGACACATATATACCTGGTTGACCCAATACACAACCAAAATACAATAACCTCATACAAAACGAGGGGTTGCTTTCTAGGGCGAAAAAACCTAAACTAAAAATAACTTCTACCGTCATATCATCTACCTAATGAACGAACCAGATTGACTAGAAATTACTATAATTACATCTGTTTTTAGCTTTGGGGGCGCTGCTCTCGAAACCCCCCGCCGGGAGGGAGGTGGGGGGCAGAAGCTCCATAATGTCACAAATGCCCCCCTTGGACCGCCCAGACATCCTTTAATAATGGGCGGCACTACCGCCCCATTAAGATACAAGGGTCTAATGCTATGATACAAAATAAATAAGATAATCAGGCTCCACACCCAACAAAATGAAAATTTATTGCAAAATCCTTAAATTTTATGGGAGAAATGACACGCACATGGTTTTCTTTAAATTTTTTGGGAAAAATTACATGTACATGGTTTCCTTAAATTTTATAAGAGAAATGATGTGTACATCATTCCCAAAAACACTAGCAAATTCCTTAAAGTTTATTGGAGAAATGACATCTACATGGTTTCCAAAAACACTAGCAGTTTCCTTAAAAAATTATTAAATGTAAATTTATTGCAAATGCCTTAAATTTTATTGAAAATAACTTAAATTTTATGGGAGAAATGACATGTACATGGTTTTCATTAAATTTTATGGGAGAAATGAAATGTACATGATTTTCCTTGAATTTTTTGAGAGAAATGACATGTACATGATTTGCCTTAATGTTTATGGGAGAAATGACATACACAAGGTTTGCCTTAATATTTATGGGAGAAATGACATGTACATGGTTGCCAAAAACACTAGAAAATGTCTTAAAGTTTATGGAAGAAATGGCATGTACATGGTTTCCAAAAACCACAGAATTTTCCTTAAAAATATATTATATGAACATATATTAGTTTATTGGAAATACCTTAAATTTTATGGGAGAATTGAAATGTATATGGTTTTCCTTAAATTTTATGAGAGAAATGACATGTGCATGGTTTGTCTTAAAGTTTATGGAAGAAATGACATGTACATGGTTCCTAAAAACACTAGAAAATGCCTTAAAGTTTATGGGAGAAATGGCATGTACATGGTTTCCAAAAACACTAGAATTTTCCTTAAAAATATATTGAATGAACATTTATTGCAAATTCCTTCAATTTAATTACAAATTCCTTAAAGTTTATGGGAGACAATACATGTACATGGTTTTCCTTAACGTTTAGGGGAGAAATGACATGTACATGGTTTGCCTTAAATTTTATGGGAGAAATGACATGTACATGGTTTGCCTTAAAGTTTATGGGAGAAATTAGATGTACATGGTTTGCCTTAAATTTTATGGGAGAAGTGACATGTACATAGTTTTCCTTGAATTTTATGGGATAAATGACATATACATGTGGTTCCCAAAAACACTAGCAAATGCCTTAAAATTTATGGGAGAAATGGCATGTACATAGTTTCCAAAAACACCAGCATTTTCCTTAAAAATATATTAAATTAAAGTTTATGAGAGAAATAACATGTATATGGTTTTCCTTAAAATTTATGGGAAAAATGAAATGTAAATGGTTCCCAAAAATACTAGCAAATGCCTTAAAGTTTATGGGAAAAATTACATGTACATAGTTTTAAAAAACACCAGCATTTTCCTTTAAAATATGTTAAATGGAGATTTATTGCAAATGCATTAAAATTTATGCGAGAAATTATGTGTACATGGCTTTCCTTGAATTTTGTGGGAGAAATGACATGTACATGGTTTATCTTGAATTTTATGGGATAGATGATGTTAGGCCCCTATATTACTAGTATAGTCCCTTATTGTTGTTAGTATAACCCCCTTACTGTTATTGTTACACCCCTGTAAGCCCAATATTTTTATTATTGTGCCCTTACATTATTATTGTTAGGTCGACTAGGATTATATTGTGACTCCATGAACTCCTATATATAGAAGGAAGTTTTATCATTTGTATCATCCAAGAAATGTTCATTTATGTAATGTATTAGAGGTTTCCCCCTCGAAGTGGCTAATTTCTTAGGCATTGATATCTGTTTTCTTCTATTTTTGGAGCTGGTTTCATAATATTTGGTATCAGAGCTTTGGATTCTATGGTTTTACTGCAACAAAAAGTTCATCGTGTAATTTTTGCTATAACATTTCTTCTACGATGGTTCAGAAGCTGAAATGTTTATAGAGCGAAGCTGAAATCCTGAGAAATGTCTTTTCCAAATTTCAGATCTTGGTTCACAATATGTTCGAATATTTGATTTGTGGAATTTAAGGTTGTTTCTAGCTCCTAAATATCACCTAAAACATGTAATCTTGAAATGTTTGATATAAATTTTATTCTACGAGGGTTCATAAGCTAAAATTTTGACAAAGCAGAGCCAAAATATTGAGGAACGTCATGTAAAAATTTTAGATCTTGGTTCGCAAAATTTTCAGAGATATTATATGTGGAAGTTGTGGTTTTTTAAGGCTCCCAAATTTCATCTCAAAGAGGTGATCGTGGGAAAACCTTCATAACTCTCTCTTTCAGAATCGAAATGGAATTCTGCAAAACATTGCCACAAGTACACAGAGTGTAGTTTCCTGTGTATTAATTTCAGAGCCAAAGGAGAAAACAATGACATGGGGCACGTCGTACAAGTTCGCTCGACTGAACTATTCAATAATTAGGTAATTGTGAGATATTCAACATAAATTTTCCTTGAAGAATTCAAATCAGGTTAGACCTGTGGCATTCGATGAAGATTCAGAGAGCCACTACAACACTGAATTTTCATATATTGAAGATCCGAAATCACAGATTTAATTAAGCTTCAATATAGAGCTCCCAAAAAGAAAGAAAGAACAGTTTATTTTTTTTCGAATTGCATAATTCTTGTGCGAAAAGTCTTTTTGAAGTGATTCCAAAGGCATATTGAAGCATAGATATCAGTATTTGGTTCTAAAATTCCACCTAACAAGAGTTCAACACCCATTAAGCCCTCAGAAGGCTCTAATATGACTCATGAAGTGGAAGAAGCGCAACATGGCATATCAAAATTACAAGAGCAAGTGCACCAAATTTTGCTCTCGCAAAGAGCAACAAAAAATGAAATGGATGTTTTGAAGAAAGCCATGAAAGCTAAGATGGATGTTTTGAAGAAAGGCATGGAAGTTTTGAAGAATGGCATGGAAGCTAATATGGATGGCATGGAATCCGGAATGAAATCTAAGATGGATGACATGGAAGCTAATATCGATGACAAAATGAAAGACAACATGGAAGACATGAATAATGATCTAAAAGTAGACATGGAAGGTTTGATGACAAGGTTAACACAAGAAATTATTCCTAATGGAAAAAATATAGTAGAGGAAACTCATGATGAGAAAAACATAAATGTTAATCGTGATTTCATAAACTCTAATGTTTGATTGAATAACCACTATATTCCAAAGATGGACATGAGGAAGTTTGATGGCAAAGATCCCGTAACATGGATACTATAGATGGAGAAATATTTTAATCTCAATAATTTGGAAGACACACAAAAATTATGCATTGCAACTTTACATTTATAAAAAAATACATTTGTATGCTATCTATGGCTTTGGTCACGTAAAAAAAATTTCACTTGGTCAATTTTTACAGAGGAAATGATAGCACATTATGAGGATACAAAGATAAAGACCATTTTTAGCCAATTAACAAATATCAAACAAAAAGGTTCAGTGGTGGAGCACGTTGACGAATTCGAAAAATTGAATATACAGGTAACTAATATTTCAGAGGAGCACATGATTGATGCAATCCTAAAGAATTTAAAGGATAACATCCAACATGAACTTCTGGTTTGGAAACCTGATTCATTGGGGAAGGCATCCAGGTTGGAAAGAAAAATTTAATGTAAAATTATGGAGAAAAGGAAGCCTGCCACTAATATCTATAAAGATGGAAGTCTTGCTACTCCTAGACTTCCACAACCTACAACATTTACACCACTATAATTTGAAGGAAAAAGAGTAAAATGACTTTTCTACAGTTGTGATAGAAAATACAGTAAAGGTCATAAGTGGGTTGAGAAGAAACTATTTTACATAGATTGTGAAGAGGACGAAGAAAATGAACAAGAAACTTTAAAATAAGAGGATATACAGCAGGAACGAACCTTAGAATAAGAAGAAACAAGTTCGACCATATTGTGTAATGCACTAGTAGGAATTAAAACTGCTCAAAATCTCAAGTTAGAAGGACATATCAAGAAGAAAAAGGTAATAGTGTTGATTGATTCGGGTAGTACCCATAATTTTATTCATTGTAAGGTAGCCAAGGAATTGAATTGTTTCCTATACCCAGCAACAGAATGTCAGGTGATGGTTGCAAATGGAGGAACTATAAATTTCTTTTTAAAATGCCACAATATCAAACTAAACATGGGGGAATATGTATTGAATAGTCCAATGCTTTCCATTCAAATGGGAGGTTTTGATGTTGTACTAGGACTATAATGGTTAAAATCTTTGGGAAAGGTAGCTTTTAATTTTCAATAAATTTTCTGTAATTTTTTTTGGAAGGAAAGGAAATCTAATTGTGAGGTATCACAGGGAAGCTCGGAAAGATAATAAGCTCTAATGTCATGACAAATCTTCTAAAGAAATAACAACGAGGCGTAATTGCACAATTGTGCTTAGTAGAAGTTCCAACATCAAAATCATATATTTATCTAGATCTCCAAAATGTCTTGGAAAATCATTCCAAGGTGTTTGAAACTCCCAAAGGAATCCCACGTATTCATGATCATGATCGTGGTATTCATTTTATTCCAGGAACTTTTTCTCCAAATAGAAGGCCTTACAGATATCCTTATGTCCAAAAGAGAAAAATTGAACGTATGATTGCAGAAATGTTAGAGGCTGGTATCATTCAACCTAGTAAAAGTTCTTTCTCTACTCTAGTAGTATTGGTGCACAAGAAGGATGGATCACGGAGCATGTGTATGGATTATAGGGAGCTCAATAAGCTCACTGTTAAAGATAAATTTTATATTCTTCTGATTGATGAATTATATAGAGAAATTTATTTTACCAAGTTGGATCTTCTTTCAGGGTATCATCAAATTAGAATGAAGACAAAAGATATTCCGAAAACAACATTTCAAACTCATGCGGGTCATTATGAATTTTTGGTCATGTATTTTGGCCTTACCAATGCACCTTCTACATTTCAAGGGTTGATGAATTCTATTTTCAAACCCTTCCTTAGAAAATTTGTGCCAATATTTTTTGATGAAATAGTAATGTATAATAGGTCTTGGAAGGATCATTTTCAACATGTTAACATGGTGCTCAATCCACTGGAAGAGAAACAATTATATGCAAAACATCCAAATATTTCTTTGGAGTACAAGAGGTGGGATATATGGGTCATATTGTATCTCACTATAGTGTTACGATATACCCTGAAAAAATTAAATCCATTAAGGAATGGAAAGTCCCCACAACCATAAAGAAGTTGTGAAGATTTATCGGGTTAACAGGGTATTATCGCAAGTTTTTTAAGAATTATGGGAGAATAGCAACACCTCTAACAACATTATTGAAGAAAGATGCATTTTCATGAACTCTTGAAGCAACTAAGGCCTTTGAACATCTTAAAGAGGAAATCTACCTAGCACCAGTATTAGCTATTCTTGACTTCACAAAAACCTTTATTGTGGAATGTGACACCTAAGGAAATGGAATTGGTGCTATTTTAATGCAAGAAGGAAGACCCATTGCTTTTCAAAGTTGTCCAATCAAAGAAAAGTATTTACACAAAGATATTTATGAGAAGGAAATGTGGGCCATACTACATGCACTAAATAAATGGTGACCTTACCTAATGGGAAGACACTTCAAGGTAAAAACTAATCATGATAGTCTTAAACACTTTTTGGAACAAAGAATATCTTGAGGCGAGCAAAAAAAATGGGTCACAAAGATGTTGGGTTATGAATTCAAAATCATATACAGAAAAGGGAAGCTAAATGTTGTTGCAGATGCACTCTCAAGAAATGATGAAGAGGTGGAAGCATTACTTTGTGCCATTTCTATTATCGAACTAGATTTGATAGCCAAAGCAAGGGATGAATGGAAGAAGGAAGAAGTGTGGACACTCATTCAAAAGTTGCATCAAGATCCTAGTACATCTGATACATTTAGTTGGAAAAATTATTCCTTATGGTACAAATATCGCTTATATATTTGCAAGAATTCCCAACTAAAATAGAAGATTCTCTTAGAATTACACACTTATCCTTTAGGAGGACACTGAGGATTTTTAAAAATTTACCACAGGGTGAAGAAAGAATTTTTTGGGGATGGCTGTAAATCTGATATCCAAAATTTTGTTGTGGAATTTTTTGTTTTCCAGTAAAATAAAATTGAGACAATTAATACCCTGGGTATTTTACAACCTTTATCCATTCCAAGTCAACGTTGGGAGGATATTTTAATGGAGTTTATCACACAGGTTTACCTAGGTCCGAAGGAAAGAGTGTCATCATGGTTCTATTCAATAGACATACCATGTATGCACACTTTTGTGCATTATCTCATCCATTAAAGAAAGTACAATTGCTACTGCATTTATGAAAACAATTCAAAAGCTACATGGAAACCTGAAGATTATTGTAAGTGACAGAGATCCAATTTTTATTGGAAATTTTTGGACGGAACTATTTTCCTGTTTGGGTGCTCAACTAGCTCATAGCTCATCTTATCATCCTCAATCCAATGATCAAACTGAGATAGTGAATTAATGTTTGGAAGGATATCTTCGTTGTTTTGTATGTGATAATAAAACACAATGGATCAAGTGGTTACCTCTCGCTGAATGGTGGTATAACACTTCCTTCTATACTGCAGCAAAAATGACCCCATTTATGGAACTTTATTGATATCATCCACCATCCATCACATATTTGTTAAAATAAAATTCTAAGGTTCAGGCTTTGGAAGATCACATCAAGCATAAAAAAGAATTTCTCCAACTCTTAAAGGATGACCTAAATTTGGAACAAAATCAAATGAAACAACAGGAAGATCAACATCGTAGCAAGAGAAGTTATGATGTAGGAGATTGGGTATTTTTACGGCTACAACCATACAAAAAAATGTCTCTCACGAAAGCTAAGAAGGATAATAAATTATCCCCAAAGTACTATGAATCTTACAAGGTGTTGCAAAATATTGGTACTATGGCATACAAATTGGAGCTTCCTTCTTCTTCACAAGTACATCTAGTTTTCCATGTTTCATGCTTAAAGAATGTTATAGGGGACAAACTTCCAGTTCAAACAATATTTCACGAATAGGATGAGGAATGAAAAATCATATTGTAACCAGAAGAAGTCATGGAAATAAGAACTCAACAACAACAAAATCGATCAATTTCAGATTATCTCATCAAGTTGAATAACTTACCCACTAAAGATTCTACATGGGAGGATGAGAATTTTATACAGAAGCATCTAGAGCTACTCAAGCATTCAGGACAACACTTTTTTTAAGGATAGGGGCATTTTAGGTCCCTATATTACTAGTATACTCCCATATTGTTTTTAGTATAACCCCCTTATTGTTATTGTTGTACCCCTGTAACCCTAATATTATGTAAGAAATTTTTTCGGTGAAAATCACATGTAGGGAATTTTTATCGACGCGTTTAAAACCAGCCAGTGTGGTTCATCATCAGGACAAGATCCAATATTGTTATTATTGTGCCCTTACATTATTATTGTTAGGTCAGCTAGGATTATATTGTGACTCCATGGACTGCTATATATACCTGGAGGTTTTATCATTTGTGTCATCCAAGAATTTTTTATTTATGTAATGTATTGGAGGTTCCCCCCTTGAAGTGGTTGATATATAAGGCGTTGATCTCTCTTTTCTTATATTTTTGGAGCTGGTTTAATAATAGATGACATGTACATGGTTCCCAAAAACACTATAAAATGCCTTAGATTTGATGAGAAAAATGATATGTTCATGGTTTCCAAAAACACTAGCATTTTCCTTAAATTTTAAGTTTATGGGAGAAATGACATGTACATGGTTTCCAAAAACACTAGCATTTACCTTAAATTTTATGGGAGAAATGACATGTACATGGCTAATGTTTATGCGAGAAATGACATGTACATAGTTTCCAAGAACACTAACGAATGCATCAAAGTTTATGGGAGAAATGACACATGTACATGGTTAAGTTTATCCAGATGTGTTGTTACTCATTTAGCCCTTCTTATTTTTAACATCAAGGATGATTTTAAAATCACATGTCTATCGCCTTTACAAAATTTTTAGCTAAATGTGTCCATGACGTCATAGGGGTCCTTTATCACCTAACTAACCATAATGGCTAGGATGTGTTTTTACTCATTTACTTCTTGGCCTTTTTAACAACAAGGATACATTCAAAATCACATTTCTATCACCTTTATAAAAAATTTAGCTAAATTTTTCCGTCACCTCATAGGGGTCCAATATCACCTAACCAACCAACCATAATGGCTAGTATGTGTTGTTAATCATTTAACAACAATGATTCTTTCGAAATCACATGTCTATCACCTTTATAAAACTTATAGATAAATGTAAGGATTATTTCAAAATCACATGTCTGTCACCTTTATAAAACTTATAACTAAATGTAAGGACATGTCATTTCTCCCATGAAATTTAAGGCATTCTCTAGTTTTTTTCGAAACCATGTACATGTAATTTCTTCCATGAAATTAACCATGCACATGTCATATCTCTCATAAAATTAAGCATATACATGCGATTTCAAAGGTAGCCATTATGTAGTTGGTATAATTGTTAGGTGGAGAGGTTTAGTATCCATAGGTCTCAAATTTGAGAAGTATACTGTCGAATTGTCATCAAATTCCTAGGGAATGTGTGATACGTTTTATTTATTGAAACATAAATTTGTTGAGTTTTACTATTAATTTCATATATTTAAATTATCTTTGTCGAGTTTCTGCAGTAATTCTAATTTCAAATGGATTTTGAAAAGGAATTTTAATTTAGGCAATAATTTCAGATGGATGTTGATTTTTTTATTTGTTCTTTTATATTCTCCAGTTCTAGTTCACATGGTGTTATAATTTAGAGGTGCATGTGTGAGATTTAAAAACGAGATTAAGAAGATAGCATATCAAACTCTGCAAAATATAAAAATATATCATTTCTTTCCTTGGCAAGGTATTAGTTCTATTATGTAGAATACACACTTCTTGTCACTTATGAAACATATCTGGTCTAATTTGGTGTCAATATCAAAATCATGAAGCCTCTCAAATTTTTTTTTAATTGTTACTAGGAACCATGTTCTCTAGTTTAATTTTAGAGATGCTTAAAATTTATAGGTCCATGAGTGAGCATGAAAAATTAGATTAAGAAGAGAGCACATTCAACTCTGAAAAATATAAAAATATATCATTTCATTTATTGACCAACTATTAGCTCTCTCATGAATAATACACTCTCGGTCTTGATTTAAAAAATTAGAAAAATTATATAGATGTGAGAGCTACTCCAACTCCATTTCTTTAATTGAAAAAAAAATAGTGTTTTCTAATACAAAATTATGTAAATACAAACAGACAGATAAATTAGTAAAATTATATAACTTCAGAGATACTCTAAATGCATTTCTTAAATTGAAAAAAAATATGATTGTATTCTAATACAAAATTATTTAAATATAGAGAGACAGACAAATTAGAAAAATTATATAGACTCGAGAGATACTCAAAATCCATTTATTTAATTGACAAAAAAAAAATCATTGTTTTTTGATAAAAAATTATATAAATAGAGAAAGAAAGACAAATTTAAAAAATTATATATACTTGACAGCTACTCTGAATGAATTTCTTTAACTAAAAAACAAAAAAAAAAATCATTTTTTTCTAATACAAAATTATGTAAATGCAGACACACAAACATAGTCACATTTCATATAGATTAAATAACATGAATATAAACTAATACTTATACAATATAGAGCATATAAATAATATAATAATCATAGAGATTAAATAACAGGAATATACACCGAGACTTATACAATATAGAGAATATAAATAAGATAAGATATACAATATAGAACATATAAATAATATAAGAATCTATCTTTCTTTCATTTATTTTCATACATATATAATAATCCTTGCATCATTGACTCTTAAATCACTTTCAAAATAATTGACTCATCAAATCGAAATACTGCTAAGTCTAGTCAGAATTCTATCTCATGAGGACACTGCTGACATTGCTATACAAAAATTGCTTGCATCTTTTTTAGTTACGAATCCAAGTTCTCTATGGAGCTTAAGATTATATACTAAAAATCTCGATCATTTAATGATATATTTAACTATGCTTCAATACCTAGAGGAATTGATCTTACAATCAGGCCTAATGAAATGAAACAATAAAAGAAGCCTATGAAAGTAAGATAAATTTGTAAAGGACATTAAGATACTAAGATAAAGTTGCAAAGGACCTTAAGAGAAAAGAGATAAAGAAAATTTGAGGGCATCAAAACTCTAATGAAATGAAATAATAATAGAAACGTATGAAAGTAAGATAAAGTTATTATATACGAAACATCTCGATGATTTAATGATGTATTTAACGATGCTTCAATGCCTACAGAAATTAACATTATAATCAAGCCTAATGAAATGAAACAATAAAATCAGCCTATGAAAGTAAGATAAAGTTGTAAAGGACCTTAAGAAAGAATAGAGAAAGCAATTGTGAGATCTTGAAAACTCTAATGAAATCAAACAATAAAAGAAACCTATGAAAGTAGAATAAAGTTGTAAAAAACCTTTAGAAAGAATAGAGAAAGAAATTGTGAGGGCAAGAAAACTCTAAGATAAGAAGGCTATACTTCCCACTTAAGAAATCAAGTTGCCCAAGTCTCCATTTTGAAAGAGAATATAGTTGAGATGGATAAGAGGCCAAAATATCATGATAGTATATAGGTAGAATGCCTCAGGATCTTTGTACAAGCCAAGGAGCAGAAGATAGTTTCTTTTACTACTCAATTATCCGCAGGAAAAGGGCCTTCAAGCTCCTCAAGGAACCCACAAAATAAATAAACATTTTAATCAATGGATAATAATTACAACATACTTCTATGAAAAGACATTTGAAACACACGTTTAGTTCAGAAATTTACAATTTTGTAGATTAAATAATAGGACTATACACCCAGCCTTATACAATATAGAGCATATAAATAAGATAAGAATATATTTGTCTATTATTTATTTTCATATATACATAATAAACAAAGCATCGTTGACTCTTAAATCACTTTCAAAATCATTTACTCATCAAATTGAAAGGCTACCAAGTCTAATCATAATTTTATCTCATCGGAACACTACTCACATTGCTATATGAAAATTGCTAGCATATTTTTTAGTTATGAATCCAAATTCTCTATAGAGTTTCAAATTATATATGAAACTTATCGATGACTTAATGATGTATTTAATCATTCTTCAATGCTTACAGGAATTAATCTTATAATCAAGTGTAATGAAATGAAATAATAAAAGAAACCTATCAAAGTAAGATAAAGGTTATGAAAGTAAGATAAAGCTGTAAATAACACTAAGACATAAAAAAGAAATTAATTTTGATGGCATGAAAACTCTAATGGAATGAAACAATAAAATAAACCTATGAAAGTAAGATAAAGTTGTAAAGAATGTTAAGACAGAACAAAGAAATAATTTGTGAGGGCATAAAAACTCTAATGAAATGAAACAATTAAAGAAACATATAAAAGTAAGATATAGTTGTAAATAACCTTAATTTAGAGTAGAGAAAGAAATTGTGAGTGCATGAAAACTATAAGTTAAGAAGGTTATACTGCTGAGTTAAGAAAACAAGTTGCTCATGAAGTCTCCATTTCGAAAGAGATTATAGTTGAGTTGGATAAGAGGCCAAAAGAACATGGTAGTTTATAGGTAGAATTCCTTAGGGTCTCTGTACAACCCAAGGAGCAGAAGATATCTTATTTTAAAACTCAATTACCCCCAAGAAAAGGGACTTGAATTTGCTCAAGGAACCCACAGAGTAAAGGTAGATTTGAACTAATGGATAAGAATTATAGTATACTTCTCTCAAAATCCATTTCAAACTGACATTCAGTTCAGAAAGCTGAAATTATGTACATTAAATAACATGACTATACACCCAGACTTATACAATATAGAGCATATAAATAAGATAATAATCACATAGATTAAATAACAAGACTATACACCTAGCTTTATACAATATAGAGCATATAAATAAGATAATAATCTATCTCTCTTTGATTTATTTTCATATATCTATATAATAAACCAAAAATCATTAACTCTTAAATCAATTTCAAAATCATTGACTCATTAAATCGAACGATTGCTCAGTCTAATCAGAATTATATCATAACACTTCTCGCATTGCTATACGAAAATTTCTTGCATAATTTTTAGTTATGAATCCAAATTCTCTATGAAGCTTCAGATTATATACAAAACATCTCAATGATTTAATGACGTATTTAATGATGCTTCAATTCCTAGAGGAGTTAATCTTACAATCAAGCCTAATGAAATGAAACAATAAAAGAATCCTACAAAAGTAAGAGAAAGTTATAAAGGACCTTAAGAAAGTAAGATAAATTTGTAAATGACCTTAAGACATAACATAGAAAGCAATTGTGAGGGCATGAGAACTCTAATGAAAATAAACAATAAAAGAAACCTATGAAATTAAGATAAAGTTGTTATATATGAAACATATCGATGATTTAATGATGCTTCAATTCCTAGAAATATTAATATTACAATAAGGCCTAATGAAATGAAAGAATAAATGCAACCTATGAAATTAGGGTAAAGTTGTAAATGAGCTTAATAAATAACACAGAAAGAAATTCTGAGCACATGAAACTATAATGAAATGAAATAATAAAATGAACCTATGAAAGTGAGATCAAGTTGTAAAGAACCTTAAGACATAACAAAGAAAGGAATTCCGAGGGTATGAAAACTCTAATATAAGAAGGCTATATTTCCCAGTTAAGAAATCAAGTTCCCCAAGTCTCCATTTGGAAAGAGAATATAGTGGAGCTGGATAAGAGGCCAAAAGACCATGATACTTTATAGGTATAATGCCTTCGAATCTCTGTACAAGCCAAGGAGAAAAAGGTAGTTTCTTTTACAGCTCAGTTATCCCTAGGAAAAGGGCCTTCAAGCCCCTAACGGAACCCACACAATAAAGACAAATTAGAAGCAATGGATAAGAATTACAACATACTTCTCTGAAAATCCATTTCAAACAGACGTTCATCTCAGAAAGTTGCAATTTTATGGATTAAATAACAGGACTATACACCCAACCTTATATAATACAGAGAATATAAATAATATAAGAATCACATATATTGAATAACAGGAATATCCACCCAGCCTTAATATAGATCATATAAATAAGATAATAATTTATCTGTATTTTATTTATTTTCATACATACATACATACATACATACATACATACATACATACATACATACATACATACATACATACATATATATATATATATATACACACATACATACATACATACATACATACATACATATATATATATATATATATATATATATATATATATAAAGAGAGAGAGAGAGAGAGAGAGAGAGAGAGAGAGATAATAATAATAAACCAAGAATCATTGAATCTTAAATCATTTTCAAAGTCATTAAATCATCAAATCGAAAGACTGCTAAGTCTAATAAAAATTATATCTCATCAAAACACTACTGACATTGATATACGAAAATTTCTTGCATATTTTTTAGTTATGAATCCAAATTCTATATGGAGCTTCAGATTATATATGAAACATCTTGATGATTTAATTATGTATTTAATGATTCTTCAATGCCTAGAGGAATTGATCTTATAATCATGTCTAATGAAATGAAATAATAAAATAAACCTGTTAGAAATCTATACCAATAGGTGTCATATTTCATGATTGACTTAATGAACTCTGTAATATGTTCATACCTTTTCTTGTTGCAAAGGTTTTCCATATTTTCAAAAAATCAAAAAATTTAAAAAATGTAAAGAGGGTATACCCTAAAAGAAAAATCAAAGGGTAAAAAGAATAAAATGGTCAAAAAAGTGAAATAAATGAACCCCAAACAAAAAGAAAGGCCAAGTAAAGTGTGCAAATCTAAATGCCACTACTCATTTTCTGTAATAAAGCAATTGTGTGCAGCTTGTCAAACTTTTGCCACAATTTATGAAGAGTCAAACTGTTTAAACTTGACTCATTCATTTTTCAATTTCATGTTGTAGAATAGAGAATAAATATCTGGCCAAACAGTTTAATCTTAGCAGATAAGTAGATAGGTAGAGTTAATAAAAGGTGCTCAATAGTTTAATCTGAGCCCCTGGATGTAATAAGGGTAGAATTAGATAGATTTGCCTTGTAAAAGAAAAGATGTTTGATAAGGGTTTGCAAGTCTAAGTGCACCCTAATAAAGAAGAGAAAATGGTAGTGTAAAGTAGATAGGGTAGGTAGATGGTGTTGCAAAGTTTCATATGATGAATGATGGTGCTAAATGTGTTTAATCTTTAACTTTCATCACAAGTATTGAAGCAGAATATACATTGGAAAATTCACAGAAAGCAAAGTCAAAATCATTAACTTCCCACATCACTTTCTCCCTAAGAGTTTTACTAATTTCCCCAAAGTGCTATGGAATTTTACGATTAAAGGGGCTCAAGGCATTTCCTTGACTTTTGGAGGGACCAGACCCTCGGCCTAATGATCAAAAAGACCTAAGTACTTGAAGTTATTTATCATTACACTTATTCACTTTACATCTTTTCCTAAGTAAAATATCATTTTACTTAGGAAAATCATGCCATATTTCATAAAATCCCCTCAAAATCACTTACTATTCTAAATCTAAGTGTTGAAGTTGATATAATGGAATTTGCTTAAAAAATCTTCACTTTCTTAGTTGTGTAAAGTATTATGAGTTTTCCTTGTCCCTTTGTCATATTTACATCTGATTTATTTATTAAATCCTTATTGAAATACCTTATCCTATTATCTATAATTCCCTTTTATAATAATAACCCAAAAACCCATTTATTCTAAAGTTTTGGCCAAAGTTTATTTAATCCCCTTTATTAAATAAAAAATCCCACAATAAAAACCCTTTGGCTAAAATATACCTATATAAACTATTCCCGCCCCTATGGTTAATAAATCACATTTATTTATTACCATATAATAAAAATATTGAAAAGAGGTTTTAAACATATAGTTTTATATGTTTTGAACGAAAAAATTGAAATAAAACCCGAAGTTTTAATTTAAACTAAAACTTCGAAAATCCCCCGAGCCTCCGTAACCCGACCTTTCCATAAACCAAAGAAATTGATTAATCAACTAGATTAGTTAAAAGTCTCACCCTTCCGCAAATCAGAAGCCGCCCGAAGTTATTAATTAAAAGTTAATTACGTTGGGGCCCGCGCATTAACCTCCCCGCCACTTCCCTTTCGGATCACCGCTCGATCTTTCCATTCGAGATCCACGACGCATATCCATTCCACTGATTGTCTCCTCTCCGATGATTAACTCGCGAAATCACGGCGGTTTTCAAACAGTGTGATGGCTACGTGTCATGCGCTCTATGGATTCACTGCCTCCCCGCGGAAAACCGCCTGCTCCCGAAAGCGGTGCAGAAATTACCGCTTACTGCCCGATCCCGGTGACGTGTCCTCCCATACCCTGATGACGTCACTCCCATAAATAATAAAGAAAATCCCGTTGACTTTGCGAATAAAATAAAACTCCGCGTATTTTCTATCATTTTGTCTGTTGAAAGTGACTGCGCCCTCCACTGCGAAATTCAAAAATTCACTGGCAATTTCTATTCTACTCAATTTCGCTCGAGAATTCCGCCGGACTAGTATTCCAGCATCCACTCGCCACCAACTGATACCTGCTAAAACACAGTTTTCCTTTAAAAATAGGTATTTATTCCATTATGCCCTGAACGTTGGAAGAAACTCAGCTTTCTTTGTTTTTCCACTGAAACAGTGTTACATTTGATCGCTAAGTTCATTCCCTGATCTTCAGAACTGTAAATTGTGTCCCTGAACTTGCAATTGTACTGATTTCCCTCATTAAAACTTGGTAATTGTACCCATTTCCATCAAGAACCTCTCAAACTTCCACTTTGAATACACAAGAACCAAAATGGAAGTCCCGGTAGCCTTAAGTGTAGCCCCATTAAACGCCCCCCACAGAGAATTGGAATACTTGCCATTACTGGATAAAGACTCTCAAATTAAAGACTTAGTGTTCGATGAAAATCCCCTTCGAAGTTATTGTCGCTGCAGGGATGATTATTAGAAAGGTTTGGATGTCATTGGGTTATGGGAATCCAATTTCCCAAGATATCTCATCCCCTCAGTTCGTATTTTCCCAGAAATTATCCACTACTGTCATTCCAATTATGATCCAACTCAAAGAGCAGTGTTATCCCCGGACCAGAGTATCCTTTTCTGCATTACTCCTCAAGCTATCAATACAATGCTCCATTTTGAACCTGATCAAAACCTTACTCCCTTGTCCATGGAAGAACTACTTGAAAAGTCTACTCAACTATCCCAAGAAAAATTGAAATGCATTTGCCAGACCTTTATGTTACCTGAACATCAACCTAAGGGCCCTCCTCCCTATGGTTTTGCTTATTTTACTAATTTAGGCAAGCTCATCCTGAATATGATATCCTTTGTACTGGGTTTTAATACTAGTGAGTATGTTGATGAATTAACCCTAGTATTATTATCCATCTTCACTCCTGGACAACCACCTGCTGTGAAATATGATTTTGCATCTTTCATTGCCAATAAAATCCATGACCAGTTCATGAGGCTAGATAATTAGAAAGTGTTTAAATATTCCTCATCCATTTACCATCTCATCATCTATTATCAATCAGAGAAGTTCCCTTTTCCTGTTCAAAAGCTTGATGCCAAGGGAAACCCTAGATCTGTTATATTTTGGTCTGCCATAACTCACAGTTCCTATAATTCTCCCTATTCTTATGATGAGTTCATTGATCTTTTCATACATCCTGCAACTACCATGTTGACAGGAGTTGCTCCTCCAAGGCTAAGCAATGAGATTAAGAAAACTTTGCAGCTTTCAAGGACATACAAAGTTGGAGACTGGTATTTGTACCAGAATCATTCAGAAATCAGAATATATGGATGTGAACTTTGTCCATTCAAATTGCCTAAATATGTGCCCATGAGGCTTTTTGCCTTAGAATATTTCAGGCAAATGAATAATTCTGATGTTATTCATTTTTGTAATGTTAAAAAGAAAGCACAACTCAGAATCAAAAGTCAGTTAGGTCCCTTTATATGCAATTCTAGGGATGTTGAACATGAAGCAGAAAATATATTGCAAAACCATTTCAAGTTACAAAAGAGTTTCCGTTGGATTCCTTATGATCCATTCAGTTTTATCTGTGACAAAAGAATGAAGAACAAATCAACACCCTACTTTCACCACAGAATTCCAGAAATAGAACAATATGCTAATCAAGATGAGTGGGTGGAAGGAACACTAGTTGAGCAAGATAGTGAAGAAGACAATATGAACAAAATTATGAAAGATCTTGAGAAAAATTTTGACCTAGAATCTTTTGGGCAAGTGCAGGTACCTCATATTGGCACTTCTTCAGCAGGAAATCTTCAACAAGGATTACAGGAAAAAATCCCATCAATTGCAGTTGAGTCTAAAGGCAAAGGAAAAGAACCATAAGTACAGGTCATTGAAACTTTCATCATGACAGAAAAGCCTCAAACCTCCAAGGCACCAGATCAAACACAGGTTTCCCCTGTTCAAGTTAATCATCCTGAGGTTTCAGAATTGCAGACTCCATCTAATATGGAAATAGGCAAGAAAAGACAAGTTGATGATCCCACTCCTCCCAAAGAATATTCACAACAACACCAGGCTAAAAAGCAGAAACTGAATCCACTTCCAGAAGTGGAAACTATAGATGAAATGTTTGATTATGACAGAGAGGTTAGTCAACTAACTGGTTCAGTTAGTGAAATACACACAGGTCATAAAGGAAAAGAATTACAAAAACATTTGAGCACTGAGGTATCTTCCTTTAAACCGCCAAAGACAGATGCAGGTGATATAAAGAAGACTTTTATTAATATAAAAGCCAAGAATGACCCATTGAGGATGCAGGTATATGATCAGTATCTTAGAATGGATCCACACAATCAAGAAATATTAATGTCAGCTTTTGACATTCAACAAGGAAAAATGATGATATGCCATTTTAAATCCAAAGTGCCAAAGCCCAAGACAGCATCTGATTACATTAGGACCAATTTTGAGGTCCTAGCAAAATACATTCATCCATTATACCAAATAGAATTACATAAACAAACTGGGGAAATGATATATTCCACCCTTACTGATAAAGCAATGGCAGCCCATAGATTGCAAGATTCTTTAAATAATACAAATACCTAGTTGCAAATTGAGAAAGCTTCTTCTCAGGCAAAAGATAATAGAATAAAATCTCTCGAAGAAATAATCATCAGTTTGGGTCATAATCTCAAAGATATAAAAAGCATTGAAGCACTGATCAAAAAGAAGGATGATGATATTGATGCACTGAGAAAGCAATCGAAATTGCCAGCTTCAAGGCATCCCCAAACTCAAGAAGTTTTGAAAGAAAATTCACAGGAAGAAATGATGGAGTTGCTCCTGAAAATGACTAAGCAACTAAGTGAAACAGAGAAAGAACTGGAGCAGGCATTAAAAGAAAAGCAAGATATCATGCAGACATCTACAACAGGTACAGGTACAATAGCAGCAGACAAACAAACAAATCCATTACAGGTGAACACTTCTAGCTTAAGTACTGATGAATTAGTAAAAAAAATGGAAAGTTTAAAACTCAGAGTCATAGAACTTCAGTCTACAAAATTTCAACTCACAAATTTGGAACAAAAATATGATATGTCAAAAAAGACTGTTGCTGATAATACAAGGGAAATCAAAAGGCTAGAAAAATTGGTTAAGGCTTTAGAAAAATATCTCTCATTAGAAAAGCCTTTGAGAGAAATAAATGAAATTCTTTGGAATAATATCATTGATTCAATAAAGAGTATTCGGTCCTTTGTTCAAATAATCTTTGAACAAAATGACTTGGTCAAAGTAGCTATGGAAGAAATTTCCAAAACAAACGAAGAATTAAAGGACAGACCTGAGCAAGCAAATCAACTTATACAGTTTTTGAACACCCAGACCAAGCAACAACTTGCAGGGCTTGGAATTGAGGACAGGACAGGTACTATTTTAGAAATAAAAAGATTTTTTACCAAAATAA
Organism: Pinus albicaulis; assembly: GCA_034641835.2. Lineage (NCBI taxonomy): Eukaryota > Viridiplantae > Streptophyta > Pinopsida > Pinales > Pinaceae > Pinus > Pinus albicaulis. The sequence goes on along the minus strand of CM076572.1, from coordinate 33,823,636 downwards.
CTCTTATGCAAAATCTGGAAAGAAGATGCTCAGATATTCAGGAAGAAATTAATGCCTTCAAAGAAAAGTTTCAGGTTTTATTGAACAACGGGTTACCAAGTCCTATGCTCTTAGAAGACAAACTAATGGACTTGGGAACCTATGTTAACAAATTCGATATACATGCTCATAACACAACTGCTCATTCTATCAGTTCATCAGAAGCAACATTGCCAATAGGGAAGAATCTCTACGATAGGTTAAAGAATTTGTTTGATCTTGAATATGAAATAAGGTATCTGTTCCCAAACCGGCCCACTTTCTTCAGATACACAGAGGTCGATGAAACATTGAGAAAGCTCAAAAGAACCATAATAGCAGAAGACAAATGGTGGGAAGACCTATTGGAAATTTTGTGAATTTTATCTTCAGATAGAGAATTTTGCCTTTTACTATCATGTAAAGGATAAGTAGATGAGCAAAGGTTAAAGAGTATCAGTTTGGCAGTTGAAAGAGTATCAGTAGAAATGAACAGTATCAGACAAGCAAGGAAGTAAAAAATAATTACTCAAAGGGACAGCATCGAGCCCTATTGTAGGACCTGCCTCCAGCACATCCACAAAGGGAGGAAACAACACACCAGTAGTTACTTTTTGTCCTATCTACGAGACCATCTGTCTCCTTTTTATTGTAAATTATTCATTAGTCACCCTAGATTATTTGCTAGGTTAGTGTGAGATATTTTCAATCATTTTTTGTATAAATAAACCCTCAAAGAAAGTATTGAGGGTGGATTCTACTACTTTGCTGTGACATTGATGTTTTTGGAATAAAAGTGCTTCAGAGAAATTTATTTGTGGCTTGGTGGATGACAATTTGAAGCTCAAGACTTTTTGCAGGATTCATGTGTCGGACTATAGTTCAATAAGTCTTTCTATCCTATGTCTTAAGTTTTATATCCGTTTATAATATCATTGTGTCCATTTCTGAATACTTGACATAAAAGAATAACTCAGAATTTACTTAATTGTACTCTGAGTTCAGTTGTGATTATTCTAAATGTTTTCCTCTAAATTAGTTATAAGCAATGAATTCTTAATTGCTCTTGCTTCGCTAATTTAAACATTTTGGTTACTATAGTAAAGAATTCTTCACTGCTCTTTATTTGTAATCATTTCATTTCTTTCTTTTGAACATGGTGAAAGATTCTTAACTTCCTTTCATCCCTTCAAACCCATTCCATCCACTTTAAATTTTAAGGATTGTTCTCTGTTTGGCTATCTTTCCCTGCAAAGCCATCTTGTGTGTAGAATAGAAATCTAGTAAAGCCATCCTTCGACTCCATAGCCCAATGGCCTGAAAATATTCAACCTTGCCCTTAGTTGGCGAATTCTACCATTTTCAAACAAACTCTTGGATCTATAACTAGCCTAAAACCTTCTAAGAACAAAGATAAATTATAAAGAGAGAGCCCTCTCTGGATGCAGATTGGCTAGATTTTGCATCTGAAGGTTGGTTTGTGGTTACCTCGGGTATACTTTCCTTTTCCACAACTTCAAGGAAAACCTGAGTGATAACAAAACCTACGAAAGTAATATAAATCTATTATATACGAAACATATCGATGATTTAATGATGTATTTAATGATGCTTCAATTTCTAGAGAAATTATTCTTACAATCAATCCTAATCCAATGAAATAATAAAATAAGCGTATGAAATTAAGACAAAGTTGTAAAGGACATTAAGAGAGAACAGGGAAAGAAATTGTCACGGGATGAAAAATCTAATGAAATGAAACAATAAAAGAAATCTATGAAATTAAGATAAATTTGTAAAGATAAGACCGAAAAGATAAAGAAATTGTGAAGGCATGAAAACTCTAATGAAATGAAACGATAAAAGAAACCTATGAAAGTAAGATCAAGTTTAAAGAACTTTAAGACAGAACGGAGAAAGAAATTGTGAGGGCATGAAAAATCTAACTTAAGAAGGTTATACTACCAAGTTAATAAATCAAGTTGCCCAAGTCTCCATTTGGAAATAGAATATATTTGAGCTGGTTAAGAGGCCAAAGGAACATCATAGTTTATAGGTATAATGCCTTAGGATATTTGTACAAGCAAAGTAGAAGAAGATAATTTATATTACAACAAAATTATTCCTGGGCAAAGGGCGTTGCAGCTTCTCAAGGAACCCACACAATAAAGACATATTTGAACCAATGGATAAGAATTACAACATAATTTTGTGGAAATCAATTTGAAATAGACGTTCAGTTCAGAAAGCTTCAATTTTGTAGATTAAATAACAGGATTTTGCGCCTAGCCTTATACAATATAGAGCATATAAATAAGATCGTAAAATATATTTCTTTGATTTATTTTCATATATCTATATAATAACCTAAGCTTCATTGACTCTTAAATAACTTTCAAAATAATTGACTCATAAAATCGAAAGACTGCTAGGTCTAATTAGAATTCTATGTCATCGGAACATTATTGAAATTTCTATATGGAAATTTCTTGCATATTTTTTAGTCGTGAATCCAAATTCTCTATGGAGGTTTAGATTATATATGAAATATCTCGATGATTTAATGATCTACTTAATGATCCTTCAATTCCTAGAGGAATAAATCTTACAATGAGGCCTAATAAAATGAAACAATAAAAGCATCCTATGAAAGTCAGTTAAAGTTTTAAAGGACCTTAAGATAGAACAAAGAATCAAATTGTGAGGGCATCAAAACACAAATGAAATGAAACAATAAAAGCAAACTATGGCAGTAAGATAAAGTTGTAATGGACGTTAAGACAGAACAAAGAAAGAAATTGTGAGGGCATTAAAACTCTAAGATAAGAACGTTATACTGGCCAGTTAAGAAATGAAGTTTCCCAAGTCTTCATTGGGAAAGAGAATATTGTTGAGATGGATAAGAGGCCAAAAGTACATGATATTTTATAGGTAGAATGCCCCAAAATCTCCGTACAAGCCAAGCAGCAAAAGTTAGTTTCTTTTAGAACTGAAATATCTCGAAGAAAATGGCTTCGAAGCTGGTCAAGGAACCAAAAAGGTTGTCCAAGAAAAAAGGGTGCCCCAAGGGTTGTTAAGGGGAGGAAGGGGAGGAAGGGAAATGGATAAGAATTACAGCATACTTCTATGAAACACCATTTCAAACAGACATTCAGTACAGAAAGTTGCAATTCCATAGATTAAATAACAGGACTATACACCCAGCCTTATAAAATTTAGAGCATATAAATAAGATAAGAATCAAAGAGATTAAATAACCGGACTATACACCCAGTGTTATATAATATATACCATATAAATAAGATAAGGTCTATTTGTATTTTCATCTTAAATGACTTTCAAAATCATTGATTCATCAAATCAAAAGACTACTAATTCTAATTAGAATTCTATCTCATCGGAACATTGTTGATATTACTATACGAAAATTGTTTGCATATTTTTTACTTAAGAACCCAAATTCTCTATGTAGCTTTAGATTATATATGAAACATCTCGACGACTTAATGATGTTTTTAATGATCCTTCAATGCCTAGAGGAATTAATATTACAATCATGCCAAATGAAATGAAATAATAAAAGTAGCCTATCAAAGTGAGATAAATTTGTAAAGGACCTTAAGATAGAAAACACAAAGAAATTGTGAGGGCATGAAAACTCTAATGAAATGAAACAGTAAAGGTAACCTATGAAAGTAAGATAAAGTTGTAAAGGACATTAAGATGGAAAATAGAAAGCAATTATGAGGGCATGAAAACACCAATATAAGACGGTTATAATGACGAGTTAGGAAATCAAGTTGCCCAAGCCTCCATTGGGAAATAGAAAATAGTTGATATGGATAAGAGGCCACAAGAACATGACAGTTTATAGGTAGAATGCCTCAGGATCTTTGCACAAGCCAAGGAGGAGGAGATAGTTTCTTTTACAACCCAATTATCCCCAGGAAAATGGCATTGAATCCGCTTAAGGAACCCACACAATAAAGACATATTTAAAGCAATGGATAAGAGTTACAAGATACCCATTCTATGAAAATCCAGTTCAAACAAACGTTTAGTTCAACAAGTTGCAATTATGTAGACTAAATAATAGGACTATACACCCAACCTTATATAATATGGAGCATATAAATAAGATAATAATCACATAGATTAAATAATAGGACAACCACCATATTAATTGCTATTGGTGAGCAGATCAAGTGAATTTTCTTATAGGGTTTTAGGTGAGGCCTCACTCTAGCTTCGTTGGATTCCTTACCAGCCTATATAGGAATCTTCCATCTTAGGTGGACATCATTGCCACCTAGTAGATATATTTCTCATTGATATTTCATGAAGTTAAAATGAAATTTGTTTGTAAGATATGGTTGCATTGTGATTTAGTATTTGGTAGGATATTTTGTGCATATCAAAGTTCAAAGAATAGTTTCTCTTAGAAGGGCCGAATACAATATCCCTGGTTAAAAAGGGAGCTCATAGAAAAATTTTAAATTGGACTTATTGATTCGGAGTGAAATTATGAAAATTGTGGAATTTTATTGTGCAAAACTTAGGTAATCTAATTCTTATATCCAAGAATAAAATAGATATGGTCTCTATTCCAACTCAGCACAAATTGGGTTTACTCTAGAGATTCTTGCATATGCGAAGGGTATTATCTTGTAGACATTTTCAATCTCAAAGCTTCTTACATATAGAGCATATAAATAATATAAGAGTATGTTTTTATTTTATTTATTTTCATACACACACACACACACACACACACACACACAGATATATATATAATAAAACAAGCATCATTGACTCTTAAATCACTTTCAATTTTGTAAATTTTCACAGACAGAAGGAATCGAGCTAGGTAATCAAAGGAATAACTAGTAGTAAGCTAAGTAAGGGTAATATAAGGTAAAAATAAGGCAATAAAACACCCTTGATTATAAGTAATAGATGAAATGTGGAGTAATAACATTATTACCAGATGATTGAGATAAGTTACACCATGTGTAACTCTTAGTTGAATTATAAAATGTATATTACTTGTATAACTAAAATGACTGGTTTTAATGGAATAGTTACCTTATTGAAGGTATTTTAATAAATGAACTAACCCATTTATTAAATAAATACATATTCTTTCATAATTTAGCAGAAGTGGGAATAAATTTACCTACTTTACAGAAACTATAAGTGCTAGCTTTGACTAATAACTCAACATACATTAACAATAAGAAAGCACTTTCTATTGGAAGAAATTCACATGCACGTGAAAAAAAAAATGTCCTTTATTCACCAGTGACCTCTCTCATATAGTATCTGGAATAAATTAATAAGATACATACCTAGAAATATACAATGCACACCGAGGACGAAAACAAAGAGACAACGAGACAACGCACGCCGAGAAGGTAGACCAGACAACGAGGACACATAGAAGGAAAAGCATGCTGAAAACACAGAGAAAACCATACACAAAACCTGCAAACACAACAAAATGAAAATTAGATTAAAACAAAAAAACTAACTGTAAAGAAAAAAATAACAAATTTACAACCTCTAACTTACCTTCGCACCTTTGCTTGCTCCCATGCTGGCCCCCAGAACAATGCAACACACCTAAATGATAAAACAAAGTTCTGCAACAATGAAACACACCACATAGCTCTCCAATAGTAAAATACTGATTGAAAACTTAACACAGAGCTCTGCAACAACGCAACAAAAAACAAAGCTCTCGAATAGTAACAAACTAATCGAAAACTTAACACAGAGCTCTGTAACATCACAAAGTTTGGCCAAATTATAATAAAAAATTCGGTCGAACTAATAGTTCAACGAAACTTTTGTTGTCAGTTTTCCTATCCCTGACGAAAAATTTGTTTACCCACACCACTAGTGTTAACGAAAAAAACAGTTCGGCCGAATTAATTTCAAAGCTTCAAACAAACTTTCTTAAAGTTTGGCGGAACTTCCTAAAAGTTCGGCCGAACTATTTGGAAAATGAAATTTTCGAATGCGTATCTCAGGAATGTGTAACCCAACTTCACACTTTTACCCCTTAATAATATTTCTAGCTCCATTAAGTTCACAATGGAGACTAAAGTTAATGGTAGCCTTCATTTTCTTAATGTTCTTATCTCCAAGAAAGAAGATGGCTGTTTCTCTCACTAGGTTTTTCGAGGAAAGCCCACACAGGGCAGTATCTTCATGCTAGCTCCCATCATTTTCAGGCTCAAAAGGTCGATGTTCTCAACACATTGGCAACTCAGGCTCTGAGGGTATCAAATTATGAACACTTGGATGATGGTAAAACCCATCTCCTTAAAGTCTGAGCATAACGGTTATAGTAAGCTCCAACATGTCAAGGTTTTCTTAAATGCGAGCAAAGGAGTGAAGTTAAAAAAATACCCAAGTGATTTGGTTAGCAGTGTGAAACTTTCCTTTATCCACAGTACCATTACCAAGATTTATCTTATTTTAAGGAGACATAAGATGTATTACCTTTAAATATCTAAACAACATTCGTAGTTCCCTTAGATACGTTAAAGAACCGTTGGACCGAAGAGCATGAAGGGTGTCTATTTCATCTTATGCTCTTACGGGACACCCTACGTTGGACAAATAGGTCGCTATATAAATCAAAGGATTCAAGAACATATTGGAGATGTTAGGAACTATAGGGCATGATCCTCAGCTCTCGCTGAGCATGCTAAGAAGACAAAACACCACATTTTTTTAGAAGAGTCTCGGGTCTTTGCTAGGGTTGACCATTTCTATCACTACAAGTTTTGGGAGACCATCAAAATATAAAAAAATGTCTGTTATCTTGGGTAAGGATGATGGTTGGAAAATTAGCAGTCGTTGGATCTCGTCTATTTTTTCCTAGATTTTCTCTTTCCCCTTCCCTTTTTTGTCCTACTTTTGTTATCTTTCCCCTTCCTTTATTGTTTTTTTTTCTTTAATAATATTCTCTCTCTTTTAGTTGTCATTATTATCATGAGTATATTTGTATTAGATTGAATTTCGATTCCTTTAATTAATTTCATTATAATTTTAATTTTTCATAGTTTATACTCATTTTTCAACGTATTGGTTATTTATTTAATTTGTATTTATTTAATATATATAATTCCTAAGATTATAATAATTGGTATTGATTATAATTCATAAAATAGTTATAGAATAATTTTTTTGACGTATTATTAATTCAATTAAGAGAAGGTTTCCTTTTTAGCAATATTTTATTAACAATAGTTTATTAAATACTTTTATATTATTAATATTGAGTAATTAAACATTGTATAATTTATCTTAATGGAGGATTCTGTGATTCATGATTAAAGAAACTCGGAAAAATATGGATAATAATATAAACACGTCACTTAAATATAATATGAGATGCAACCCTAAATTCCAACGGTTTAAAAATTAAATAACATTATAATATTTTTTAATTTATTAATCTTAAAAGCCCTTTCCTTAATTTGTGAAGGTTCAATTGAAGTATTTTATTAATGTTTCTTCAACGTTCATTTACGTTTGCATCTCTATAAATATTCAATCCATTTATAAATTATCGTGTTTAATTTTCATATTTATTTATTTTCATTTTTTGAATTTCACTTATAGATTGAGATGGAGATTTTAATTTATATTATTTTCTATAATTATTGTTAAAGTGTTTAATTGATATCATACATACATATATTTTAATTTATTAATTTATTAATATATATAGCTATATTTAATTATTGATTTCAAACTTATATGATCCATAATATTGTAGATGAGACTTTTGGATTAATAACATCATTAGATTAGAACCATCTAATGTGATTCATCCTCGAGACAAAGTTGAGAAAAACAGATATCATATTGGATATAAATAGCATAGATGCATCAAGTTCCATCCTAGGGACAAATTTGAGAAAAACAAATTGCACATTCAATATAAATTCTAGAGATAACATCTAATCTGGTTCATCCTCAAGACAAAGTTGAGAAAAACAGAAACAGATCTCATATTGGATATAAATAGGAGAGATGCATCAAGTTCCATCTCGAGGAAAATATTGAAACAATAGATATCATATTGAATATAAATATAAAAGACGCATCAAGCTCCAAATACAATTGTTAGAAGATAATGTTAGTAAATGAAGTTTTTTAAGTTTAAAAAGGATAGTTAGTCAATATTTAGTTTAATAATAATCTTAAAAGAATTAATTAGTTATGAAATATGAATTAAAAAAAAATTGATTTGAAAGAGAAGGGAATGTAATGGTTATAAAGGCATAAAAGAATAAAGGTTGGAATGAATAATTAATAAAAGGGTAAAAAATATTATATATTCTTATTATACATCTATTAATATTTAACCGTATAGCCCAAAGAAAAACAAATTTATTAGAATAGAAATAATGTAAATAAAAGTAAATAAATAAATAATAATAATAATAACATTGTTTTTTATTAATCTTAATTGATTTTATAAATATTATTAAATTATTAATTATTTTAATTTTTATTAAAATAAATATTATATATTAATATCACTTGAGTCCATAACTTACTAAACCATTCATTTATAGTCAGTTGATTTGATTGTATTAAAGTAGTTTTCGAGAAAAGTGTTATCTCTCATGGTTTGGTTATAACTCATTGTTTTGTACTTTATATTTATTTAACAAGTTGTCTATGGAGGTGGAGGAATTGCCCAGATGACTGAAAGTGGCTGGAATCTGGGCAAAATGTTTTAAGAAATATTGCAGTAGCAGTGTTTGAATCATGTTTTTGATGGTGGAAATGGATTCATCACCATCAAAATCCTCAAGGGAACCCAAAATCTTGAAATTTTATAGCTATAACCTGAATTTACAGAAATTCTTGTCAGATTTTCTTACAATCTTGAAAAAAATTCCATGATTTTTAGGGAAAAAAAAAGGCTGGTTTGATTTATTTGATTGTGTTAAATTAGTGTTTGAGAAAAGTGTTGAGCACTTCTGACGCAAATATATATATATATATATATATATATATATATATATATATATATATATATATATATATATATATATATATATATTAATGTGGGCTGAAGTCATCTTTGAACTTCGAGCCCTTTATTCTTTGAAACTACATGGCCTTGGTTCGTGAGTTCGATCGATACACCATGCGCCCTAGCCCCCTATCCTACTCCTTTAGTCATGTGAAATAACCAACGACCGTGGCCTTGTCCTTTCGCCCTTTCTATCATAGCTCCTTCTCCTTCGCAATGGGTCACTTTGTTCGGATATATCTTGGGGCTGGGCCGACCAGGCACGCTTGTCAACCTGGTCCTCCTCCCAATGGATCTACTGCTAAATTTTAAATATAACACGTCGAAAATACATGTCACATGACACTTGGAGCCCACTGGTTGGGTGGTAATTTGTTTTGGCAGAGATTGTTGGTTTGAGCCCTTTGGAGGTTCAATCTGGTCAATAAATAAAAAATTCCAAGTCATAAAGGGACACATGGCCTTTCTTGATTATGCCATATAGAGCCCTTTGATTGGGCCACATGGCGCAATGATATTGGCCCAATTTCAACCAATCATAAGAATTGATTTGTTTCCTCATGCCCATGCCATGTGTTAGTTTTGGATTTGTCTTGTACTATTTAGTCATCCTATTAACCTCAACAACACATCAAATAACCTACTACCATGTGGCATCCATACATTTCATAGTCAACCCTGCAAGTTGACTTTTTTACTATTTGCTAAAAACTTCATAATGTGAGAACTTCCTCATACACCGTTGGAATGAGGCAATTAAAGCGTCATGATAATTAGAATGACGTGAACTACAATTTGGCACCAATTTCAAGAGATTTTTAGCACTTTCATTTTTAGCATATTTTTTATTGCCTCGATCAACGACGAGGTTTTAAAATGAATAAAAGTTTGGCCCATTTTATTTGAGAAGGTTGGGGCCTTCGGCAAGTGGCAGCTTTCTAAATAGGAATTTGGGTATTCTTTGATGGTTGTAGCTATCAAAATTTCTTATGCAGGTTGGGACCTCTCAAAAGTGGGGCCTTGTTATATAGGGAGTCGGGGCTTCCTAGCTGGTAGTGTCAAGCATATTTATGTAAGAGAAATTTGAATATTAATGAGAACGATACAAGCAAAGAAATAGTACGGTGGTGTTTCTACCCTTGAGGGTTTCCAGCTAAAATCATGGTGTCTCTGTGTGTTGTTTCTCATGTTGTTTCGAAGTTGCATGCATGCCATATTCATGTTCTTGTATTGTGCTACTAGTTGTTTCATTTTTTAACTAATTTGGGAAAATTTGGTTTTATTTTTTAAATCAACATTATGTTGATTCACCCCCTTCTAAGTATAATGAAATTGACAGCATAATCTCCCCTTGGCCTCCACCCTTCTCACTCCACACCCTTCTCCCAATTTTTCTATTCAAGCACATCTCACCATACAGGAAATTGATAAAGGAGTTCATGAGGTGATCTGCCATTTGAGTTCAATATAGATAGATTTAAAAAATCTTCTAAGAATTGACCTTGTTCATTACTCCCAATTTTAGTTGTCTCTAGGGTGGTTACATTCGAGCTGTAGATTATATCAAAAGGATTATACAAAAATACCTAAAAGTCTCCTTTAAAAAAAAATATATTTTTTCTATTCCACATGAGTAGGTTGTCTTAAAAATCGCATGTCCAAAGACTATTCCACTCAGTATACCCTCCATCATTGCTTGTTTAGAGATTCACACAAGTCCTTTAACAATTTTATTAAGTATAAAGAAGATAGAGGTATTATTTTAATTATCAATAAGACTTTTCAATTATGACATAAAATCATCTCCTCTAAATATTTCCATGTTGTTGGATCCAAGGTTATCACTTCCCCACCAACCCGTACATATATATATCTAGGTTAAACACCCCTTGATCCCACCATCCCTCAACTCCCCCACTCCACTTTATCACTCCACAACCTTCCCCCAAGGTTTTGTATTTATGTTCCTTCTCTCCATGAAAGAAATTAAGAAAGGAATTTATGAGGTGATCTTCACGGTCGATCTGAAGCCAATATAGATAGGTCTTCAAATCCTTTTATAATCAAGCTCATAACTCTTAATCTTATTTGTGTCTCTAGGGTAGTTAAATCTAAGCTATTGAGTCTCAATAAGATGATATCATGTTTTCTGAGAATCCCTTTTAGCAAAAAATTAGATTTGTCCCATCAACTTTATGGGAATCAAAGCACCACATTCCACATTTTACATGAGTAGATTTAAAATTAAACATAACCATCCCCTTCAAATATTTCCACATATAAAAATCTTGGGTAACCACCCCTTGCATCCTCCCCTTTCCCACTCCACACATTTCCCCTAAGGTTTTATCTCTATCGTTGTCTCACCATACAAGAAATTTGTGAGTTGGTCTAGAAGGCCCTCTTGTGCCAATATAGATAGATCTCAAAAAGCCTCTAAAATACAAGCTCTTACATTACTCCCAATTTTAGCTCTCTCTCAAGGGTGGTTAAATCCACGCTATAAAGCATCTTGAGAGGATGATATCATATTGTCAAAAAGTATCCTTTAGCATATAGTTGATCTGTCCTATCAACTTTGATAGGCACATCAAAGCACCTCATTCCACATTCCATACGAGAACGTTGTCTTCAAAATCCCATCTCCAATGACTATTTCCCTTGGTATGACCCATTTGTAATGAAATTTGTGGATTACATCATTTCTTGTTTAGAGATTTACATAACGCATTTACGAATTTTATAAAGTGAAAATACCATAAAATTTTCTTTAATTATCCCATATATGTATTAATCCCAATTTATTTGTGTCTCTAATATGGCTAAATTCAAGCTCCAAAATAACAAAAATTATACCGTGCACAAAAATGATATCGTGTTTCATGCAAATTGAGTTGTCAAGTCAATTGTCCTTAGAGTGAAAATATGATATTCCACTTAATGAGCATACCTACACATTGTATTCAAAGAATTCAAATCCATTCATTATTTCACTTATATATACTCTACTAAATTCATGGTTGAACCATTACACATTTGGAGATTTACATAATTCCTGAGGTAAATAAAGTAGATCCATCTAAACTTCAGAACTATCACAGGCATAGAGAGATCAAATTACTATTTTCAAATATTACAACTTTGATGTGGAAATATTTACGTCTTTAAAGATTTTAATATATCTATAGGATATGTTTTTTTCTTTTAAAGATTTGTTTTACAAATATTTTATTAAAAGAAATATTAAAAGACTTTGGAGTAGGATTTTCTATTCTTTGTGTTGAATTAAGCTTATTCCATTTATTTAAGAAATGGTATTGGCTTTGGTAAAGAGTAAAGATATTTAAAATTTTACATAATTTGGAATTTTACTGTGGTAAAAAATCTTGTTGAGAGTAAATTCATGAACCATTCAAATTAAACTTATATAATAAAATAACTATTAAGTAAACACTAGCCAAAATGTTTTTTATTATCTTTATTATTTATTTATTGGAGATGTGACATACTTACACATCGCCACCATACTAGGTTGTAGAATGCACCTCTCGACGCAACAATGTTATATATGTGACAATAAATTAAAATATACTTTAAAACCACAATTAACTTTGGAAAACCATAATTATTTCATAATATAATTTATTTCATATATAAATTTGTTCACCATGTTAGAATTCAAACTATCTCATTGTTACACATTTATTGTTCATTCATTCTTAATCCCTCCTAAATAAAATACTTCCCCGTTACATTAAGAGACCATATTCATAAACAAAATTCTTCATAATGATGCAAAATCTCTCAAGTGAATGATCCTGCAATTATTATTAACTACTAATAAATACATCACACCTTTATAAACAAATGTCATTATATATATCATTATTCCAAATCCATTGCAACTATATTTATAAACAAAATTATTCAACATCCCTCAAGTCATGTTCATTCTTAATTACTACTAAATACATCACAAATTTATAAACAAGTGTCATCATATCATTATTGTGAATCCATTGAGTTGTATAAGTCTTCATCCCTGACTCATTCTTAACTCAAGATCGAGATCAACTGCCTTTAGAGAACATCATTCACCTGCCAAGGAAGATACTTCTCCTAAGGATATTGAAAAAATCCCCCTCAAGATAAGTGCCTTTAGAGAACATCATTTCAGCTACCAAGGAAGCTACTTCTCCCAAGGATATTGACATAATCCCCCTCACGATTAGAAGCATTAAGAGGCCAGTTTGGAGGAAGAGAAGAAGGTCAATCCCTCTTCTTTTTCTCCTTCTTATTTAGATGTTCTAAAAAGAAAAAAAAGATCGCCCCTTCTATTAACTAGAAACAAAAAAGATGAAAGTAAGAAACCCAAAAATTTTGTATCTCTTGTGGTCCTACTGTGGTGGTCCTGCTTGGATGTGAGTTTCTATTAAGTCTTAAAAAAATATTGTTTTTGTATTATCTTGTGCAAACAATTTGTAAGAATTTACTCTTGTTCTCAAGATGCACTAGGATCACTCTCTCTTCTTGTTTTGTTAAGAAAATGATGATTTTATACAATCATTGAAGAAATTTTCCCTATAGTATTATTCATTCTATTGTACTTAAGCTGTTTATCCAGCCACATAGTTTTACTTAATACAAAAAACTTTTCCTGGTTTATGAAAAAAATTGATATCTATATATCTATATATATATATAATAAATAAAATCATGTATATATTAGAAACCTATATATCTATATATAAAAAAAAGGAAAAAGAAAAAAAAAACTCATTATTATTCTAAATACAGTGATTCAGAAGTAATTTAGCAGTGGCTGTAATAGCGCAGTGGCTGTAATAGCACAATGCCCTCGGGCCAACCTTTCCTGGGATCTTGTTCGAAGTTAAAATGTAGAAAAAAAATGCATCCAAGTTTCATTCATGCTTCTTCCTCTTTAAAATTCACATTGGTTAGAAAAGGTTAAGGCTGCGAAATTTCATTTAACTTTATTTTGGTGAATTTACATTTAAACTGCTGGTCTATTAGCTTCTGTGCTTTTATGCAGAGATTCTATGAGTATTAAGATATACTCAAAGCCGAAGAACAAATAATGTCAATTCATATGATCAACAAAACAAAGCAGTAATGCTAAAGCTAAATCTAAGGATCTTGCCCGTTTATGTCATTTCAGAGTGGGGCAATTCAAAATATCTAGGGTTTATCCTGCTGGTGAAGAATAAGTGTTGAGTATTAATGAGAAATTCCAAGGTATGAAAAAAATCAACCAGAAGTTGACATATAGTTTGTCAAGATCTATTTACATGAACATAATTCAAAACAGCACCATCAATACCAGGTTTCCACCCAACTTGAAGAATGAGAAACCTTCAATTAGACTCCTGAAGTAATTCTGATATGCATGTTGATCAGTTGCTGGGGCTACAACTGTCTTCAACAGATAACGTGGCAGGGTTTGAAAAAGCAACATACCCAAAAAGCGGATCTGAATATTTCTCGTGAACAACTCTAAGCTCATTTCTTCCCGCATTTAGGTGAAAATCAACCATGAAATGCGCACATTCCTTGGAAAAATGCACATAAATATTATTACTTCAATGTACAGAGCTAAAAAAATGTGCACACAGTTCCAGACAGTTAGTATGCGCGTTAGTATTAGATACAATTTAGACAGGATGTCAGTAGCTGAGTTCCAACAATATAGTTGATCAATAAACAATGATCTGGCCAGCTATGCCTGCCTGTAATTAATTAATAAATCTAAAATTGTGAAGGAGTACGAATTCTTAGAAGGATAAAATCACTAAAAGCATGATGCCTTAAAAATGAGAAGTCTTACTTGAGGTCCGATTCAGAGTAGCCTGTATGAAGGGTAAGTGTTTTATTCCAACATGGATCCTTACTCAAAGTGCATCGAGCAGTGTAGGGGGCAGCAGCAAGCATTGATGGACTGCACTTGATCATTATGTACTGAAGCAAACACAGTCCAACCAAGAAGAATGCCAGATTTTCCATCTGAAGCATTTTGAAAATAGATTTTATGACTTGTAAGCGCACCAGAGTATTATTAGGACTACAATAAAGCAAAGTAAATTAAACCAAGAAGAATGTTAGACTCTCCGAGTCATTTTTGAAACCAGATTTGATCAATGCCACAAAGGATTATTTCGACAATATAAAAGAAGTGTGATCCAGATATTTACCACTTTGTAGGGACCAACTGCCTTCAGAAACCTGTGGACGAATATATATGGACTGGGAATGGTAAGCTTGAACATCCGTTGCATTAATATTGCAGACTCCTGCGAAGATTTAATATCAATTGATCAATCAAACTAAATCTTTGGAGACTATGTTGCAATCCAATGACAAAGAATGCGAAGATTTAATGTCAATTGATCAGTCAAACTAAATCTTTGGAGACTATGTTGCAATCCAATGACAAAGAATTATCAGTTAGAGCTAATTACCATGGCCACTAGCTGTTCTGGCATGCATTCGTTTGGGAAGACGCAGATGAAGTCATTGACCTGAAGCCAAGTATGAACCAGCTCTTATCAATATTATGTTACCCATTATGATATATTTTTTGCGCTGATTTTAAAATAAAGGGTAATCTTCTCTATCAGTAAAGGTTGTTGTAGTGTATGTACTTTTCAACAGCCAACCAGGTCTTCTATTAATTAGATATATACATTAAAGGTTTCCTACACCCACCCGTCTTCTATTAATTAGATATATACATTAAAGGTTTCCTACACCCACCCTTACTATAGAGATGCCACTAAATTATCTTACCTCTCCCTTACTATAGAGATGCAACTAACTTATCCTACCTCTGAAGGCTAGACTTCTTCGTATTTGCTAGCTATACACAATGCAGCGTCAGGCGTAGGAGATAGTCCATATAAACCTTTTTTACACCTACGTTTGACCGCATATGGAACTATCATATTAACAAAGTTGCACGTCTATCAACTAATTAATCATGATTGCCCTCTTCTTTGCGTTGATTTTAACCTGATTTCACATATAATCTGGAGGTACGCAGCTTATGTCCTGGGAATACATGAATCCCAAATTTTAGTGAAGGAAAATGAAATTTTACCATCGGACTTACAAGAAACTGCGATCATTGACAGAGAAACATACCTCATTTGTCCTGCAAAATGTCTATATATCTTCAACGTATTCAACAACTGCCATTTGATTTTCAATGTTTCCATCATCAATGCTAGGGAGCACCTGATGGAAATCCGTGAGTGCATCCTGAAATACCCTTATCAAGATTATTAAACATCTTCAGCCCATTCAAATCATAAATAAGCACAACACTATGTTGAGGCTATCAAGATAATTGATCACTTTCATCCAACTTACAATATGATTAAACACAAAGCTATATTAAGGCTATAAAACTTGCTAGTAATTTTGAGACGACATGGATACTCTTTGGTTTGTGTATATTTTTTGAACTAGTACAAAACATGAAAAGTATAAGAGAGTGACACAGATGTCACTTTGATTTGTCAGCATTGCAGTCAATGATGGTGCAGTGTGTCTACTTGCTTTCAGCTGACTAGGTCTTTCTAATCCCCCTTCTTTTGCACTTGAGTCTACGCTATCACTGATACGAATGACAGTGTCATTGCTGGTGGTGCAACTTTTTTTTTCAGAAAGCAACTATTTTTGGTGGTGCAACTGTCATCATAAGGTAAGTTGGCTGGGCTTAAAAAGCAACATAGCCAAGACATGGATCTGAATACTTCTCATGAATAACTCTCAACTCATTTCCTCCTGCACTTATGTGGCAGGCAAGCATGACTTGTGCACATTCCCTCGAGCAAGTAAATCAAATGTTATTCCTTAACAATGTAAAGGGTTAGCTAAATGTGCACATTCGTCAATCTTTCCCATATCTAGAATTAGATACAATATCGGACAAGTTGCAAGTAAATGAGTGCTGTAGCCGGTCCACCATGTTTTGGATATATAATCTACGGATTGGGTAATTCATGGAAATGCCTAATATATTTAGGAATAAGCATCTTTCAGAAGGATAAACTCATTAGAAGCATGGTGCATGGTGCCTTGAGAACTCGAAGACTTGCTTGAGATCTTCTTTAGAGTAGCCTGTGTGAAGAGAAAGTGCTTTAGTCCAACATGAATCCTTATTCAAAGTGCATTGAGCAGTGTAGACAGCAGCAACAACAAACATTGATGGACTGTATTTGATAATTTTGTAATGAAGCAAACACATCTCAACCAAGTAGAATGCTAGATTTTCCATCTGAACCACTGCGATCATAAATTCTATAGTTTAGGAGTACAAAAGAGGATTATTAGGAAATACAATGAAGAAAAGACATTTAAACAAAAACATCAATTTTCCAGAAGTATTTTGAAAGTCAATTTGATTAATACATGAGAAGTTTACTCTGACAATAAAAAAGAAGCAGTGGAGTTCACCACTTTATCACTTTGTCAACACCAACTGCCTTGAGAAACCTGACAAGGAATACATATGGAGTGGGAACGGTAATATTGAATTTCAGTTGATTTAATAGTGTACGCTCCTGCCAAGTATTATTATCTATGTATCAGTCACACTGAATCTTTGAAATATATTGTAATTTAATGAAACAAACAGATTTCAGTTAGAGATAATTACCATGGTCACTATGATTTTGGATGTGTATTGGTATCCTGAGATGCAGATCAATTCATTGACTTGTAGCCAAATATGAATTGATTCTTCTTATGTCAATATTCACGAGCCAACCAAGTATTCTATCAATTCGATATATACAAAAGGTTTCCTTACACTCATGCTTATGGATGTCAGTAAGTCATCCTACCTACCTGAGAATTACAGCTATCTTGAAATTTGCAAGCTATAAGTACCTTGAAATTTGCAAGCTATAAGCATCGCAGTGATACCCACTAATTGTAATTCCCACATTCTAGCAATCCGAATAGAAAGGTATCTATCCATAATGTTTACAGTGAGATACAATGTTTCTGGAATTAGTTCACATTTCAGATACACCTGCAAAATTTAATATTTCGAAGTAAAGCTTAAGAAATTGCCCAGATAAAACTCTTCTAGATATAAGATTGCCAACGAACGAAATTAGGATAGAAAAAAATGTGTACCTATGTCAACCAATCAATAATGATTTCCCTCATTGTCTCATTGAATTCATTGAATTCATCTTGCCTTTTCATATAATCGTACATAGGGGCTGCCAATAATTGATTTCTAAACAAAAATAAAAAATTTACCTTCACATTCACACAAATCTTCAATCATTGATAGAGAAACCTACCTCAATCTTCGTATAGAACTTGTATATGTCTTGAACATATTCCACAACTACGAATTGGTTTTCAAGGTCGCCATCATCAATGTTAGGGAGAACCTTTTGCATGTCCTCAAATACCCCATCAATATTATTAATTATCCAAACTACATCATAAATAAACAGAAATCGATATTGCATATATAGAACCTCTTAGTAATTGATTGTGGATGTGAGTGCCTTTGGCTTATGCATATTTGGATTTGAGGTAATACTAAAAACTGAAAGATTACGCAAAGTAAACAATAGATTACAAACAAAAATAAATCGCTACTACTCAATTGGATTACAAACTCATATACATATTAATGGAATGGCGAAGCAGTTACAAGTGCATTATATCCACTCCGAGTTTGCGTCTAGACTCACTACAACTTGCTTCCATGACCGATCTCTATCTATACAAAACTTATGTCAGTTAATTTTCCATTTCCAGCATCAATAATTTAAGGCGGTGGGGCCCCTTCCACTATGAGTAGGAGGTGATGGCATGATGGTGATGGGAGGGCTGTGACGGTAGGGTAGTGAGGCAGTTTGTGTGTGGAGTAATTACTTCCAACAAATTGACCATGACTTAACATAACTTAAACATGTCTGATGGCCTAAGTTTCATCTAGGCTTACAATGACTTAAAAACTTTGACATCATGTATTTAACTAGATTTATTTTTCCTTTTCTTCCAAATCATGTATCCTTTGAATTGATTCATCTTTGTCTTTTTGGTGTAGGTTCCAAATTTTAATTTCTTCATTTATTTTTGTTGGAATTTAATTCCAAGTGCAACATAAAACAGCTGGAAAGAAAATCTGATTGCCGCAGATATTTCAGCAAGGTGGATGCCTGAAAGTCGTGCTTGATATTTTGCACATTACTGTGCATTAAATTTTCAGAATTAAATGCCCCTATAACAGCCGACTTCGTTTCTTCGAAAGGCATCACCGCTTGCTGCATTCAATACGCAGATAAGCTTTAGAAGATATTTTGTATTTTTAAATATTATAAGTCAAATGTGTTTTTCACTTATAAATGTAATGAACAACAGTTCGTTTTGAAGTTAGAAGAGAGTTTGAGAAATTGAAAAGGGAAGAGAAGAAGACATAGCAGAGAAAACAGAGTCGCTGTGTTTTTGGAGCAGCATGCATTTTACAGGCTGTTTCAGCAACTGTATGCGTGTTTCAGCAACAGACTGTGTGGTGTTTCAGCAACTGTCTGCCAGTTGTTGAAACACGAATCTGTGTTAAAAAACAGAGTTTACAAAAATAGAGTATGGAGTTTTTGATTATTCCAGAACTGTAGTTCTAAAGAAGTTTGTAATTTTTATTGTCATTTTTATGGTTAATAAAAACATAGCTTTTCTCCATATTTTCTTTGTCCAGATTTCTCTCATTTCTTTGTGTTGAGTTGAGGAACTTTGCTTCCTCTGTTTTGTTCGAAATTAACAGAAATTTCCATCAATTTTTGCAGCGCTTCCATTGTTAAATATTTGTTTCTCATAAAATCATATAAAATCATTCGAGGATGTCCATGGATGTCATCTACTTCTTCAAAAATATGCTTCTATGTAGAGTATTGCCACATCTCATTTTCTATAGTTTTGTCTTCATCTTCAATCTTCTAATTATCAATTTTCTGCAAAAAAAAAGTTCATAATAAATTTTTATCTCTTTAGGACTCCAACTCATAAAATTTCATTGAAATTTTCGTTTTCAACATCATCCATGTTGTCTTCAATATTCATTATTGAATCTTCTATACAAACTTCATCGACACATGGTGTTTCAAGCCATGCTTCAAGGAACTTTAATTTTTCTTCATATTTTGTTGCTTCTTCTTAGTTGCTTCTAGCATCTGCACACCCAAATTCAATGTTAAGTTTATATGAAAAAACATGTTCAGAATCATATTGGTTCTGTTCATTCTTCTCTAGAATGAGAGCTTTCTTCCTTTATTCCTTCTTTGTCTTAATCGGTGTATCATAATATAGATTATTTGCCTCTAAAAATAGGTTTTCATCCACTTGGTTTCCAAACACAAGTGAGTTTCTGTCACAGAATAACAATGTATCAATAAGATGTTTCTGTTGTACCATCTGCAACCACTCATCACTAGTGCATTCATCTTCATTAAAGATAACATCAGCAATTTCAATTGCTGGATCCACTGATTCAATTCATCACCACTGGAAACATTATCTATGCAAAAATCAACTCGTGCTCGTAAAACACCATCAATATTGTGATCCACTTTCAAGTGAGATTCACCAAAATCTTCCTCTTTCTGTAGATTTTCTACTACAGGTCCATCTTCAATTTCATCTTCGAATACTTCTTCAATAGGTTGTATGACGCTGCGATCTTCGACTCGATTAATCCCCCTTGCACCAAGTTCTTCTTCCAAGATCTTCTATGCTTCCTTGCAAGTTGTACCTTTTTCTAACTTACACAAAAAAATCTCATCCAATCCCTGTTTGATAAAATCTAATGCTAAAGCATTGCACCCGTCATCATATGGGTTATTACAATGACACTTAATTAAACCTTTATCTTGATGAAAAGTTAGCATTCTAATAACCCAAAGATCAAAATTTTTACCAGTAAACATAGGTACTGGTAACTGATCAAAGTTGCACAATTCACCATCCATCTCTTCTTTGTCCTTGGCTAGAATTCTAAGTTGCTCGGCTCGAGCTTGAACCATGATGATATTTTCCATTTCTCTTTGATTCATTTGCTTAATCTTCTTCAGTCTCGCTTGCCGACCCATGCCTGCAGTCTTTCCTCTATCTTATAGTTGAGGCATGAAGTTATCTTCAATATCGCCCCAACAAAAATATTATTTTTTATATGCACCCCCATAAGACACAAACATCACCGAACACATAGTTATGACATATCACCAATGCTTGACATATCACCAAAAGAAATTTTCTTAAATTTTTTTTTTTGTAAAGCCCAAAATATTTCTTGACATATCACCCTTTTGATAAACCTTCTTAAAATCTTTAACGTTTTTTCAAAATCATTAATATCATGCTTGGAAAATCTTATGGTCCTAAAATCATTTTTCATAAATGAGCCTAAAATATCTCTCTCATAAAAAAAAATCATAAAGGGCTTGACATATATAGGTATAAGCTCATAAAATATCTCTTCACCTTTTAAAAACCATTTGATTTCTTGAATTAAAAAAAAAAAAACTTCAAAACTTTGACTTCTGCAGCTACCACTGCCTTCAAACCTTCAATCCACTTATTGCCATGAATTGTTTTAAAGTTGTTTTCAAACTTGCCCATGCACGAAATTCATGAATATGTAACCTCAATAAAATCCTTTACTTAGGATGGTTGGATAACGTTGAAGCTTCACTAGATATTAACTTTCAAAAATATAACTCTTTCAACAAAATTTCAAAACATACGATGTCCATGCACTTAAAAAAAAACTTTTCATACGACCTTTTAAAACTTTGAATTTTCTCTTAAACCTTTCCCCCACTACAAGGAAAATACCCTCTATTGGAGGTTATAAGGGAGGTTTTTAGCGTTATAAAATTGGCCAAAATTAATAAAAAATCATTTTCTACAACATCTTTTTATGGCTACAGAGGTTTTGGCTGAGATTTTAACGAAAATTCAACACAACTAAAAAAAATAGATGGCCGGAGGTTATTATAGATGTTTTTTCATTGGTGTGCTACTCTAGATTTAATGCACCAGTGCATACATGAAGACGGCGCCCCAGGGTTGTCTTAGTCGAACGAATGCACCAGGACGTTAAGGTGTAAAACTGCAACAGGCGTAGTGTTGGTCATACAATGCACGGGCCTGTTCTAATTGGTCTTGGGATTTTGCAGTGCCCATAGGTTGTATCAACGCACCGGTGTGTATACCTTTATGATGCACTGGTGTGTAGTATCACAGAAAGGCACCGAAATTTATAATTGGTATCGGTATTCATGCGGTGCCTATTAATCGTAAAAATTCACCAGTGCTTATAGATACATAAATGCCTTGGTACGCAGTTTCACACAAACACAATGATATTTATAATTGGTATCAGTATTTGTGTAGTGCCCATAGATCGTACAACAATACTGGTGCATATAAACACATAAAAGCACCAGCCGACAGTTACTGACACACACCGGTTTTCATTTTATTTTTTTTTAGAAACATTGACCTGTGACAGTCTAATTATTGTGATTGTTTTAAATTCGTTATTCATCAAAAGTCGACACATATATATATTATAACAATATTGATATCATTAAATTTTTATTAGTGCATTTGAGAACGACAATGGAGAAGACAATAGAATAAATTAAAACATATTTTATGATTATATATATATATATATATATATATATATATATATATATATATATATATATATATGAATAAGAAAATCATTATTAGACCAAATGGGACAGTTATTTGTATCCCTTTGTCTTTCAATTGGAACATTATGTCCATTACATTAAACAAAATGTTTAATTTCGTAGACATATTTCAAAAAAATAAAATGCGTTGCTTTGATATCCAAACATAGTGATCATCATTCTTTGCCTAAGCTGCTGTCATTGCTCGAGCTACTTTCATGACGGGTTATTTTCTGGAATTTTTTGTTCATGGCGTTGATTGTTTTCTTCTTCTTCACCTTCCATCTACAAACATAAAAATAAACTGAAATAAGTCTATATACATTGGTGAGAATAATGAAAATTGAAATATTAAATAATATACATCAATGTAAATCGAAAAGAAAAATGACGTACCATAGCAACAATTGACTCATAAACTATACACATTCTTTCAAAACTATGTAGCATGCCATCTTTAAAAATTTCATCTCTTGGCGTAGTTCCATACTTTGTTTCATGCAAGTTTTATACTCCATAACAAATCATATATTGAATATAAAAGATTTTTTTGCCCTATTAATTATAGACGGAGCTAAGTAAAAAAATATCGATAGATTCTTACAAATTCCACAATTAAATTTTGATATGCCAACATATACCCACAACCCATATTTAACCCAATTTCAATCAATTCGTTTGATGGTTGTTCTTTGTATGTTAGCACCTGTTTGAATACATTCAATGATGATTTTTGTAAAACAACTTAAAAAATAAAAGTAAAAAATCTAGTTAAGTTGTTATAAAGAAGTTACAATTACTCACAAACATAGAGATCAACTCATTTCTTCCTTGTCGTCCTATTTTATGTGCTGAATGGGTTCCATTTTCTTTTCTTTTCTACAAGAAAATTATTGAATATTAATATTTAATGCTAAATTGTTTATTTATTGTACCTAACAATCGAAAAATTCAATGCTTACATATTACATTTGAAGCACGTTGTTGTTGAGATGGTTCCTCCTATGATCCAAATTTGTCCATTTCTTTGAGCATATCCTTGTACACCTTTTTGGACTTTCCTACTGGCATATTTCTGATATTAGCTCGTTCATGTCTTGAGATTTTCATAATCTTCCTAAAAATGTAACATGACAATAAAATATTTAATTTTTATATTGATATATGAAAAGTAAATATAAAAAAAGTGATATTTATAAATAATTATAGAAAAAAATTTAAAGGAATATTACTTTTTCATTCCTTTTTTTTTCTTGGTACGTTTTTGCTATTAAAAGTCTGACATGTCTCATTGACCAATTCTCTAGAAACCCTTCCTGTAGTTTAGATAAAATTTGGCTCTTGGAATCATTGGATTGATTTTTGTATTGTAAGTGGAAATAACGTCTATATATTCCTTCCACTGGATCCCTCAAAATTTTGTAGAAGTTTTCCCCCCTTTCATTAAATTTCAGCACCACTCCAAATGAGCTAAGGACCAATTCATTTTCATTTTCATGTTCTATTTTTTTCATTTTCTTAGAACAACATTCCTTTTCTGAGTTGTTGGTCCATGTAGAAAATTAAACAAATGTGAATTAGTAGACTGTTTGACACATGTTATCTAATAATTTTAAGTATATTATTAATAATAATTAAAAAAAGAAATTCATATTGGATCGATAGTATTTTTTCATTCACTTGATTCATTCTTTTGCAATTTTTCCATTAAAATTTTACGCTCTTCTGGTCCTAGATTAGAAATAATCATATCGAGCTTCGTCATTTTGTGGCTTTGCATGATACACGGAAAACAATACATATTAGTTAAACTTACATATATTTCAAAAATAATATTTTCTATAAATAATTTACAAAGAACTTGCCTTTTTTTATTTTCTTGATGTGTTATCGGTATCTTTGTTACTTGATCTCTTGTCAGTCATTTCTTTATCAATCTGAAACTTGTACCATATCATTCATTAATATATTTATAAATAAATTCTCAACTTTTTAGGTTGAAAAAAAATCTCAAGACACCGGTGTGCCTTTCATGAGGTATGCACCGAAGCCGGTGCGTGGGGATATTGAAAAAGCACTGCAAAACAATATAGTAGATTGTACGGTGCATTGGGTATTATAAACGCACTACAAAAATAGTTTAATAGACCATACAGTGCGTGGGGAATTATAAACGCACCACAAAAATAGTGTAATACACCGTACAGTGTTATACTCATAAAATGGAGCACCAGTGCCCTATTTCAGATGTGGCGCAAAAATTTAGAAAAATTGTTTTCATTTTTTTTATTACACAGTACTTACGCGGTGCAATGTATAATACAACACACCTGTGCAGTAGGGTACACAGGGTGCACTGATAAAGAAAAATCCATTTTTTCCAAAAATTTATGCAATGGCTGAATGGATTGGGATCCCACTATGAAATTTGTCCCATGGGTTGGACGTCAATCTAAAATGAAAAACCCTGATTCTAAAATCACAGAAACAGGGAGAAGAAAGGGAAAAATGAAGGGTTTAGGGTAAAAATTGATAAAACTGAAGAAAAAAATAAAAAAAATAATCAATTTTAATCACGAGATGGTTTGAAATTCTATGATACAGTGTTTGAATCACCATAGGTTTGGTTTATGATTGTCTAAATACTTATGTTCGAACGTATTTCGCTATGCCATAGTGCCCTCCTCTCTTGCTCCAAGTCTGTCTCTTGGAAATATTTGGATGAAAATTTTAACAAAAATAGTGACATAATGAAAATTGTTTAGTATTTAAAGAATTATTGTATGAAATTAGATTTCCGAAAATATTTTGCTGCACATTTTTCAAATTGTTGCTTTTTTTTCACTTAAATAAAATAGAGTTGCGTTTTTTTATTTGCATTTATTCGTGACCGTTGCAGAAGAGTTGTGAAGCACCAATGTGTCTTCGTAATACGACGCATCGGTGCATGTTATGACGATAAGCGCACTGGACTATATAAAGTTATTATATTTTGTATGTAAGATCATAATAAAACAATGGTAACTCTAAAGTACATGAATTTATTTCCATTATTTTCTAAACCTTATTATGTTACAAATATTAGTATTATTTTAGATTTTTTATTTTACAATTATTTGGAAATTTACAAATTTAAATATTTTAATAAAATCATTTCACATTCATGCAATTAAAATTTTCACATTAATAGAATTAAAATTTTACAAATATTTTACATACAATTACAATTAAAAATAAAATTACAATTACAATTACAATTACAATTTTACATTAATTTCACATACATGAATTACGATTAGAATTACAATTACAGTTTTAATTTTACATACAATTACATTTACAGTTTTACATAGAATTACATTTACAATCACATTTATAATTTTACAAATATTTTACATACAATTCAATTAAAATTACAGTTAAAAATACAATTGCAATTTTAGAATTTTACATACAATTAGAATTACAATTACAATCTTACAATTTTTCATATATACAATTACAATCATTTCACAATAAATTAAATATTACAATTACAATTAAAATTTTACATAAATATTTTACATACAATTACAGTTAAAATTACAATTAGTACAAATACAAATACAATTTTACAATTTTACATACAATTAAAATTTAAATTTCAATTACAATAACGACATAATATTTAATAAATATGATGGTCATTTAATATTAAATTAATTAATAAACATCATCACGACCATGATAACCATCGTAAAAACATCATATTCAACTAAAAAACGCATTCAAGCATCAAATTAACATTATTTATTAATATCATCGTAACAAAAACATCAAATATACATCTCATGTCAAATAACTCATGCTATCACATATACACATCTATCTGCAAGCTAAAAATTAAATGAACATATCAAACATGACCTGACAATATGCGCCACATCATGATGATCACCAACATGTAAATTAAGTACAACTAGAAAATGAACATAAAATGCATGGACCATATATATATATATATATATATATATATATAATTGAATAATGTTAAAAATATACAGTTGTAATATAAATGTCATGGACCACTTGGTGGTAGTATAACAACATCAATAGCAGTACAAGTCGAGGCCTGCTCAGTAAAGGGTGCAGCCTTGACAGTCGATGGTCGAGTGTGCTCATGATCATGATCACTAGTACTGATGGATGCATCAGCTGGTGGTAGTACAACATCAATATAAGCAATAGTACTGGAGGCTTTCTCAGTCAATAGTGCAGCCTCAATGGTCGATGGTCCAGCCTGCTCATGATCATGACTAGTACAGATGGATGCTTCAGACTGTTGTCTGGACATGGCTGATGGTCCACCCTCATCTCCATGATGACTGCTAGATGCTTCTATTGGAGCCTCATGCTCATCAGGTGTGGTGCAAGGTCAACGATCATGAGATGATGAGTCGTTGCTCGCGGAATTTCCATCATGTGTTGCGGCTCGACTATGCATATAGCTATGGACAGTCCTCCTCAGTCATGTAATAGTTGTCATAGCTTCTACGACATGTCGCATTAGACTATACATGTCACGCAGCATGACTCTCCACATCCTTAATAGCCTAACATCAGCATGTATGTCTCTGTAATGAGCGGGCCTGATGCCCGCCTCAACAATCAATGCACTGAGTTGGTTTCCCAACTCCATCCTATATCTAGTCTCAGGTCAACCATGCCTAGAAAAAGGAGGTATCGGTGCACCAATAGGAGCATGTATCTCTACTGCATTGGCCTCATCCTGATGATCATCATCCTCGACATCAGCCATGTCTTGATCATCATCAGGATCCACACCTGGATCATGTGGTGGATCCAACATCTCCTCACCATCAAAAGAGACAATTTCTGCAAAATATTAGAAGTACAGAACAATAATTAGACAATTTCATTACATAGTTTAATAAAAAGAAGTTAAAGAAAATCATAGAATAAATATAAATAAAACAATAATATTACCTGTATTATCTTGTGGCTCATCATCTGTGAAGAGGATGTTGGGACACCGTCACCAAACTAATCCAGCATAAGGACATGGGACCATAATGAAGGGATGCAACCCATCAACACTGGCTAGTAAGTCGAGTGCATCATGCGATATGCTAGCTGGAAACATAGTGTCTCCCCTCTTGGGCATCATCCGCCCCCACATGTGCATCTGGGCCTCGAACATCGGCCTACGAGGTTGTCAAACTAAACTATACCTAATCTCTGGAAACCTCTCAAAAAGTAAACAAAGAAGCTTTGAAGAAAAAGGGAAGTTGACCCTCCCTTGTGCATGAGCACAATATCTATCTAAGGTCGTACAAAACTGCTGTAAAAAAATGGCAAAGCACTTGACAAGTCGTGGCTGCTGTGCTAAAGAATCAACATAATATAAAAGCTAGCAACTAATGCATTGCCCATCACTGGTGTTGTGTGAAATGGTCGAAATGATATGTGAGAGGCACTGCACGTCCTGTCTACCAAATTTACCTATACAAAAATAACCTCCAGGTACTTGAAACTCTAAAAGAGACAGTACATGTGCGCCAATGTATCTTTGGGAGTAAACTAACTAACTCACTGCTACACAACCAGCTGACTCGTCCGAGTATGAGGGAAAATCCACCCCTCTCATCGATAGTCCTATAATAAAGTAAATATCCTCCTCAGTGGGTGCCTACGACTGGTCAAGACCAACCTGGAAAGCTTGTCGGTGGGCATTCCACCTGTGGATAATATATCTCAAAAACACACTATGGGCCTTTAGGGAAGTAGCCTCCTCATAGAACTTGAGGTGTCCTACATGCCTAAGGATCCCCTTGGTATCTGTTGTAATGGGGCAAGGGTATGTATCTCTCTCCCTCTCTCAGGCCACCCATTGGTGAATCATGTCATACTGTTCTGCCTGTTGTCGCTTTTGTTCCTCCTTTTCTCTCTGAATCATTGATATATTAAATTCATTTTTTATATTAAAACAGACATGTATCTAGGAATATATATATATATATATATAGATATATATATATATATATTTTAAAATAGGCCAGTCAATGCGCCACAAAAATAGTCACACACCAGTTTCGGTGCGGCTTAAGTTTGTAGCACCCTGGTGGTGGTGCCCCTAATGAAATACAACGCACTAGCATTGGTGTAGTTGTCTTTTTCTCAAGCACTGTTAACTATATCTAAGGTCAGAATAGCGGTGCGCTGACTGAAATATACGCCCCAAAGCGTATATTCAAGTCAGCGCACCGACTTCATGACAATTACATAGTCGACGATGGGGTCTTTTACCCGGCTGCACCGTTGACCCTCTCGGAATGTCGAATGCAGTGCACTCACATACACCAGGGCGGATAATTCTGTCAATGAACCGCACTGTAATTCCCATGGTAAACAGTCCACCTGGATAAATGAGCGCACTGCACTTTATTTTATTTTTAATTTAAAATTTGTGGGGCACCTTTCGGTACTGCCCCAGAAATGGTTCAGATACCGTTAGCACTGGTGGTGGTGCGGCCCACAAATTTTACAGGCAGCACCACTATCTGGTGCGAGCAAAATGGCTCAAGCACATCACATGACATTTTCTTTTCTTTTCTTTTTTAATGGTTATTTTTAAGGTTATTTCAAATTATAATTTGCTAAGAGGCTTAATTATGGAAAAACTAAAACAATACCTATACATTTCGTCGTCGAGGAGGAATATTGGCTGTAAAATTTGCAAAAGATAATTTGCCCACCATTTTTCAAAATGGAAGTTGGAGATTGGTGGCCAATGCAGAGCAGCAGTGCGTGCAATGGGTGCAATGAGAATATCGATGTCAGGGCGACTCAGAGAAAGGGAAATCACACCAATGCTTGAGACCTTTGGAGCATTGAGGAAAGTGAAAAATGCAGTTTTTTGGCCATAATTTTTTTTTATTTAACCCTGTTCCGATACGTGGAGTTTTATAGGCGTACCGATACGCTTACTTACAACCTCACAGGGCAGTGTCAGATTTGGCGCGTTGTTTATGATGCACAGGGGTGGTTCCCTAACACCGCACCGAGATATTTCAGTTTTGGAACGATGTTTTGATGATGCATTGGTGAATAATATTCGTAAAGCACTGGTGTGGAATATTCGTAAAGCACCGATTTTTTGGCGTTAATTTTTTTTATTTATTTAATGCTATTCCGTTGCATGATTTTTATAGGCACACTGGTGCTCTTGGATAAGTACGCACTGACACATTTCTGTTTTTGCGCGGTTTTTTATGATGCACCAGCGTGGAAGAGTAGTGAAGCACTGGTGCATTACCGTAATAGGACGCCCCAGGTGGGTGTGTACGTCGTGCATGTTATTCGGTCTGCCAATTTTTTGTGCAGACTAGTACGTTCTATGGTAGAGTGCACCAGTAATTGAGAGATCAGGAGAACTGGAAAAATGAAAAATCCAGGTTTTTTGCCATAATTGTTTTTTGTTCAACCCTTTACCGGTGTGCGTGGTTTATAGGTGCACTGGTTCTATTTCTTATGAACACACCTGTCTATTTTTGTTTTGGCGCATTGTTTTATGATGCACCTGTGCAGTTTATTTCCACCTCACCAGCTAGTTTCGGTTTTGGCACGATGTTTTATAATGCACCAGTGTGGAAGAGTTTTGATGCACCGGTGCTATAGAATAATACGATGGGCTGGGTGGGTGTGTATAGAGTGCACGGTGTCCAATGTGCCAATTTTTTGGTGCACACCAGTGCTTTCATGATTCCAGAGCACCGGGGTGACGTTTAATGATAAGCACATCGAGCGGAAAACATCCACAAAACCCTCCGCTTGCCAACCTCCTCTAGTAACCTCTACTAGAAACGGATGTATGGGGTATTTTTCTGTGGGGTTCCTCAAAAACATCTGGTAGAGGGTCTTTTCCTTGTAGCATCCATGATATGAAAAACAACTATTAAGAGACCAAACCTTCACCTCATTGGCAAGCTTCAATGTCGGGCACTCTTGGGCGCATATGCAATCGAAAACACTATTGAAAATGCTCCAAACCAATTTCTATTCAGGAAAAAGATCATTGATGACTCTTAGTGATACAGATCACACAAAACAATATTCACAGTTCTCAGTGGTGATTTACATACAACACACTAACTTTATATTCAAGTAACAAGCTCATGCTCAAGTTAATAGTCTCTCACACAAACACCACGCTCAGAATATAAAGTTTGAAACATTTCAAAAGTTTGAACCCTTGCATAACATTACCACATTTTTTTTCACCAGGTTTCTATCGAGTCTTTTCTTCAATAATTGAGAACTTTAAAATGTATTTTCTCTACTATGGAATTGTTGGAAACCCAATTAAAAATCACAAAAAATAATTTCCTCCAAATATGTCTGTGTCTAATTATCCAAATATGGTTGAAATAAAATTTATTTCAAAATCACATCAAAAAATTCTCAAATATTTCAATTAACAACCTTCTACTTTCGTGAAGAATTTAAAAAATTAAAAAAAAATTCAAACTTTCAACATGCTCCATCTACGCACAAAATTTATATGTATAATTAATTTTCAAAATGCTACATCACCCAAGTTATGCGACTATAGAATTATAACAACCGACCTCTAAATGATCTCACACGAGACCCAATTCAACTTTACTTCATGCTTGCAACCAACCGAAGTCCCCTCACTGGCCCCTCAATTATTCCACTTTCTTAGAAAAACACAGCTAATGTAATGACTCTCACTTCACACAATTTTTCTTTCCATTATTCCCCACTGAATATTATTACTAGCCTTTATACTATTGTAGTAAATTTTCCTTTATAAGTTTCTATCGCAATTCAACGAGATTCTATTACAATCTTTAGATTATCATATTTTTCATTTCATCGTAAATCGATGAGCTTTTGTCATCAATACTAAAATTATCATTTTCTCTTCTTGAGTTTTAGTATTTAGTTTACTACTGAAACAACACTCTGTGCATAATCTTATACATTAAACTAAGGCTAAACCAACTTCTTATGGTCTTTCTATGACAACTCTTTAATTTAATTAACTATATTTAACCTATATCTTCACCTCGTTCTTCCTTGTACTC
This sequence comes from Pinus albicaulis, assembly GCA_034641835.2. Classification (NCBI taxonomy): domain Eukaryota; kingdom Viridiplantae; phylum Streptophyta; class Pinopsida; order Pinales; family Pinaceae; genus Pinus; species Pinus albicaulis. The sequence goes on along the minus strand of CM076572.1, from coordinate 33,791,699 downwards.
TTTTGGATTATATATATATAAATATATATATATATGACATCTCCTCACCAAATATATATTTCATTTTATTTTATTAAAGAACCTACTCAATTTTCCATCCCTTTATTCATTTATTTGTTATATATGGCGAACTGATGTATTCAATGGAACTATATAGTAGTCCATAGGTTACCCTTAAACCCATACACTACATAATTATATACTATTCTCGATGCAATACTTTCATATCTTCATACAGCGGTTCATATCGCATCACATTGATTTTATTTTTCGAATCAACCTCATTGAGACCCTAATCGAATTCTTTTCCTAGCTATAGTATTTCCATATATATATTAAATTAGGTTATCACTACATCCTAGGAGAAGCTTTACCTTACATTTAACGTTGGCAATCAACATGATGCCATCCACTGGCTCATCGCTTGGTTCGAGGACATTAATGGAAATTTTAATTATCAGCGTACATCTTTTTATAGCCATCTCCACTCCAGATAATTCATGGCGGATTGTATGTAAACATGAAGAGACAGATAGTACCAACTCTTAAATTATTTTCGACACATTCCATGTGACTTTGTACTAATTATTAAATGCGTAGATTTCTGGAATTACTTCACGGGATTTTCTGCAGGTTTTGATGTGGAGTTACATCATTTTTCGAGAACCATCTCATTGATCCAGCATTTACCTTTCCATCTCTTGCCACGTGGACAGTGGGGATGTTACGCCATTTTAGGGTTTACTGAGGTGTATATCACTTGGCTTTTTCTGTGTTTACATTTTATTTACCATTATATTTTTTTCATTTGGATGCTCGCCGCTAGTGAACTATACTCCTACTTGATGATCTTAGAAAATGAGAGAGTTGGGCGTCTATTCACATGCAGAGCGATTTGGCCCTCCTTATCAGGTATGTATTTTAATAATTCTGCAATAACTTACCGTATTTTCCTCTGGCGGACTGTCTTATAAATTTTCCCCTTTGTTTTTCTGTATGCATCTACAATTCTGCATTAAGCTAAGAGGAGCTCTTCCTCCTTTAATTAACAGCCTGTCTGATCTTTTTCGTGACTTTGATGACTCAGGCATTTTTTCCGGCATGGAGTTTGCAATCTTTGGCATGTTAATATCTGGGTACGATTTATTAAAGTAGTGCCCATCTATTTAGTGAACTACGATTTTCATTATATAGGTTTGTAATTAAATTCTTGAGCAGAATAGCCTCTAGTTCATACTTTGGTTGGTATATAAAATTTCTCCCAATTTTATTTCTCTGGCATTATAAACATCGTACTTACAATTTCAAATCTCATACTAATTCGATGTCTGTGATTTGTCTAAATTTCTAGGGACATAAGGAATTCATACCATTAAGGTATTAAACAAATTTCCTTCCCTATTTTTTATAATGTCATTATATTCTTCTATCCATATTAATTCTACGTTTACATTAGCTAATTCCTTGATTTTTTGTGTGCAGTTAACCGTACTACCCTACTGTAGGTTACTGGTCATATTCGCATTTCACATCTTGCTTTGGGGTTTTCGGTATTGTTAAACGATTCATGTACTATCCCTACATGTTGGTCTTTAACTACCGAGCTTGATTTGCATTTTGGTCATGGAGGATTATATGGAGCTTTCCCTTGTTGTTTTTCTTTATTACATATTAAATTATGGAATGATGACTACACTGAGCATCATTTCCCCAACACATTGTGGGTTGTATTTTGACATTATTAATTTTTACTTCAAAAGTATGTCATTGTAATAAAAATGAACTGTATATCATTCCCATTGATTTTAATTTACTGATAACTCGTTACCCTCCTATAGATGCAGACTTAGATTTGTTAGTTGGAATAGTAGTTATACTCGATACACTTAATGGTTTATATTTTTGTTATGAGTAGCAAATAATTGAAGTCTTTAATAGTAGAAAATTTGTGTTATTTGCAATGGCTTTTTCACTATTAAATACACAATTCTATGTTATAATGGCTCTGATTCTGTTTATATCCATCTTTCAAGTAGTATGTTGCATCAACTATTTTATAGTTTTTTTCATACTGGTTAGCACATCAACGATAAAATATACCAGCTATACAATATATGTAGTTATATATATATATATATATATATATATATATATATACAAATTTGTTCTAATTCCTTTTTTTATACCATGTATATAAGATAGTCAATCATTATCTGCATACATATGTATATAGAAATTATGTTTGAGTAACTTCTTCAAGTTTTAATTGTTTTTCGAAGAAGACCCGAATTTACACGTGATGTGATATCTAGTCTAAGTTGTATCATAATGCATAGAATTTGTATATGGGCTTTCTATACCTAAAATATAGCTAACATCATGCCTTTATAAGCTCTATTATAACTAACCATATACAATTGTAAATTTCTGTTATAGCTAACAGTATACATTTGTAACCTTCTTTTATAGCTAACAATATACATAAATTAAATATGTTGTCCTAACAAGTATTTCCATTTTTTTTCCTAATATTCAATTTTGAGTAAAGGTAATTTTATTTAGGACAGAATTATATAACAGTTCCCTAGATCATAATCTTACTACAAGAAATTATTTATTTCTTAGCTATACTTAAAGAAATTTCATTTCGTTTATACAAGTATCTTATGTGTAGTTATGTCATATGTTTTCAGAATAGGAAACCTTAACTTTTTTTCCAACTTTTACCTCAGAATTCTGTCTAAAAATTGTGGGCTCCTTTTATGTGTTGACTGTCTTTCTATATACTATTTCTAAATTTATGTTCCCCTTTTAATGCAATAATATATATATATATATATATATATATATATATATATATATATAGAGGGAGAGAGAGAGAGAGAGAGAGAGAGAGAGAGCTTCCTACATCAACTCCACATTCTAAATTTACATTACAGTTAGTGATATTTTTCTTTCAGATTTAGGTCAGAAAGTAATAGTCGTTTATCTATTGCACTGCAATCAAAAAATTCTCTGTTAGACTCCGAACCTCATATTTAAATATGTCACCAATATAGACATTTAGGATGTTGGAGCTAACTTGAAATTTTCCATACAACCATATAGATAACAATGTTACTACTGTAACAGAATCTGTTAATTGTATGGGCCCTTTTATAGATCAGTGTACCAAATGATAAATCAAATAAGTAAAATCTACAAATATTAACTTCAGAAATTTCACATATATATACCTTAACAATTTCCTAAGAAAATATCAGTTAACACATGTGAAATCCATATCAAAGAGTAAAATTCTAGTTAGGTGTGCAGACCAATTTCTCTCATTAGTTCCACCCAACCTTAGAGTTCTCTCTTCGTAATGTTGAACCCTTGGTTAAACTGAGAGGGGGGGTGAATCAGTTTAATGCGGTCATGGTCTTGTAAAAATTTCTTTTACACTTATTTACATCTTCATTTTGTGATCAACTTAATATACAAAGGAACAACAATCTTAATAAGTGAGCAGCAGGTATTAAGCAGATTAAATACAGAATATAAACATATAATCATCATGCACATAGACAACATATATAAGTGGAAACCCATAAGGGAGAAAACCACATCTTATTATTATTTCGATGCAAAGGCAAGCTCCACTTCCCTCTCATCACTGATTTTGTGTAGGCTCCAACCTCTAGGAGGCTACTACCTCAATTCTGCAAGCTACAACTTGCAAGCAAGCACAAACTCCCATCTATTTTCTGCAGGCTACAACCTACAAGAGGCTCCTACCTCAGCTAGCTACAACTGGACTTCTATCAAGCTACAACTTGATATGAAAGCACCAACTTCCTCACTGTACAGTAAAATCATATGCTGATTTACTTGGATATCAGCTCTATTTTTCTCCTTCTTTACTACTGTCCCTCCAGCCTTAAAATTTTCTTTATATCATCTCTGGATCTTCACAACTCCTCTCTCCGATCCTTCTTTTTCTTACACTGTCTAACCTCTTCCTTTCCACTGATATTACATCTCTTATATAGATAACTCCTCACTGATTGCGTTCTACAGGGAATATGAAGTGAATAGGATTGACCCTATGCCTTCCACCCATTCGATTCCTCATTCTTCAGTTCAAGTTATTACATGAGAAATAATAACTACAATAGTCATGGAGTTTTTCTTATGCCTACGGAGACTTTCCTTTGCATCACAGAAAATATAAATTCAATAATACATTTACGGTTACAATCAAACATTTACTCAACACTTTCAGTTTCTTAGCTTTGCTGAGCATTCGTCCTCTTCTACTTGCTATCGTTTTGTCTTTTCTGTTATGCCATTATATTCTAGCTCTACTGCATAACTACCCTGTTTCTTTCGTTACCTATGTCTTTTGTGTTGTGTTCACCCTTTTCATCTGCCCATGTTGCCGCACCACGGTCTTGCACGAGTTCCTGTTATGCATTCATTCCATTCCTTCGTGACCTGTAGAGTATGGCCCACATAATATTTCCTTTATGCCCATGCCAAATTAAAAATCTGGGCTTTAGTCATCATAGATACGTTTAAAAATATCAACATTGTAAACATTATACTATGGCTCATTTAACATATAAAAAATAAGGGCTTATAGGGTCCCACACCACAGTGACCAATCACAGCGCATCGCATTTGACTTGCCCATAGGTTTTAATGTTTTATGTTTTAATTCTCCTTTTTTCTCTTATGCGATTTAACAACGGGAAATCCCATACACCCATACTTGAAGATATTTATGCTTCGGCTTTTGTCTTCATCGCGTCCGCTCTCTTTATCGCACTTCACACTTCAGTGTTCCCATGTGTTTGTGCAATTTTTCTCCTGCCCCGATTGCGATATGCGATGGTAATATCACATCGCAATACCAGCTACCATAATATAATTTACCATACCTTGCGAACTCATATCATATGCGATATACGATATGCAATCGCATCGCATCGCATTTCCACTTCACGGTATGCGATGGAATTCACATCTCCGCTGTGCAATATGGCATTGTTCTGCCACATCTCCCTTCGCATTGCCACATCGCATCGCAACATTGCATCCATCCAGCACCTATCACATTCACTTGTGATGTACGATATGCGATCGAGTCCCACTTGATTCTGATATAATCTCTGCCCTCTATCTCCTTTAATCTCATCCGTTGATCGTGTCAGTCCATGACTGCACTTTTTGGATTTAGGAAAGCGGGTCACGGTTCACAGCACTGCAGAGGCACTCCTTGGTAAGGAATAATCATCGGGCTTGTGCTACTGTAGTGAATGACAACCGTTGATCTACGGTCAACACCCGATGGGTGGGTCAACTGCGGAGGGACACCCTTGGGTTAACCATTGGGCTATTTGTGCCCCCACAGTACCATTGATCCTAGATCGACGTTAACCGTGCTCATAAGATGTGCATGAGGTTTAGCCTTCGCTGCCTCTGCTGCCTTCGCTGTTTAACTCTGTGACACCGGTCCCACACATTTTATCATTCTGCTCTTTATATACTTTTTTCATTAAAACAAAACATGTCAATAGATGTATTGGCCCCACAGCATGCCTCCTCTTAACTCACAATTTTGTTATGCCAAAGAATGTTGAGTCTGCGTCGTTGATCCTAGAATGATCCAATGGTCAGCACGTTATCGCATGCCAATAATCCCAATGGATAAAGTTTTTGAACCTACGTGAAATAGGTGGTTTCAGTATGCCATGCATCGACCTCCTAACTGTATCACATCCATCTCACATAAAACCACTTAACCTCCAAAAGTGGTGTGAAAACCCGCTGGTGGTTTTCGAAACCACTTTCATTGTTTCGTTTTTGCCGTTGGCTCATGGTTCCACATCAAATTTTTAATGTAGTTCCTCCGCATCATCAATTATGGTTATGGTCTGTTCCAGCAAATAACACCTCTTGTAGCCTCTACCACACACCTCTGTTCACTATTCAACTGCCCTCACTGCCGCTGCTGCCTTCACTACCTCTGCTGCATGCCTTTGCCTCTTTGTTGTTGCTCCGAATCTCTCCTGAGATTTTTCTTTTGGTTATTGCACTTGTTGCACGCGTTGATCTCTCTTGAGCTCCTTTGCCATCAATGACAATATTTCCAATAGTCTCCCCCTTTGGCATTGATGGCAATACTCTAATGCTTCCTCCAGGACTTCCTTTGCTTGCTTTTCAGAAGACCCTTTCTTCTTTTTCTTACTTTTCCTCCCCCTTTGAAATCAATGATAAAGGGTTGCACATTTCCCAATGTAGTTTCTATCTTTTCATTTCCTATGATCTTGAGGACCTATTCCATGCACTACTCCATTGTTCTAGCTCTTTGATGACAATTTATTGACTTCTCTCCCACTCGAAAGATGTTTTCTTTTCTGATATTGACTATCAGTTGTCTTCTGCACTGATCATGTTTCTTGTGTGCAACCCTTCTTCTTCTTCTTCTTCTTTTTTTTTTTTTTTTCTGATCATGTTAGAGAGTAACATCTGCAGACACTACCCCTAGTTTTTCTCTTATATATTCGAACGGTTCTTTAGCAAGAGATTTTGTGAATATGTCTGTTGTTTGTTCCTTGGTTGGTACATATTCCAACTTTACTAATTTCTATGCTACTTTTTCTCTAAGGAAGTGGTACTTTATTGGTATGTGCTTTGTTTTTGAATGAAGTACAAGATTTTTTGATATAATTATTGCACTTGTGTTGTCACATTCAATAAATGGGTTCATCAATGCTTACCTTGATGTCTTGGAGAGTTTGTTTCATCCACATTACTTGTGTGCAACATGCTTCTGCTGTTATGTATTCTGCTTCTGTTGTAGTTAGAGAGATAGAAGTTTTCTTCTTGCTTAGCCATGCCACCAGACTTTTTCCCAAATAGAATGCACCTCCACTTATGCTTTTCCTGTCATCCACACAGCTAGCCCCATCTGCATCTGTGTATGTTGTCAATGTGAAAGTTTTTCCTTTTGGATACCATATGACATAGTGTGCAGTTTCTTGTACATATCTAAATATTCTCTTCATTGCAAGTAAGTGAATTTTTTTTTGGTGCTTCTCGATATCTTGCCACAAGTCCTACTGCCAACATAATGTCTGGTCTAGAAGAAGTTAGGTATAGCAGAATTCCTACCATGGATCTGTAAAGTCTTTGATCTATATCTGCAGATCCATCATTAGCATATAGTTTTCATCCAGTGATCATGGGAGTTGTCACAGGTTTGAAGCCTTCCATTTGGAACCTTTTTAACATCTCTCTTAAGTATTTTCCTTGCGAGATGAATTTTCATGTGTTCTTTCGTTGAATTTGAAGACCTAAATAGAAGGTGAGTTCTCCAATCATAGACATCTCAAATTCTGATTTCATTTCTTCAGCAAATTCTTTTGTTAACTCATCTTTGTTGCTACCAAACATGATATCATCTACATATACTACTACAATTAGGAGTTCATTTTCATTAGCCTTTATGTACAAATTTATGTCTCCTCCTCCTTTCTTAAAACATTTTTTTTTCAAGTATTTGTCTAGCCTTGAATACCATGCACGAGGAGCTTGTTTCAGCCCATATAAGGCTTTCTTTAATCTGCACACATAGTCTTGTTTATATGTTAAGGAGAATCGTTGTTCCATGTAGACTTCTTCCTCTAAATTTCCATTCAGGAAGGAAGACTTAACATCCATTTGATATACCCATGATAGCATTCAAAGGCCAAAAACATTATGATTGCTTCCATTCTGGCTACAGGGGGAAAGGTTTCATCATAATCAAGTCCTTCAATTTGAGAATATCCCTTGAATACAAGTTTGGCTTTATTTCTGATTACCTGACCTTGTTCATTCATCTTATTCTTGAATATCCATTTCGTGTCAACGACATTTTTCCCAGTGTGTCTTGGAATTAATTCCTAGGTATTGTTCTTCTCAATTTGGTCTAGTTCTTCATTCATAGCATTTACCCAGTTTCTGTCTTTGCTGGCTTCTTCGAACTTATTTGGATCTATTTGAGATAGCATGGCTAGTTATACTTCTTTTATCTGTTCAGCAAGTTGTCTTCTTGTCTAGACTCCCACACTCTTATCCCCAAATATTTGATCTTCTGGATGGTTCTTTTGAGTGTGTCTTGAGGGACCTTTTGAGTTTAATTTAGTATCTTCTGTTGTCTTTCATAGTTAATCATTATCTTGGTTCTCATCTTCATGATCATCTGGAGGATTGCCGCATCTTCTGCTTCTTGTTCTGTTTGGTAGATCTTTGTCGAATCTTACATCAATGCTTTCCACAATATTTTTTAGTATTTTGTTGTAGCACATGTAACCCTTACTCTTGGATGCATATCCTAAAAATATTCCTTCATCAGCTCTTGCATCAAACTTTCCCAGCTTTTCATCATTATTGTTTATGAAAAACTTGCTTCCAAATACTCTAAAGTGCTTGATTGATGCTAGTTTACCATGCCATAATTTGTAAGGAGTCTTATCACAATTTGGTCTTAGATGAGCTTTGTTGAGAATATGAATAGCTGTGTGTACTTATTCTGCCCAATAGGTTTGGGGACTATTACTTTCTTGCATCATGGCTCTAGCAACATGTTGTACTAACCTATTCTGTCTTTCTGCCACTCCATTCTGTTGAGGTGTACCTTCAATTGTAAACTGTTGTTTTATCCCATGCTCATTGCATAGGTCTGAAAAATCATAGTCTATGAATTCACCTCCTCTGTCTGATCTGATGCACTTTAGCTTGCATCCTGTTTGATTTTCTTCCATTTCCTTGAATATCTTGAATTTCTCAAGTGCTTCGGATTTATATTTGAGAAATGCCACCCATGTCAATCTGAAAAAATCATCTATTATCAGCATGAAATAAGATTCTCTGCTTGGTGCTTTAGTTCTTGAAGGTCCACACAGGTCCATGTGTACAAGCTGAAGAGGTTGACTTGTAGATAGTATCTCTTTGGTCTTGAAAGATATGTGGGTCTAATTTCCTAGTTGGTAGGATTTACATATGGTATTTGAAGGCTTATTTATTGCTAGCATATCTCTGACTACATTCTTCTTTCTCAGACTAATGATGTGGTCAAAGTTTAGGTGTCCCAATCTTCTATGCCATAACCATGATTCATAAAGTTTACTTATGTCACATGCTTCATTCTCTTCTTTCACTATATAGACATTACTTTCTGTTCGAACACCTTTGATCAAGGTCTTTCCTGTGGTGCTCGATCTTACTTCACAGTCTTGGGCTCTAAAAAGGACCTCACAACCTTTATCACACATTTGACTGATGCTTAGCAGATTAGCTTTCAGCCATCCAAAAATAGTACATCTTGAGCTTTTCCTATTCCATTATTCTGACTGACTGAGCCTTCTCCTTTGATTTTCCATGCTTTATCATTGCCGAATGTTACATTCCCATATGTCTTTTCATCAAATGTTACAAAATTGCTTCGATCTCCAGTCATATGCTTCTGATCTTGAGCTATTAGAGCCAGGTCACACTTATTAAACTTATTTTTCCACTGCATGCATCCTTCTGTTTGGTACATTTTCTAAGAATATGGACCACATTCTCTGAGAGGACATTTTTGACACTTGTGCCCAATTTGATGGCAGTCAAAGCATTTGATTATGTTTCTGAATGGATTATGTACACGAGTGAATTCTCCATTTTTCATTAATCTCCATGAGTTTTCATACATCAGTTTTTGTCCATTCGCTCTACACTCCATGGCTTTATGGTCGTACCCCTTACAATACAAACAATACCCATGGAAACAATTAGTGTACCTAGTGAAGGGTTGTTCTCTCCATTTGTTTGCTTGAGGTAGTCTTTTCATTTTCCGCATCCTTTGCTGGTTAGAACCGATTCTCTTTGTCTCACAGTATGTAGCAATATGTCCCAATTTGTGGCAGGAAAAAAAAGTGACATTTCTCATAGGAGGAAAGAATCTCCTTTGACGGCTTCCGAATACTCTATATTCAGGAGTGTAGGAGATTTTTCCAGCTCACTATTTATTGATTTCGTTCTTTGTTATTTGAGATTCCTTCTTGTTTTTGTTTACTTCATTGCAGGTCATTTTCTTGTTGGTTTCTACTTATATAGGAATCCTTTGAGTTGCTTCATTATCCTACACAGCTTTTACAAAAATGATATTCTAGTTATCTTTCACCTTGGATTTGTTGGTTTCTCCTTCGTAACCTATCCCAGTTTTTATGAGAGGAGATCTTTGAGCATTTAGTATTTTATTCAAATGTTCAGAGCTTCTCATTTGAGGAGTGTTCATTGACAATTTACTTTGGGTGTTTTCTAATTTCTTTCTCAAGCATGCTACTTCTTCTTCCAATTTCTCTTGCTTATGAATTTTATCCTCAATTTTCTTTAGTAGAGTGTCTTCCACCTTCTTAGCTTCTTCAAGTTTTACTTTCAACTGACTGAGGTCTTCTGAAGTTTGTTCTTCTTTTGCATATTTAAGGAGAATATCTTTCTATTTTCTACACTTCAGTTTAAGTCTGTCAATTTCCTCCAGGGCACTTATTAGTTCCCCCTCAAGATCTAACTCACATTCTTCCTCCTTTTCTAAGAGGAATCCTTCCGATTCTTCTTTGGCCATCAACAGAAATTCAGAGGTTCCTTCTTCATTTGAGGATTCATCTGAGTTTTCAGATGCAACACTATCTTGCTGAACATAAAAAGATCTTCTATTGAATCTCTTACCTTTATGCCAGTTAATTTTTTTGGTTTTCTCTGTCTCTTGAGTCAGATTATTTGTTTTCTTATGAGGACACTTCGATGCATAGTTCCCAACTCTTCCACAGTTAAAACATTTAAATGAAAGTTTACCTTTATACTTTCCTAAGCCTTTATCCAATATTCTGACAAATTTGGCCTCCTCTTCATCAAAGCGAGAGCATGTATCTTACTTTTATTCTTTTCTCTTCTTTGTCTTAAAGGCTGCCTCCCTCACATTTGACTTCCACCGTGGAAGTCTCATCTCATAGGATTTTAAGTTTCCAAGTAATTGGTTCATGGTCAATGTTTCCAAATCAGTTCTTTCTTCTATGGAAAAAACATTGGGATTAAAATTGGATGGTAAAGATCTCAATATATTTTGAACAATTACAGATTCTCTAATGGTTTCTCCTAAAGCTTTCATATTACTCACAATTTTTGCAACCTTTAAGAAGAAGCTGGCAACATCTTCTTCTTCATTCATTTTTATATTTTCAAATTGGGCTCGATAGACTTGTATTTTGGCCATCTTCACCTTTTTATCTCCCTCAGGATACTTTCTAATGTATCCCATATTTCTTTGGTAGTCTTGTGATGCATTACTTTGATAAATTTTGCCTCACACAGAGAACTTAAGAGAGGATTCATGGATTTGGAATTAGCTATAAAATCTTGTTTGGCTTCTTTCTCTGTGTCAGAATCCTTTGGGGCATATCCCAAATCCACAGCAGCCAAAAATTCTATTCCTAGAGACATTATGTACGTCCTCAGTCTTATTTTCCAGAAGGAATAATTTTTACCAGTAAAAAAAGGGGCTTTATTTGTTGAGCATCCTTCTAGACTAGCCATCTTGGGGACCTAAGATCTCCTTCTAGTTGTTAAAATGATATAGAAGGAACCCGCTCTGATACTAATTGCTGAACCCTTGGTTAAACTGAGAGGGGGGGTGAATCAGTTTAATGTAGTCATGGTCTTGTAAAACTTTATTTTACACTTATTTACATCTTCATTTCGTGATCAAATTAATATACAAAGGAACAACAATCTTAATAAGTGAGCAGCAGGTATTAAGCAGATTAAATACAAAATATCAACATATAATCAGCATGCGCATAGACAATAGATATAAGTGGAAACCCATAAGGGAGAAAACCACATCTTATTATTGTTGTGATGCAAGGCAAGCTCCACCTCCCTCTCACGACTGATTTTCTATAGGCTCCAACCTAAAGGAGGCTACTACCTCAATTCTACAAGATACAACTTCCAAGGAAGCTCCAACTCCCATCTATTTTCTGCAGGCTACAACCTACAGGAGGCTCCTACCTCAGCCAGCTACAACTGGACTTCTATCAAGCTACAACTTGATATGGAAGCACCAACCTCCTCGCTGTATAATAAAATCATATGCTCATTTACCTGGATATCAGCTATGTTTTTCTCCTTCTTTACTGATGTCCTTCCAACCTTCAAATTTGTTTTATATCATCTCTAGATCTTCACAACTCCTCTCTCTTCTCCTTCTTCTTCTTACACTGTCTAACCTCTTCCTTTACACTGATATTACATCTCTTATATAGATAAATCTTGACTGATTGCATTCTACAAGGAATATGAAGTAAACAGGCCTGACCCTATGCTTTCCACCCATTCAATTCCTCATTCTTCAGTTCAAGTTATTACATGAGAAATAACCATTACAACACTCATGGAGTTTTTCTTATGCCTACGGAGACTTGCCTTTGCATCACAAAAAATATAAATTCAATAATACATTTACAGTTACAATCAAACATTTACTCAGCACTTTCAGTTTCTTAGCTTTGCTGAGTGTTCGTCCTCTTCTGCTTGCTATCCTTTTGTCTTTTCTGTTATGCTGTTATATTCCAGCTCTACTACATAACTACCTTGTTTATTAAATTACCTGTGTCTTTTGTGCTATGTTCACACTTTTCATTTGCTCGTGCTGCCGCACCACTGTCTTGCATGAGTTCCTGTTATGCGTTCATTCCATTCCTTTGTTACGTGTAGAGTATGGCACACATACTATTTCCTTTATGCCTGTGACAGATTACAAATCCGGGCTTTAGTCATCATACATACATTTAAAACAATAAACTATGTAAACATTATACTATGGCGCATTTAACATATACGAAACAAAGGCTTACAACGTCCCACACCATAGTGACCAATCACAGCGCATCACATTTCGCTTGCTCCCAGGTTTTAACGTTTTATGTTCTAATGCTCTTTTGTTCTCCGATACGATTTAACAACGGGAAATCCCATACTCCTGGACTTGCAAATTTTTAGGCTTCAGCTTTGGTCTTCATCATGTCTTCTCTCTTTATCGCACTTCACACTTTGGCGTTCCCATGTGTTTGGGTGATTTTTCTCCTGTCCCGATTGTGATATATCATGGTAATATCACATCGAAATATCAACTATCGCAATATAATTTACCATACCGTGTGAACTCATATCATATGCGATATATGATATGCGATCACATTGCATCACATCGCTTCGCATCGCACCGTATCTTCGCATCGCATCACATCGCCACTTCACGGTATGCAATGGACTTCGCATCAACAATGTATGATATAGCACTGTGTCACCATGTGTCCCTTCACATCACCACATCGCATCACAACTTTGCATCCATCCAGCAGCTATCGAATTCACTTGTGATGTCCGATATGCGATCGGTTCCCACTTGATTCTAATATAATATTTGTTGTCTATCTCCTTTAATCTCATCCATTGATCACGATGGTCCACGACTGTACTTTTGGGCTTTAGGAAAGAAGGTCCTAGTTCACAACACTATGGAGGCACTCCTTGGTACAGAATAATCATCGGGCTTGTGCTACCATAGTGAATGACAACCGTCGATCTGCGGTCAACACCCGATGGGCGGGTCAACTGCGGAGGCACTACCTTGGGTTAACCATCGGACTTTTTGTGCCCCCATGGTACCATTGATCCCAGATCAACATTAACCACGCTAATAAGATGTGTACGAGGTTTAGCATTCACTGCCTATGCTACCTTCGTTGTTCAGCTCTGTGACACCGGTCCCACACCTTTTATCATTCCGCTCTTTATATAATTTTTTCTTTAAAAAAAAACACATCAACAAAATGTACTGGCCCCACAGTATGCCTCCTCTTAACTCACAATTTCATTATGCCAAAGAATGTTGAGTCTCCGTCGTCGATCCTAGAATGATCCAGCGTTCATCGCGTTATCACGTGCCAACTAGTCCAATGGACAAAGTTTTTTAACCTACGTGAAATAGGTGGTTTCAGTATGCCACGTGTTTCCCCCCTGACTATATCGTGTCCATCTCACTTTAAACCACTTATCCTCCAAAAGTGGTGTGAAAACCCTCTGTTGGTTTTCGAAACCACTTTCACTATTCCGTTTTTACCGTTGGCTCATGGTTCCACATCCAATTTTTAATGTAGTTCCTCCGCATCATCAATTATGGTTCTGGTCTATTCCAGAAAATAACACCTCTTGTAGCCTCTAGAACACGCCTTTGTTCGTTTTTCAACTTCCCTTGTTGCCTCTACTGCCTTCGTTGCCTTTGTTGCAGGCCTTTGCCTCTTTGTTGCTTCTGCAAATCTCTCCTGAGCTTGTTCTTTTGGTTATTGCACATGTTGCATGCAATGATCTCTCCTGAGCTCCTTTGCCATCAATGACAATATTTCCAACATGTAACTCACCCGCGAGCTGAGACCTTAGCTCCCAATGATAGAAAACTCTTTGTCTATCTTGGAGCAACTTATTAAAGCTTTGATTTCCCTAGCTTGTTTCCAATTACTGCGTCCAATAATTTCAGGATTCTTTCTTCTTGTTTTTCCTAGGCTTTTCCTCATACAGGTACTTTAAAGCTTTCTATTCCGCTTTTCCAACTTTTTCTACCTCTTCCCAATACTTTTCCTATTTATTTAGGAAATTAGATGTTTATCTCCAAATCTAATTTTACTGATATTCCTTCCAAGGATTTTCTGGAAGGTGTGGGAAAGTCTTGTCACCTTACCCACATCCTCATGGATTTAGGTTTCAGATCTCAATTCTATATCTAGTCATTGCATAAGTAATTTTCCATTTTATTTTTATTAATTAAAAATAAAATAAATCCACATACTAGTTCTCTGTTGGGGTCCACTTCCCCTTTGGAATTGTTAAAATTTCATTTTAAAAGCATAGAAACTTGGGGTATTACATATTCCCCACTAAAAGAAAACACCGTCCTTAGTGATAACAAAATAAATAACTAATTCATAGTGTAAATAGTGATGGATATTTTTCCATCATATCAATTTCTCGTTCCCAAGTATCCTTTTCGAGTGTAAAGTGCCTCCACTGTATTTTTACCCTGGCTACGGTCCTATTCCGAAGTTCAATTTCTTGCCGCTGCAAGATTTGATGCGGCTCTGGAAGGAATTCCCCTTTTGCTTCCACCTGAATCACATTCCAATCAATAACGTGAGAAGAATCATGTACATATTTTTTTAATAAAGAAACATGAAACACATCATGAACCTTAATATGAATGGGTAAGGCCAATTGATAAGCAACCAGGCCCATTCTTTCCAGTACTTCAAATGGTCGATAGTATCGTGGAGCTAATTTTGCACAACTTTTGGTTTGCAAAGTGTTATTCTTAGGCTTAATCCTCAGATATACATGATCACCGACACTAAATTCCCGGTGAACTCCTTTTTTGTCTGCATAACTTTTCTATCTGTCCTGAGTTGTTTTGATATTTTTCTAAATCTGTTTCACCACTTTTTCCATTTCTTGCAAAGCTTCCGGTCCAAGTATCAGTTTATCTTCAGGTTGACTCCAACTTAGGGGTGTAAGGCACTTTCTGCCATAAAGAGCTTCAAAAGGGCTCATATTTATGGAAGCTTGGTAATTATTATTATATGCAAATTCTACTAAGTGTAAATAGTCTTCCCACTTGGTTGGCCTATCCATAACATACATCCTTAACATATCCTCTAGAATTTGGTTTATTCTTTCCGTTCGACCATCAGTTTGGGGATGGTAGGTAATACTAAAATTTAATTTAGTACCCATGCCTTCAAACAAGCTTCTCCAAAAGGCTGAAGTAAATTTTGTGTCTATGTCTAAAATGATAATTTTAGGAGCACCATGTAGTCTTACAATCTCCTTCATAAACACATTTGCTACTTGAGTTGTCCCAAAGGTAGACTCTACAGGTATAAAATGAGCAGCTTTAGTCAAAGTATTCAGTACAACCATAATAGATTCATGGTGATATTTGGTACTTGGTAAACCAATAATAAAATCCATGTAAATAGTTTCCTGTTGGAAATACTGAGAGAGGGGGGGGTGGGTGAATCAATATTCCTTTCAATTAGAGCATTATTTAATCTTCAATTATTATCAGTGTTTGTAAAATGATAGCAGAAAATAAGAGGAACACAAATGCACACAGATTTTAAGGTGGAAACCCACTCCGGGACAAAAACCACCTAATTCTTTTCTAATAATTCTTTAATATTCAACTCGAATTGAAAATAAAGCTCCAACTTCCTAGAATCTAGAAAAGAATTCTTCTGTAGCTCCCACTCAATGGATGCTCCAACACCTGAGATTATTTAGTAGTCAACTAAAAGGATGTCCCAACACCCATTGAGCTACAACTCACCCTAGCACCACCCTACCACCCTATAGAATAATAAAGGAAGAATGGACTCCTGTACCAGGGAAAATGGTCCACTTTACAATGATATAGAATGATGTAGAAGAAGAAGATATACTAGACCATAACCCCAACTTTGACACAACCACCTAATGATGATCCTCGACCTCCCAAAATTCCCTCTTCAACCCTTGGCAGATAGACACTAGTACAATTTTTACATAATGTATTTACAATGACTTAATACAATGATACCTTTACAATGATCGTATGCAGCATTGCCCACTTGAAGACTTCATACGATGAACTTCTTTCTATTGTTATGAACCTTGGTTTTTTCTCTTGTCAAGCTACCCTCTACTACACCTTGCTTTTCTATTCTGTCGTAGAAATTCTAGTCCTTTGCAATCCTTGAAAACACATGATCTAGCTTTTTCTTTCCTTCTAGGAGCTCGATATTGAATCTGGTGTATCTCTGTTATTTCAGATCCTCAATATCTGATTTTCAGTCTTGTAGTATTCCTATGAGTCATGTTTTCAATGCAACATGTCTCACCCAATTTGGATTCTTTAGGGGAGAGTTATACCAAATCTCTCACAATGCCCTAATTATGGACTGTTTCAGAAGAGCGCACTTGTATGACATGCCACGTGTCACTGTTTATTCATTTGGATCTGAAATTGATAGAGAAAAAACTCAAGACTGTGCACTATCTTCCACTTTCTATGGAATTCCAATCCGATACTCAAAGAGAGAGTTATGACCATTTTACCAAGGTCAGTTCTTTCAGATGAATTTCAGGAGCCATTAAAAACCCTAACTTCCATAGATCATATCTCAAAACATATTGCACACCTGCATCTGAAATTTTTACAGCATCTTCCTCAGGATTCATTTTTCACCTCATAAAAATTTTAGCTTCTGAACCTTCATAGAAAAAACGTTAGAGTGAAAATTCCACGATGACCTACTTCATATGGTGAAATCCCTTGCCTGAGGAAATGAAGATCGCAATTTATATAAATGCTTAAGTTGAGAGGGGCTTCAACAAGTGAACGTGGGATGGATTTTAGGAGCTTAAAAAATATTAATTATTACTTTTCAATGACCCATGCCCCAACCCTATGGGGTTTTAGCCCACTAACTAGGGGTACAAACTTCAAACATGAATATATCTCAAACCGTGAAGAATTACATGGTGTTCCATATATCAACGGAAACATCTCGATAAGTAGAAACCACAAAAAAGAATTATTGACCTAGAATATATTAATTATTTAGGTAAAAAATCCCATGCAATATTGGGTTAGCCCTTGGTGTTTCTTGGGTTGACATCAATGACAATCGCTGATTAACATTTCCCACTTCCATTCTGAAATAGGTAAAATATTCAGCAACCCAGCTCGATGCTGATGTTAAACCTTTTCCTGTTGGCATTCAATGCATCTAGCCAAGTAACTTGCTACATCTTTTTTCATTCCAGGCCAAAATAGGTTCTTTCTCAAAGCTGCAAGTAATTTCTGGTATCCCAAAAGTCCAGAATAGGGTCTTTTATGATATTCATCCAAAATTTATTTCTTTAAGGAGTCTACATTAGGAATGTACAATCTATCTCCCTAAAAAATTAGCCTATTTTGATTTTGTGTATACCCTTTCATTTCCTTTTTCAACATTTGAGTCTGAAGATTTTCATAGTTTTGGTCTTGGTCCACTACCCCTTTAATCAGTCCCTCTAAGTCAAATTTGACACTGCTTCCAATATTATTCACACTTTTCCAAGAATTTATGCTTAATGCATCTACAATCTTGTTTTCTTTACCTTTGATGTGTTTTATCTCCATGTCAAATTCACTCAGGAAATACAATCACCTAGCTTGCCTAGCATTCAAGTCTGTTTGAGTGAAGAAATAGTTTAGGCTGATGTGATCTGTCATTAAAACAAATTTATTTGTTAGAAGGTAATGTCTCCACATCTTGAGAGCATGTATTATAACAGCCAACTCAATATCATAAACACTATAATTCTTCTCATGTTTCTTAATTTTTTTGGATTCATAAGCTATAACAGAGTTTTATTATAATATTACTCCCTTAATAATTCTCCACAAGCATGTGTGCATATTACAAATTCCTGATCTGGGTCAGCAATCTTTAGAAAAGGTGCTATAGTAGGTTTCATTTTTAGCTGCTCAAAGATATTTTTACATTTTTTAGTCCATTCAAATTTTACTCCTTTCCTTTGCAAGGAAGTAATGGGGCAGGATAAGGCTGAAAATCTCTCTACAAATCTTCGAAAGTATCTTGCAATTTCCATAAAGGATCTTATAGCTGATACATCAGTAGGTACATGCCACTCTCTGATTGCTTTTATCTTTTCTGGGTTTACAGCCAACCCTTGTTATGAAATTACATTCCCTAAGTATTATATTCTATCTTTGAAAAAATCTTATTTGCTAAAATTAGCATACAATTTGTTTTCCCTGAGAGTTTTAAAAACAATTCTAAGATGTTCCTTATGCTCCGCCTCACTTTTTGAATAAATCAAAATGTCGTCAATAAATAATAGTACAAACTTGTCCAAATATTTATTTAAGACACTATTCATTAAACACATAAAAGTGGTTGGTGCATTGGTCAACCCAAACGGTAGGACCACAAACTCATAGTTTCCATACCGGTTTCTAAATGTTGTTTTACTAATATCTTCATATTTAATCCTTAACTGATGGTAACCAGTCCTTGAATCAATTTTTGAAAACACTATTGCCCCTCTAACTTGGTCAAAAAGGTCATATATCCTAGGCAATGAATATCTGTTTTTTATTGTCAGTTTGTTTAATTGATGGTAATAAATACACATACGGAAAGTACCGTCTTTATTTTTCATAAACAACATCGGTTCTCCCCATGGGGATACACTCGGTGTAATGTAATCTCTGTCCAGCAACTCTTGTAGTTGCATTTTTAACTCCATTGATTCTGGAGTGCTCATTCTATATGGGGCTCTAGAAACTGGAGTTTCTCCCAGCACTAAATCAATTGAAAAATCAATTTCTCTCTAACGGGGAAGATGAGAAATTTCATCCGAAAAAAAATCTTTAAATTCTCTTAGCACTGGTAATGTTTCTAATAGATTTTCCTCTGCTTTCTATCACAAATCCTCTACATGAACATAATACACTTGATACCCTTTCCTAGCAATTCTCTTTAATTGAAGGGCTGAAATTTGTCTCACCGATATGGGTTTAGGCTTTCATTTTATTATAACAGGTTTTCCCTCCTTGTCAATGCAGTGTAAGGATTTGTCTAAAAAATTCATCATAGCCTTCTGTTTTTCTAACTAGTCCATCCCTATCAATACATAATAAGACCCTAATGGCAGAATATTTAGATTTAATTATGTTCGGTATCCATTTAGATTTATGGTTGTTTGGGTAACTTGTGAGTTACTTTCCATTTTTTTCCAGTGGTTAACTAGAATAACCAAGACTACTGAAACTTCTCTGACTTTAATTTACATTTTTCTACCATTTAAGGAGTGATATAACTTAAAGATTTACATGGATATATTAAAACTGTAACAGATTGGTCAGCAATCATACCTTCCATTTTGACCATAGTGGATAGACGTTCTGATGGACGATCTTCTAAGATAGCGCTAATTTTGGGGATGTTCCTTGCTACATCATTAACCGTAGTTGCATCAGTAAATGAGGTTCTCCACAACCCCAACACTTTAAAGGTTCTTTCATTTTAACAATCCATTCTCTCTTATTATTTCCATTCATTTGTTTGGACCCAGTTTTTGATTGAGCACTTTGGTTTTCACCCATTTGGTTGAACTTCTTTCTTTGGTGGTTTCTCCAAAAAAAATTCAGATATGCTGGTTTTTTTTCTTTCCCCTGAGGTCACTTTTGTTTGACCAATCCTTTCCTTTCTCACTCTTACCCTTGAACTGCTCATAGCACAATCTTGCCTTGCGCACCACCTAATCTGTAGTCTTAGGGTTATGAAACTCTATCTTTTCCTTGTAAATAGTAGGTAAACAGTTCAAGAACCATTGTATCTTTGCCTTCTCCTCTATGATATAAGGTACATATCGTATCAAATTTGTGAATTTGGTTACAAACTCATTAATCATGAGCTGCCCAAATATAAGTTCATGAGACTCTTTTGCCTTGTCATCATAATAGCATTCATTCAAGTATCAATTTTTAAACTTGACTTGAAAACCTTCCCAAGTCACCATTTTCTCATCAATGGCATGCACCATTTTTGTTTCTTCCCACCACAAGGTAGTCTTACCTTGTAACTGATCAATAGCCAGCCTGGCTCTTAAGTTCATTTCATATTCGTAGACTTGAAAGCACTTTATCATATTCAGAAGCCATGCTTCGGCATCTTCCTCTTTCTCTCAATCATAGGAGGGAGGTTTTACTTTCCGGAATTCACCTTGTAATTCCTTCTTTCCTCTAGAATGTTGTCTAGAGGCGTCATCCTCCTCAAAATATTCTGAGAAATTGGCCCTTCCCTTTCTCTTCCTTCCAGAATCTTCACCTTCTTGACTATTTTGGGAAGCCAGTTCCCTTATCAGTCTGGATTGCTCCTCACTGGCTAAATATACCCTTTCATTGTGGCTTTTAAGATGTGTCATTTCTTGTTTCATTCTATGTAACATAGCCATAAATGGAGCATTTGGATCTGGTGTATTTTATTCATCACCGAGATCTACATATAGCGCATCCTCTTTAGTTGTAATTCATAGCTGTATGCTTCAGTACTGATCACTATACATGAAAATAACATTAGAAAAATTTAAATTCCATAAAATTTTTATAATAGCATACTATTTCTATGTGAGCACATAATTTTCCCACTGTTTTAGCTAATGCTATGATACCATTTGTAATGACTCTCACTTCACACAATTTTCTTCTTTTTTTTCCATTATTCACCACTGAATATTATTACCAGCCTTTATACTATTCTAGTAAATTTTCCTTTATAATTTTCCATTGCAATTCGA
The DNA here is from genome assembly GCA_034641835.2 of Pinus albicaulis. Lineage (NCBI taxonomy): Eukaryota > Viridiplantae > Streptophyta > Pinopsida > Pinales > Pinaceae > Pinus > Pinus albicaulis. The sequence continues at coordinate 33,770,228 of CM076572.1, read as the reverse complement.
CAAGATTCTATTACAATCTTTAGATTATCATCTTTTTCATTTCATCGCAAATCGACGAGATTGTCTCATCAATACTAAAATTATCATTTTATCTTCATGAATTTTAGTATTTCATTTACTACTGAAACAATACTTTGTGCATAATATCATACATTAAACTAAGGCTAAACCAACTTCCTATGGTATTTCTATTAAAATTCCTTAATTTAATTAACTATCTTTAACCTATATCTTCACATCATTCTTCTTTGTACTCCTTGGGATATATATATATATATATATATATATATATATATATATATATAGGAGCTCTCCTCACCAAATATATATTTCATTTTATTTTTATTAAAGAACGTACTCAATTGTCAATCCCTTTATTCATTTATTTGTTATATATCATGAACTCATGTATTCAATGGAACTATATAGTAGTCCATATATTACCCTTACACCCATACACTATATAATTATATACTATCCTCGATGCAATACTTTCATATCTTCCTATCTCGGTTCATACCGCATCACATTGATTTTATTTTTTGAATCTACCTCACTGAGACCCTAATCTAATTCTTTTCCTAGCTATAGCCTTTCCATATATATTAAATTAGGTTATCACTACATCCTAGAAGAAGATTTACCTTACATTTAACCTTGGAAATCAACATGATGGAATCCACTGACTCGTCGTTTAGTTTGAGGATGTTAATGTAAATCTTAATTATCAACGTACATATTTTTATACCCATCTCCACTCTAGATAATTCATGGCAGATTGTATGTAAACATGAAAAGACAGATAGTACCAACTCTTAAATTATTTCCGACACATCCCATGTGACTTTGTACTAATTATTAAATGCATAGATTTCTGGACTTACTTCGTGGGATTTTCTATAGGGTTTGATGTGGAGTTACATCATTTTTCAAGAGCCATCTCATCGATCCAGCATTTACCTTTCCATCTCTTTCCACGTCGATGGTGGTGATGTTACGCCATTTTAGGGTTTACTGAGGTGTATATCAATTTCTTTTTTTTTGTGTTTACATTTCATTTACCATTCTAGTTTTTTCATTTGGATGCTCGCCACTAGTGAACTATACTCCTACTTGATGATCTCAGAAAATGAGAGAGATGGGTGTCTATTCAGACATAGAGAGATTTGGCCCTCATTATTAGGTATGTATTTTAATGATTCTCCAATAACTTACCGTATTTCCCTGTGGCAGAATGTCTTAACAATTTTCCCCTTTTTTTTCTATATGCATCTACAATTCTACGTTAAGCCGAGAGGAGCTTTTCTTCCTTTAATTGAAACCCTATCTAATATTTTTCAGGACTTTAATGATTCGGGCGTTTTTACCCCCATGGAGTTCACATTCTTTGGCATGTTAATCTCTGGGTATGATTTATGAAAGCAGTGCAAATCTATTTAGTGAAGTATGATTTTCATTATATAGGTATATAATTAAATTCTTAAGGAGAATAGTCTTCAGTTCATATTTCGGTTGCTATATAAAATTTCTCCCAGTTTTATTTCTGTGGCATTGTAAACATCATACTTACAATTTCAGCTCTCATACTAATTCTATGTCTGTTGTTTTTCTAAATTTCTAAGGAAGTAAGGAATTCATACCCCTAAGGTATTCAACAAATTTCCTTCCCTATTTTCGATAGTTTCGTTATATTATTCTTTCCATATTACTTCTATGTTTACATTAGCTAATTCCTTGATTTTATATGTCCAAGTAACCATACTACCCTATTGTAGGTTACTGGTCGAATTCATGTTTCACATCTTGCTTTGGGATTTCCGGTATTGTTAAATGATTCTTGTTCTGTCCCTACAGGTTGGTATTTATATACCGAACTTGATTCGGAATTTTGGTTATGGAAGATTATATGGAGTTTTCCCTTGTTGTTTCTCTTTATTACAAATTAAATTCTAAAATGATGACTACATTGAGCATCATTTCCCCAACACAGTATGGGTTGTATTTTGACATTATTAATTTTTACTTCAAAATTATGTCATTGTAATAAAACTGAATTGTATATCAGTCCCATTGATTTTAATTTATTGATAACTCAGTACCCTCCTGTAGACACAAACTTTTCTTTGTCAGTTGGAACAATAGTTATACTCGATACACTTAATGGTTTATATTTTCGTTATGAGTAACACATAATTGAAGTCTTTAATAGTAGCAAATTTGTGTTATTTGCAATGGATTTTTCACTATTAAATACACAGTTCTATGGTATAATGGCTCTGTTTCTGTTTATATCAGTCTTTCAAGTAGTATGTCGCATCAACTATTTTAATGTGATTTGCATACTGGTTAGTACATCGACTATAAAATATACCAGTTATACAATATATATATATATATATATATATATATATATATATATATATATATATATATACGAATTCGTTCTAATTCCATTTTTTTATACCAGGTATATAAGACAGTCAGTCATTATCTGCATACATATGTATATAAAAATTATGTTTGAGTAACTCCTTCAAGTTTTAATTGTTTTTCTAAGAAGACCAGAATTTACACCTGATGTGATATCTAGTCTACTTTGTATTGTAATGCATAAAATTTGTATATGGGCTTTCTATACCTACATTATAGCTAACATCATGTCTTTATAAGCTCTATTACATATAACCATATACAATTGTAAATTTTTGTTATTGCTAACAATATACATTTGTAACCTTCTATTATAGCTAACAATATACATAAATTAAATATGCCATCCTAATAAGTATTTCCGTTGTTTTCCTAATATTCCATTTTAAGTAAAGGTAATTTTATTTAGGAAATAATTATATAACAGTTCCCTAGATCAAAATATTACTGCAAGAACTTATTTATTTCTCAGTTATAAAGAAATTTCAGTTCATTTATACAAATATCTTATCTATAGTTATGTCATATTTTTCCAGAAGAGGAAACCTTAACTATTTTTCCAAATTTTACTTCAGACTTCTGTCTAAAAATGGTTGACTTCTTTTATGTGTTGATTGTCTTTCTATCTACTATTTCTGAATTTATGTTTTTCTTTTAATGCATTAATATATATATATATATATATATATATATATATATATATATATATACACACACACAGTATAGAGCTTCCTACATCAACTCTGTATTCTAAATTTACATTACAGTTAGTGATATTTTTCTTTGAGATTGAGGTCAGAAATTAATAGTGATTTATCTATTGAACTGAAGTTAAGAAATTCTCTGTTCGACTCGTAACCTTAGATTTAAATCTGTCACAAGATTTAGACATTATGGGTGTTGGATCTAACTCGAAATTGTCCATAAAACGATACATATTCCAATGTTACTACTGTAACATAATCTGTTAAATGTATGGGCCCTTTTATAGATCATTGTACTAAATGATAAATAAAATAAGTAAAATCTACAAATCTTAACTTCATAAATTTCACATATATATACCTTAAAAATTTCATAAGCAAATATTAGTTAACACATATGCGAAATCCATATCAATAAAATTCTAGTTAGGTGTGGATACCAATTTCTCTGACTAGTTCCACCCAAACATAGAGTCCTCTCTCCATAACTCACCCCCGAGTTGAGACTTTAGCTCCCAGTGATAGAAAACTCTTTTTCTATCCTGGAGCAGCTTATTTAAGGTTTTGTTTCTGTATATTGTTACCGGTTACTGCATCTAGCAATTTTAGGATGCTTTCTTCCTGTTTTTCCTAGGCTTTCCCTCATAGAAGTATTTTAAAGTTGTCTTTTCCACTTTTCCAGTTTTTTCTACCTCTTCCCAATACTTTTCCTCTTTATTGGGGAAATTAGTTGTTTAAATCTAATGTTGGTAATATTCCTTCCAAGGATTTTCTGGAAGGTGTGGGAAAGTCTCATCACCTTATCCACATCCTCATGGATTTAGGTTTCAGATCTCAATTTTCAATCCAGTCATTACACACATAATTTTCCATTTATTTTTATTAATTAAAAATAAAATAAATCCACATACTAGTTCCCAGTAGGGGTCCACTTCCCCTTTGGACTTGTTCAATTTTCAATTTAAAAGCATAGAAATTTTGGGTATTACAGCTAACCAACTCCCAGAAATTTGATAAAGAAATGTTGTTACATATACTAGTAGCAAACAGTATAAGGGATCAGAGATCTTGTCTGCTTTGCAATTAGCAATAACATAATAAAAAGTATCATCACATAATATACTTTGAGTGGGTTACTCGTTAAGAATACATATTTTCTCCTTAAAAATTAAAATTAAAGGTTGAAATCCAAAAGGGGTAAAAAATGGCATGAGTGTCACTTGTCCACATATAATATACAACAAAAAAATGAACCACAAGCAACCTAAAAACACATTGAAAACAATTATATCACCTCTAAAATATAAGGTGTATAGTAAATGCATATTTGAGATTATATAACACTTTGTAATGTATGTTAAGTTATAAACTATATAATAATGGTGTTGTTTCTTACTATTTTTAAATCTATATCATCTTTAGATTCATGAGAGTGATTAATTAAATAAACTAAGAAAATAAAAATATAAAATTAATTATTTAGATAATTATTTCAATTTGTTATTAAATTCATAATAAAGCTCTTATCTTAATTTTTTTATTTATTTAAAATTTCATGAATAAAATTATAATTGTGAATATTATTGAATCACATATAATATCATTATATAGATGACATTTTTCAAATAAGTGGATTTTATCTTCAATTCCTTTCAAATCATTTTTCAAAAATTAATCTAATAATATACTAAAAAATATAATATTATTTTATATTTTTTATTTATATTTTTCCCATGAGGCATACAATAGACAATGACAAGGTCTTCTCTTAAGGTACTATGTGTTGTAAAGGCCACCAGTGAGAATTAGTGTGGCCCAAGATAAGTGTAATCCTCGGGTGATTTTGGCAGCTTAAACACCCCTAGGTCAGAGCTACTGAAGCCATTAGCTAAGTTTGTCAATAATATCAGGACTCACATAACCTAGTAAATAAAAAAATATTTATATGTTGTCCACAGGTTGCAGTACAATTGGTGATCGTCAGGATATCAAGAATTATGTAAAATAACAAATCCAAGGTTCAAATCCCTCAGAATTAACATGGTATATTAAGAGGGCAGGTCGTAGGCCCCGATATGTAGCGGTAGTGATCAAAATTTACCATCTGTGATGCATGTACAGGCCCAACCTAGTTGCTGATTCCTCTGGTTACAAAAGAAAAGAATATTTATACGGTACTTCCCCAATGCATTAGACACCATGATGGATCATGATACATTAATGGGATGTGTTGGAAGAGGGAAATGAATGTTAATACTCCGATACACTTGACTTGGGAATTTCATGCATCTATCTTTGGATCTGGCTCATAGATTTGTGGTTCAAGAAAATGGCGAAATCAACTCGGGCTCATCATTTCACAACTATTATTCATGTTTGGACTAATGTCATAACAATGACAAGAGCTACAATAGGAAAATCAAAATTTTATATACAAATTTAGTAATTTAAACCCCCCCACTTCTAGTTAATTGGTATTATTTATGTAGATTTTAGTTGATGGTTCAAGAAAAAAGGCTTCTTTGTCATCTAGAAATTCATATTTTTCTTATATAATTTTATTTCATTTGTTGGAAGCACTCATAGAAGAATTCTTACTCTACTTGGAAACATGCACTACAAGAAAAAAGGACATTGGTGAGGGTCATGCTTGTGACGGACCTTTAAGGTCCGTCACCAATGTCACATATGGTGACGGTCATTAAAAAAGCGTCGTTGTAAGTGTATATAGTGATGGTCCTTTAAGGTACGTCACCAAATCCATTTTCAATGACACTTTTGGTGAGGGTCATTAAAGGCCCATCACTAATTCTCTCTTTGGTGACACTTCTAGTGACGAACTTTTAATGACCCTCACCAATGCTCTTTTTGTTACTTTTGGTGACAGTCAAAAAACGTTCGTCATCATCAATCATTCCAATGAGTTTTTGATGTCGCTATGTGCTTGTTAATATATTTTTTGTCAAAAGATAATGATTTAATACCATTATTGTGGAGTATTTTTTATAATATGTCCAAGGCCATAGTGGTTAGAGTCAGTAAATTTTTTAAGAAGTAATTTCCCTCAAGTAAGCACTAGTCGAATAGAGTTTTCCTATGAGTCAACACATGATTCATATCTATTAAGTTTATTATCTAGATAATTACCTTTAGATAAATTCCTAGTGTGTGTAGGAAATATATTATTTAATACATAATCAAGCTCTATCAATTCTATTTATGAGAAAGACCTAACACTCCTCAACAATCCGGGCACACCTTAATTAAATTAATTCTTTGGCACACACGAACATTTCTTAGCACCTCGCATGTCTTGGAACATATTTGTACCTAGAACATATTGTCAAGACACTGACGCCCAAGCACATGGTGGCATGCGCTAGCACAACATAGAACTCTCCTAGCATGTGTTGGCATGCATGTAGTCCCTAGTATGCCCTCGAACACCTTGGTTGAATGCATTGATATACATTAACACTTGGCACACAATGCCACTTGGCATGTATTGGAACCTATTATTAATGTGACTAGCATTCCCCTTTTCAAAAAGATAAAGTTCCGACTTATTAACCCTCTTATTGGTTCTTCCTTTTTTTTCCTTGAAACTTCTTGACATGTATTGACATACCCTACCACCCTGCACATCCTTAGCACCTGCCATGTATTGGTATATGTTGGCACTATTTGGCAGATATAATTAGCACACCCTGGAACTCCCAAGCACAATTTTATACTTCTTGACATGCCTTGATATTCCCTAGCATGCCTTACCAATCCTTAGCATACCTTGTCACTCCCTCCTTGGCATGACAACTAGCACTCATTAAAACTATTCCCTGGAAAATGGTCCTCATATTCATTAACATACATGAATTTTTACCTAGTACTCCCTTAATGTTTTTTCCTAGTACTCCTTAACACTCCTCAACATGTATTAGCACTCTCTAAAACACCTTAGAACTCTTCAACATGCCCTTCCACTTCATAACATGCACAACACTATGGGACACATATTGACACTTGGCACATGTTGGCGCTTGGAAAGTCTTAGCTTGTATGGAATACGTTGACATGCCTTGGTATGATTTGGCATGGTTTAATATTAAATTTATTTGAGATCAACTGTTGAAAAGTAGATGAGAAGCAACAAAGGAAGACTTGGCACTTAGAATGCACTAAGACTTTGCACTTGACACCTATTGGTGCCTAGTTTTGGTGTGCCTAGCATGCCCCTCTTGGAAAAGGTAAATTGATGACTTATTAACCCTCTTATGTGTTCATTTCCTTGTAGTTTAACTTGTTTCTACTTTTTTTTTCCTTCATAGTCCCTAGCACGCATTGACACATCCTTGCACATCTTAGAATGCCTTATCACTTGGCACATATTAGCATGTTTGACATGCATTTGCACTATATGACACATCTTAGCATTCCCTAGTACGCCTTAGCACTCATGTCCTCACAAGTAGCCTTTAAAATTTTTTACGACTTGGGAACCCAATCAATTCCTTGGCTATTGCAGTTCATGTGACAATATTGGCTTGCTTCAACCGAAAAAACTTGACCAATTGCACCTACTACAAGTAGATTCTTCCTTGTTCACCTAAGCACTCCATATAACTCATCTTATGCCACTCATGTCCAAGCTCAACGTGTCCCAGTTAACTAGTTACCAAGACAAGGATCACATGATCTAGCCATGGCCATAAAGCAACTAAGAAACATAGCTTACATAGAAAATATTTCACATATATGTCCAGTTCATATAAACAATAGAACATTAACTGGGATTTTTCAAGAACCACAAGATGCACAAGGCACACAAGGTATAAGTTGACATAATTCAAGTGCCCAAAAAATTGTACACAACAATGTACAATATGAAATTATCTAGAACAATTTAAAACATGAGCATGTAGCCAAAGTGTGCCACATCTCATAGAAAAAAAGAAAGCTAAAGGCGAAACAATGTTGTGCCTAGCACAAAGTGATCTCCCTTTGTCTAAAACTGTTATGTCAAGTTCTATATAACAACCGTAGGCTTTCATCCTGTAAATCCTATTATGAACTTCTCGCAACAAACTTTGTCCTTAGCACACTTGCATTCCCTAACATCCCTAGCACACGCTCTTATTCATTCCATTCCATGCATTTTGACCTATTTATCCCTTGATATGCCCCGACACTCCCTAACACTCTTCAGCATACATTGACATTGTCCGACATGTTTTAGCATGCCTTTTCATTCCTATTTTGCATGCCCTTACCCTCCCTAGCTAGCATGCCCTCACAACTACCCTTACTTAACTTAAAACTTGGGAACCCAACCAAGCCCTCGCTTGACTACAAGAGCTTGACCAAGTTACGGTTACTACAACTAGACTATGTTGTTAAATTGTGTAGCTTGGAAGGTACTCCACAAGCCTAGTGAGTTGGGTGTGTGTGATTTTGGTCTCAAAATTCTTTGTGGGAAAAGAAGCCAAGAAAATGGATTTTGGACCCAATATGGGGTTTAAAATCTAAAAAAAAATTGAAAAGGAAAATGAATATTTCCTAAGGTATAAGTGGATAAAATCCGTAAGTTCTAGAGGGTTCCTAAGTGGTCTAGGAAAAACTATTTAAGGAGGCCTTAGGATGAAGGAAAGAACATTAAGTAAGAAGGAGCTCATTTGATCAAGGGGGCGAAGAGAGATTTAGTCCTAAAGTAGGTTGAGTAAGAGGGCTGAGTAAGGGTTGCTAAAGGGAGGCAATGATCATCCTCAAAGAGCAAGATCATCGTGTGAGGGTTCACAAGAATGTTGCATACCTTAGTCGTTGGCTCGATCTAGGAAGTAGGATGGCATATTGTTGTTTCTCTTATGGCAAATGAAGCTTAAGAGAGGTTTCTCATGAGAATATGGGCATGTGATTTCAATGGTGTCTTTGTGTGAAGGCCACATCAAATTATGAAATGTTGAAATTTGCAACAAGAAACATTGAAATTGGAAACTAGAAAGGACAACAAAAAAATGCACCCATGTTGGTGATGAATTTTTATGCACAAAGATTGAGTAATGTGGGGCGTCTAATTTATTTTCCCTTAAATAAATTGGACAATAAATCTAATTTCATCTCATAACAACTTCTATCAGTTAACTAAGTCATGATGACTGAGTTAGCTCAAGAAATTCGAGTTGAGGGTATAAGATGAGGCGTGTAGAGGGATTAATCTAATATTTTTGGGGTCCAGTTGCAGTTGATGCATTAGTGGGGTGCATGTGTGAATTAGTTAACTCAATTAAATGAGTTAAAATAAGTTTAAATAGTTCTAACTAAGTGATGATCTAGTGAGAGGTCAGCTAGTGAATTAAATTATATTTAATTCACAAGGACTGATAAATCAGATAACTAATTATTCACTATTAATAGTTGCATGCGTATCAGTTCCTAGGAAGACCCAGTTGAGACAAAGGTTAAAGGGAACATAACTATTAGTTGTATTTATGAAAAATTTCCCATGTGAAATTATAAAATCATTGGGATGCCACAAAAAATTGCAAGATCAAGGAAGATTGATTTTCCTAATTAATAGGGAGCTAATTCCATAGGAATTTCATGAGTAAGGCATGTTGAAGGAAAGCCGAGAATTGGCTAAGTACTAGACTGAGTTTGACTAGATAAGCGGGAGACAATTGGAAAAGTGCTGGAGAATCTCATGAGAGATTAAGCACTGTATTGTTTCGTGATTCCTTGACTTAATAAACAATAGAGATAGATCATTCTTTAGCAGTTTCTTTCCCCAGATACATCTTGTGTTGTGCGATTGATAATTTATTTCTCTTAACTATATGTGAATGTGTGATCGTTTTTTGTTTTCAAAAATTGTAGGAAGGATTCTGTATCTTGTTTTAGTACATTACAAGATCAGATTGAATCTTGTTGGTTAGGCTTTCCACATGGTATCAAAGCAGGAATTTTTTGGGCGAAAAGTTTGTAGAGAATATCTGAATATTTTGGCTTAAAATTTCAAAAAAAATAGCTTATTTGGATTCCTTGCATAAAACTACCCAAATGGAAAATCAATTTGAAGCTCAGATGAGGGAGATATTGTCAATTTAAAATGAACTCTTTTTTAGAAACTTTTGTAAGGACGGGACAACTACAATGTGTGCGAGTCAATAACTTATATGCACTTGAGGTACCATATGCATGCAAATATTTGAGGAGCAAAGCAGGGGTTAGAGACTTGGTTTTTGAGAGGGAGTACAAATTACCTCTCAACATGCAGCCTTAGAAGTAGTCTAAGAAGGTTGTGGAGTAGCCACAATTAGATAAGTAGAGAGGAGACCAAGTGGAAGTGTCCTCTCAAGAAGAGACCTCCATGAGGGGGAAATTTCGAGCCAGATGGGAAGAGGGAGAACATGCAGCTATACCTCCAGCTGAAAGGTGGGGTGATGTGTAGACATAATCCCAAGATAAGAAATTTGGGCAAGGTCCATTGATATGGTGTGTCTCATGGAATATTGAACCTAGTTATGAGGAGTCCATAGTACAACAGTAGTAGGAAGGATTAGCTAGATTGATGCAGTCAGATTTTAGGAAGACATAAATCAGAGTGACAGATGTCAGATACTGGAGCGCAGATTAGAGTTGGAAAAAATGAAAAGGGCATGAATGCAGAAGTTAGTAGCAGTGCAGAGAGTCCATTAGACAGGTGCAGTAGCTAGCAACACTTAGAATATTATGATTACAAATGCATTATACTGATTTAGTTTTTCAGAGGATATTCAGTTTCAGGATTTGTAGGTGCAAACAACACTAGAGAAGTGTTGCATGCAAAATTACAATAAATTGGACAATAAATTGTAATTTCATCTCATAACAGCTTGTGTCGGTTAACTAAGTCACGATGAATGAGTTAGCTCAAGAAATTTGAGTTAAGGTGATCGAGGTGGATATTGGTGGCCACCGGCATATTCCACTTGGGCCCTCACCATTATCTCTTTCAGTTTTTCAGTTTCTTTAATTATAGCACAGTTTACTATTTTTGTCAGTTTTTCGAGTCTTGAACTTCCGAAGCCACTTTGAGGCCCAAAACGACATTTTTTAGGCATGAAAGGTTTGGTTATTTCATAAAAATTGTGTTAGTAGGTGTAGTCATCAGAGAGATATTTCTAACAGGGTATCATGCACATAAAACATAGATCATATGACCAAGTTACGACCCTAGGAAGTTGGTTGCCCAACTACCCCCAACGAGGCCCATAAACTCTTGGTTTTACATCTCCTCGAGTTAGGGTTTTCTCTTATTTTTCAATAATAAAAAGGGCCTTGAGCCTTATTGTGACACAATTAAGAGGCATTTAGTTGCCACATCTCTTCTTAGAGATAAGATACCATTTCCCGAGCTAGTTTGTTATCCATTATGTCTGTAAGCATTTTTCAATACTTGATATTAATGAAATGAAGTGTTATTCCTACTGCATCTCTGTGTTTATGTTTATTTCTATATTTTATTGCGTTCCTGCATATGTCCGGATCACGAGGGTCTAAGATGAGGCATGTAGAGGGATTTTAATATTTTGGGGGTCGAGTTTCATTTGATGCATTAGTGGAGTGTAGGTGTGAATTATTTAACTCAATTAATTGAGTTAAAATCAGTTTAAATAGTTCTAACTAAGGGATGAGCTAGTGAGAGGTCCACTGAATTAAATTATATTTAATTCACAATGAGTGATCAATCTAATAACTAATAATTCACTATTAATAGTTTCATGCATGTCAGTTTCGAGGAAGACCTAGTTGAGACAGAGGTTAAAGGGAAGATAACTATCAGTTTATATATTTATACAAAATTTCCCATGTGAAGTTATAAAGTCATTGGGATTCCATGATGGATTTCACAATCAAGGAAGACTGATTTTTAATAGGGAGCTAATTCCCTAGGAATTGTGTGAGCAAGGAAAACTGAAGGAAGGTTGAGAATTGGCTAAGTACTAGACCGATTTTGCCTAGATCAGTAGGAGACAATTGGCAGATTGCTAGAGAATCTCATGAGAGATTAAGCATTGTATTGTTTCATGATTCCTTGACTTAATACACAATAGATAGAAAGGGGTTTTGAGTAGTTGCTTTCCCCAGATACATCTTGTGTTGTGCGATTGATAATTTCTTTCTCTTACTTATATGTGATTGTGCGATCATGTTATGTTTCCGCAAATTGTAGGAAGGATTCACTATCTTGTTTTAGTACATTACAATATGAGATTAAATATCGTTGGTTATATTTTTTACATGAAATAGAAGAGAGGGTTGATACGATCTTGTCTTGTAGGCTGCAAGGTCTGTGATAAAGATCAACATAAATGGAGGAGCGCTTGCACTGTAATTTAGAGCCAGAAAAAAAGTAGACACGGGAATAGAATTGATTGAGATAACCCTCATTTTAGGGTCGACATTAATATCTGAAGTTCATGTCAATATTCAGTCAAAGAAATTCCCTGAATACATGGATCCATATGAGCTAGGTCGACTGCCTTATGGAGGCAAGAGTCGTGGTATTTTCTATGGATGGATAGGGTTTGTTCTACAACAATTAGAAGAACATAAGTATAGTGCCCTAGTTAGGACAGTTTCTTAGCATGTTTATTTCATAAGGTATGCCCTTAAGATTGTGAAAAAATTGTGTAGAAGAAGAGTGTTTGTGACCCTTAGAGCGAGGTTTATTTCTGCAATATAGACCACATATCTGGAAGATGGTTTGCGTATTCAGTATGTGTGGAGATAATAGATCCAAAGGAGGGTGGAACTTGAGAAGAATATTGAACATGCAGAAGAAATGTGCCATATGAAGAATGGATTGACATGTAGAGGAGTTGATTTTGGTGGACTATCCATAGAGTTTTAGACAGAGATCTGAAGCAACCTATATAAAATTAGTCAATGGACTATTAGTGGTTGATTTGTGACCCTATTTTAGTCATCTATATATTGTTATAAGGATGATAAGAGGAGTAGTTCAGATTTTTTCATATATTGGACAACAAAGATCAAATTATCGATACACAAGAACAACGATTTTGAGAGGACTCAAACCATTGTTAGGTGGAAGATTTGAATATCCCTAGATGAAGACAATATTGTGGGCCCTAGATCAGTAAAAATAATTAACTGTGTTTGGGAAGATTGATGGTAGTAAAAACACAGTTGGAGGGTTGTTAGGTGGTTGTCAAAGAAGAGCCCTAAAGCTTGTACTTGTTAAGGACAACAAGATTGGTAGAAGGGCAGGTGTATAAGGCCTAAGGATGTTCAGGCTTTGAAGGACTAAAGTTGCAGTTAAGTGGGCCAACCAACTAGCCATAGTTCACTATATTGTAGAGGATTAATTAAGTGAGAAGAAGGGAATCCTCCATAGCCATAGACTTCTCATTTTGGAGCTGTAGTATGGAAAAAGTGGGCATACCAAAGATTTGTTCACAAAAGGAGTTGTGAATAAATTTTTACCACTAAAACTAGTAGTGGAACTAAAGAGGGTTCCTAATAGGGCAACCATTAGGACAAGGGAAACGGTGGAGGCTTAGCCCATTGTCACCACAGCTAAGGCTCCTTGCTCTTCAAGGACTTTCACAGATGGGAGGAGTCCCGGTAGTTTAGGAAGTCACTTGTATAGTATAGGTCAATGAATAGGTGCGAAGTGACCCTAGAAACCCTTCCCCTAAGATAGAATAAAGAGTGGGACTTACTTGCCTTTTAAGCAAGGGACTTGATCTTATAGGGAGAGAGGAGGCAGATTGAAGGGTTGAGGGAGAAGAATAAGACTTATGAAGGAAGTTCTCAATCCCTAAAATCCTTTTGGAACTTGGATTCCCAAATGGTCCTTAATGAAAGGCCTTTGACACCAAATGGGACCACACGGGGCCAAGTGGACCCAACCCAACTTCAGGGATGAAATTTAGTAGCCAATGATGTTCCTATCATGTAAAACGTGAAGGGAAAGAATTAGGAAATATTTTTTACTTCGATGGGTCAAATAGATCCTACTAGGTTCTAGCCTTGGGAAAACCTACACAAAACTTGATCCTAGAGCTAGGGCTTGAGGTATCTAGAGATTCCACCATCAGAATTCGTCCAAATTCTGAGGAGAGTGAGGGGACCCACCAACCTAGTTTCCTCTAGGAAATTGAAGCTTTCCTATGGCTATATTCATGGGAACTTGATGCCCTATGTGACCTAATGGGGCTAGAACTAAGGTAAAATGTAAAATTATGAAAAAATGGAGGGGGGAGGGGGGGAATCATCACCCTTTTTGAGGGAATAGTGCCTAATTCACTTGGGTATAGGGACTTATGGATGATAATGAACAAGGATTTGGTTTCTTGATTAAGGAGGCCCAGAAAGTCAACTTCGTCCAATGTTAGAGGAAAACAAAAGGTGACCTTCAAGCATTTATACTTCATGAAAATGGTGCAATATTATCGAGATAAAATGATCTATAGTAAATTTAATTCATATAACATTGGCCCATACATTAAATAAGCCAAATAGAGACATAATTCCACATTTCCATCATGCAACAATTAGCCCTATTTATAACGAAATTCAATAGTATGAAACAACAAGAAGAATAACATTAAATTTTCACTCACAATGTTAGAGAGTAAATCCAACTAGCTTCACACTTTCAAAAACAAAGCTCCAAGATAAAATTAACCCAAATCCATACATCAAGATGCATCCATCATCCAAAATAGTCCTCCATGGAAAAATGGGAAGTTCTCTAAAGATAGAGAGATCCCAAGTCAATTGATGATACAAATGAATGCAACTAACTCCTATTGATACATTTATTAGGAGTTGATAGAATTAGCTTTTGGACCTACATTAGCAAGTAACCCTAAATTTTGGTGACAATCCCACCAAACTTCTCATACATGGAATAATAAGGTGCATAAGAGGTCATTTGATGTCCTAGGGCTTTCTAGGAGGCATACTAGGATTCGTGAGTGCCATAATGATGCATGGTACCCATAAAAAGTGTTGGACAAGGGGATGGCCCTTGTTCTCCAAACATTAAACCTGCGCTGCTCTCATTAAACCTATGGACTAAAAGGGTTGTGTGTGGTCACCATCAGCAAGTAGGTCAAGTTTTTTCTTGTTCAGGACTGAATATGTTCAAGAGAAGATATGGATACAAACTTGAGATGGTATATCAACAAATACCAAGGACAAGAATAATATTTCTCTTGCATATAAGGCCAAGGGAAAGATGGGAAAAGGGAAGACCGATTCTAGTCAGAAGGGAGAGAAAAAGAAGAAAGATATAAGTAAGATCATGTGCTTTCATTTCCATGAGTTTGGACACTGTGCTACTAAGTGTCCTAATTATAATAAGAGGTCTAGTAAGAATCATGCGGTTGCATCAATTGAGGTAGATGGGTTTGCTTCTCAGTTTGAGAAATATTTCTTGTTTATAACTTGCATGGAAAGCTTTGTAGGGAGAAACAAATGGTGTATTGATTGTGGAGCCTCCTTCCACATGAATGGGAACAAGGAGTATTTCAACGAGTTAGAGGAGAAGAACATGGAGGTTCATATTGAGCTAGGAGGTAATGGAGAGTACACGACCATGGGGGTTGGTTCCGTCATCTTTGAGAGGGAATCTGGAATCTCTCTCCATCTTAGAGATGTTATTTATGTTCCAAGACTGAAGAAGAACCTTGTTTCAGTATCAACCCTTCAAGACAAGGGATATGAAGTCATCTTAAACATAGGTAAGGCATACCTCAAGCACTTAGCTTCTGGATTAGTGAAGCAGATAGGTGTGAGGGCGAGGAACATGTACAAGTTGCAGGTAGAGAGTTGCGTAGCCTTGAGCAACAAGACAAGTGGTGAGAAGAGTAGAGATGTTGGAGAAATTTGGCATAAGTTCATGGGATACTTGCATAACGAGGTGCTCAAGATTCTTCAACAAATAAAAATAGGATTACCAGTGTCTAGTTTTGACTAGCATGATGTGTGCAAGGGGTACACACATGGAAAGTATGCCAAGACTAATTTTCAAGGTTGAGACAATAGATCCAAATAGATTTTGGAGCTGGTGCATTTAGATGTATGCAGGCCCTTCTTTTCTCCATCTCTTATGAGACATGGGTATTATGTTAATTTCATTGATGATTATTCTTGAAAAACTTGGATATTTTTTATGAAGAAATATGAGATCATAACCAATTTCATGGAGTTTAAGGCCTTGGTAGAAAACTATATAGAGAAGAAGATCGAGGCAATGAGGAGTGACAATGGTGAATAATATTCATATAAAGCCTTCAAGGTTTTGTGTGTGAAGGAGAGCATTAGGAGAGAGCTTATAACACCTCATAACCCTAAGAAGAATGGGTTGGATGAGAGGAAGAACCGTAGTATTGTTGGAGCGACCAAGGCGATGTTGCATGATCAGGGATTTCCTATGTTCTTCTGGGTAGAGACATGCAACACTGGAATATTTCTACAAAATAAGAGTCCATACAAGGTTCTTTTATGAGTTACACCATATGAGGCTTTCATAGGAAAGAAGCCTGATGTTTCAAACTTATGTATATTTGGCACACAATTTTATTGCCATGTGTCCAAAGATAGCAAGAGGAAGTTGGAGCCCACAACAGAAAATGGTATTTTTGTGGGATACAATGAGGCAATTCATGCATACAAGGTGTATCTGCTAGGACTCAAGAAGATTGTTCTCAGACGAGATGTGATGTTTCAGGAGTCCAGAGCTCTAAGGGAGTCCTTAGAGTGAGAGTAGGTTGAATTACTTGAGATGGAGGAGCTACTCATTGCTAATGAGGAGCCTTAGCTAGGATCGTAGGAGAAGAGACCATGACAAAATTAGACTCCTAAAACTGGAAGGAAGAAAGCTAAGTGGGTCACAAAGTTGGTTCAGGAGGCCGAGGAGTAGGTGGAAGCTCCTAGAACCATGTTCAAGTAGAGTGAGTAGCCAGAAAGGTACACTGAATATATGGAATTGACGACAAGAGTGGTGGACATTGGGCCTTCTAGTTATAAGGAGGTAGCTTCTAAGCAAGTTTGGAAGGATTCGATGGTGGAGGAAAATTCATCCATCATGAAGAACGCTATCTAAGAGATTGTGCCACGACCTAAGGTAAAATTAGTTGTAGGATCACATTGGTGTACAAGGTGAAGCATGGAGCAGATGGGAGTGTGGAGAAGTACAAGGCCATGTTTGTGGTTAAGGTCTTCTCACAGATTGAGGGCATAGACTACGAGGATACCTTTGCCCCAATAGCATTTTATTCATCCATAAGGACTATTCTGGCACTTGCAACATATATGGGGTGGAAGATCCACTAGATGAACGTGAAGATATCATTCCTCAATGAAGTGGTTGAGGAGGAGCTTTATATGGAGAAACTAGTGGGATTTCAGCATTTTGATAGAGACACACATGTGTGCAGGATGAAGAGAGCTCTTTATGGGCTCAAGCAGGCTCCAAGAGCATGATACACTCGTATTGATAGCTACCTTTGAGGATTAGGCTTCACTAAGAGTGAGGCATATGCCAACTTGTACTGCATCATGGTTGTAGGGATTCCACTCATTCTATTTCTCTATATTGACGACCTTATATTGACTGAAGTAGAAACCTTGATCCGATTGCAAGGGAGTTTGAGATGAAGGATATGGGGCTTATTCATTATTTCCTTGCATTAGAGGTTTGGTAAGGTGATGGTGATATCTTCATGGGACAATGGAAGTACACTAAAAAATATCCTCTAGATATTTCATATGCAGGATTGCAGACCCATGACCACACATAAAGTCAGAAACTAGAGGAAGGTGGATGCTAGTAGAGAAGAGTGAGCAAAAGTTATAGTACACAGACAACTCATCATGTCATTGATGTACTTGGTCAATACATGACTTGATATTTGTCTTTCAGCCAACCAAATGAGTCATTTCATAATGGAACCAACCAATGTTCACTAGGTTGCTGTGAAAAATGTTTTGAGGTATCTTAGAGGCATAATAGATTACAGATTGTGGTATAAACATGTTGATGGAGTGATGATTGAGGGCTTCAAAGATGTAAATTGGGCAGGATGCTAGATAAATCTAAGATTACTTTAGGTGGCATCTTCAGAAATTGGGACAACAGGTGTTTCCAGGGGCTTGTCTAGCGCTAGGAAATAAGAAACTACAATGCAAAAAAATATGGGTTGAGTTGAGTTATTACAGGGAGTTTTCGAGCTAAGTATTAGTAGAGAGAACAACCTTATACTCTATTGGAACACTTTTCCTTGTAAAGTATTCTATTTTCTCAATTTATACCAATAAAATCTACAACAAGTAGAGGGTTTTCCCAGTTAAGTTCCCCATAAAAATATTGTGTTATTATCTGTGATTGTGTTTTTGTTCCGCTACTTATCTATCATAGAGAAATCTTGTGTCTTGGTGTAACAAAATTACTTTCAGATTTGTTCATTCAAGCAGTTGCAGGATTTCAAGGAATTTTTACACCCCTTAACTTCTATAACCCCTAAGCCTTTCTCCCAAAGCATAGGTGCTCCAACACTAATATTCTTGGTCATATTAAGCTTTTGTTCGCTAACTGCTCCAAATAGCGATAACGTCCTCAAATTTGATCCACATTTTATGGACAATCAAAATTCCCCCAAATATCCTCCATGTATTTTCTTTCAAAGGGTGATAAGGGTATTAGGGGCCCCATTATCACAACCCATAAGCCCTTAACCCATTGGATGGTTTTCAAGGCTTTCTTAATGTTGTTTTATGCATTGCATGGAATTATTTTTATGTGATATAGGTTGTATTGCACAAAAAAAATCGTGTGATATGATAGAGGCCATGAAATTTTGAAGGGACATGTGGTAAATCCTCATTGGAATATCATGAGTTGGGAAATATTTGTCCTGTGACATGTGTCACATTTTCATATCATTGAAAACTTTCAGGAGGACATGTGGCATGCTCTAATTGGTTGTTGTGCCTCTTGTAAACTTTGAAGTTAACACATGTCACACATTGGTTGGTTGTTGCATGTCTATAGTCTTTGTAGATGTGATAAATATGAGAAAAGGGGGTTGCCAAAAAATAAAATAGTTTCATCGTGCAATGAAGAAAGAGAGAAAGGAAAATAAAGGAAAAGATAAGGGATAGAGGAAGAAAAGAGAAAGGAAGAAGAGGTGGGGGACATAGAAAACACATGGAAAAGTAGGATTCATACAAAGAAAATTTGTGTGATGTGCTATTGTATACGATAAAATTTTCCTCTATGTGGCGTATTGCATAGATAAAATGTTCATGTGCACTGTGTCGCATGGTTTAAAAAGCTTGGCAAGATTAGAAGATTGGTGAGAATGTGATAGAATTGTGGAGTAGTAGCATTATAACCCAATAAGGAGTTAAGCAAAGATGAATGTCTTAACAAGTGTAAACCCAAGGGTGAATCATACTAGTTGTGACATGGCATAATATAGATGACTGGTGAACTTGTTGCCACATCACCATTATGATCGTTGACGTGGTTGAGGAAAATAGAACTTGAAGAAATATTTGGAAGGTCATATCTTTCTACGAATGTCTCATAACTAAGCCATATTATAATGGTTGGAAAGTTCTTATTGAGACCCTATAATAGTACATATAGAGGAAAATAGATTAACTCACCTCCTTAATACCACTGAGGGGGCTGTGTACATGATAAGAGAAGATGATTTTTCCTATAATATTAAGAAAGAAAAAAACCCAATAAGTGGTTAAGCAAAGATGAATGTCTCAACAAGTGTGAACACAAGGGTGAATTATTCTATTTGTGACATGGCATAATACGGATGTTGGGTGAACTTGTTTCCACATCACTAGTATGATTGCTAGCGTGGTTGAAAACAATAGAACTTGAAGAAATTTTTAGAAGGTCATATCTTTCTATGCATGACCCATAATTAAGCAAGAATACAATGGTTGGAAATTTCTTGTTGAACAGAACACATATACAAGCTCAAAAGAGACCATATAATAGTACTTAAAGAGGAAAAAATACATTAACTCATCTCCTTAATTCCACTTAGTGGGGTGGGTACATGATAAGAGAAGATGAATTTCCCTATCATATTTTAAGCAAAGACCAATTCTTGGATTTAGTTCTCAAGGGTCACATCAATGTCTTTGATGAAATTATTCCTTCAAATTGGGATAGATATTGGAGTTCTTCCAAAATAATTAGATGTATGGACAACATAAAGATTAAAAATATCCATGAAAGCACTTTCACTTTTTCTATGATGAAATAATTTTTTCCTTACTTTTGAAAGTTTCATTTGAAAGATTCCCAAGATGATTTGAGTAGACTTAAATAAATTTATCATAATATTATTGTAATTATCAAAATGTAACATCTAACTTAAAAATTAAACTTTATTCATTAAAAATGATTTCATCTTCCTTAAGATAAATGATTTTTCGAGATCTTCAAAAATAAATATAAATTCAACTAAATTAAAAAAAAATTAAAAAAAAATTAAAAAAATTAAAGTTAAAAAAATTAAAAAAATCACTTCGCTCATTTAAAATATTCCATGCTAAATCACACTTCGACGGAGTGATTGCTAATTTGATTATTATCTTTCATCCCAATTGAGACATCCAAAAATTTTTTGAATTTAAATATTGTATGCTTTATTATGAATGTATAACCCATTCCATTTGAAGTATTATCTATTAATGGTAGTTGAGTTTTGAATCCATTTTCCCACGTAAATTTTTCTAGATACCGACTTTTGAGTTTTGAATCCATTTTCCCACGTAAACATTTCTGTATACTGACTTTTTCTTTTTAGAAGGAGATATTTTAATATTATGTATTATATATCTCCAGTTCCACCGACCGCGGAGAAATTTCACTCTTTAATGCAATTGATCTTCGATCTTGATGCTACGGACAGTTACAGTTACAGGTAGCCCATGTGATCCTCCTCTTGCTGGAAACCTCATCCGATATCGCCAAGCTGGTGTTTTCCCAATCTACTCAAACCTTTGCGATAGAAATGCACTAGTGGATATTTTAATATTATGTAATCTATTGTCAGCTCGTCCCATCCGTGGTATAGAATAGCGCGTCCGTCCCATCCCTAGTTCCTTGCTTCCCACATTTTTAAGCATTGAAAATAGTCAATTCAAACCACGGTTCAAGCCGGTTTAAGGGTTTGCACAAGGAAAGGCTAGTCAGAGGCTCGAAAGATGGAAGGCTGATCATCCCGAAGATGCTTTACAGCAATGGTTGGATCGATTTCTTCAAAGCTTCAGGTGGCCTAGAGATTATTTGAGAAGGTAAATATATTGATATATCTTGCCTCTTTCCATAATTTTTCTAATGACTTTTCTCATTTCTCAATCCAGATCGCATGCATTAATCAAATTTTCCACATAGATCTACTTAATTCCTCACATATTCTGATTGTTTATCTCAAACAAACCGTATGTGGAAAATGCTATAATGTTAAATCAAATTTATGTTATTTAACAAAACCCAATGCGATCATGAAGATCATACTTCAAACCATTATGGAAAGGAAACCCATTATACTCAGGGGAACATGCTCATCTAGAAACCCTTTCTTTTTTCAAAGGGCGGGGACTATTTCTAACTGAGACTAGTTCCCCCACTCGGGCCCTACCTGTCTCCATCCCAGTTAAGAATGGTTTATTATAATATTATTGCAGAGGTCATAACAAAGTATTATCTAAGGCGAAGGTGGAATGAAAATTTGAAAGAAAACCTCTGGATGTTTGGCAATTTTCTACTATGCAGACCGTCACTTCATTACCTGTGATATCTTAAAGAAATTGTGAAATTCTATAGATTGACCATTGGAGCTTTGACGGTAACATTACCCAATGAGATTTGAAATCAACCCTTTTGGATGTTCGGTGTTTTCTGTTCTTCTAACCCTTGCTACATTAGGTTGGGTGAATTCTGTGAAAATTATCGATAAGATTTCAATTCCATTTCAGTAAATTGTTTAAATATACAGATTGACTAGCAAGGTTTCGAATCACTTGGAAAGAAAGAAAAGCCTCGATTCAATGAAATTGACATCATCTTTAGCAAGCCGAATGGAATTTATTCTTTGCAAGATCAATTAAATAAGAATTCACGAGAGAGCCTTGAACTTTCCAATAAATTGCACATAAAAAAATATTTGTGGTGAAAAAAAATCTCGGACCTGACATCTCCATGGCCTTAATAAATCCACTTCAAGTTCAATTGCCTTACAGTCTGAGGCAACATAGGTGCTTGGGAGATCATTTCCTAAGGTTGGTATGCCATTGAAGCTTTTGGGAAATGATTTCTGGACAAAACGTTTAGCTTCCCCTGAGCTTACTAGTCATGGAAATAGTTTGAGAAACTCTGATAATCCTGGAAATGGAAATGTTACAGGTAAGACTCCTTTCTTTGCAGGTAAATATGCATAACAAAATGGTGTTTCAAATACCAAAATATCAGCATCTGTTGCTTCTGAGCATGCTCCACCCATTTCATATAATTCAAAGCTTTCACGGAGTGCTCGTCATTTAGATGGATTTCACTATTCTTTTCGAGTAGTTATCAACTCTGGAAATAACCTCAGCACCATCCATACAATGAGATTGTTCGATTCATTAGATTTTTTGGTTAAGGCAGATCTTTGAAATTTGTTATAAATATTAATGTTCTTGAAGACCTAGCAGATTACAGATCTACTGAATGAACTCACAACTAGTTTATTAACATTAAATTAGACAAAAACAAAAATATAACCAAACTCACAAAAAATGACATATTCTGCCCCTTAAAAATAACCATAAGGCCTTCCTTTTTTTTAGCTCCCTGACCCCAAGGGTTTAATTGAAAAACACATAGTTCCTATAAATATTTGTAGGTTGAGGAAACCATTTCAAGCCCTTAAACTTCAACATAATCCAATATTTGCAATTATTTATAGTAATAATTCCATTATGCACACTCATGTTAGAGTTTGGCAAAGAGGGATAATACTTGATTGATTCCAACCTTGTAAATGAACAAACTTTCCTCTTCATTGGTTGGACTCTCCACCGCTAGTTGAAGAAGTATATGTGCCTTGAATCAAAGACGATATCTTAACACGAGTGATTGACACTTGGAACATAATTTCCATGGATCCCATGGGAAACATATGGAGAGACTCTTTCAATCTTTGGAAGCATTTCCTCATACTCTACTTAATCTATAGGTGGTATTGGTAGGGCTTTAAATTTTCCATTTGCTTGGAAATCTCACCCAAAAAGTCAATCGTTAAAGAATCAATCCTATGCTAAATCACACCTACCTTCTCATTTTTAATATCTTCATGAGCTTTCACCTATGATGATTAAATTTAGTTCCCTTTAACACCTCGAATGGTGGAGGAATAGAAGGCATTGCAATAGGAGGTAAAATCCATTTCCCTTCACATTTTTCAAGGCCTCTATAGACACTTGCAATCTATACCTCTCCTTCGACACAACATGAAAGTTTGTTTTTTCCATTTCCTTTACATAGGCTTCGGGCCATCCTCATAGGAAGAGCTCATTATTGAAATATTAAAAGAACAAAATGGGGCACAACATCTACTTATAGGGTTTTGAGGGAGGGGTGTTGGAAAATAACCATCTTATCCCCCATAGCCCTTAAGACCTTCTCTGCACATAAAAATGGCATATTGATAACAAGACTCAAAGATGGATCTTAACATTCAAGACCAAACCCAAATAGATAGAATCACACCATGGATTAAGCATGGGCATTGAGTTTTGGTAAAATCAAGGACCTCCTTTCAAGATCATGACCTTGTTTTTAGCATTCTAAAATAGAAGGCTTAAAACAAACATTAAAAAGGGGAGATTTTCACCTTAGCCTTTGCAACATTTTCTCAAGACCAATCTATCTAATGTACCAGCTTGGATATGTCAGGTCTTGGATTTCTAGAGTACCCAATCAATGCTTTTGAGGCCAACTCCCTAGCTCCAGCTAAAATTTATTCCTATTGAAGATGCAACTTGAAAAAGCCTGCTAATAGGATACATTTTTCCTTCCTTTTGATTGACTTACAACAAACCTCAGTGCCTCTCCTTTCTTATCTTCCTCTTCCATTCTCCAAAAAAAAAATCATTAATCTTATATCATAAGAACTTTATATAGGTAAGCATTGCAATCATTCTCCTCAACTCATGGGGTACCTTTACACCTAAACCCATGCAAGTGATGTTACAACCCATCACACTCTAAGTGTTGGGAAAAATACTGAGAGGGGGGGGTGAATCAGTATTAAGGGCAAACTGAAACTTTTTACTTTTTCATGCTCTAAAACCCATACGCTACTTTGCTGAAGCCCACTAGCGTATACACACGGATATCCTTCATAAAACTCGCGTATACACAAAGATCTAATTATGCCATTAGTTCTTCACTTATATCATTTCATCATTCATTCATTAGATGTTCTATAAACAGTAAATATGTGCAGTAAGAACAGAATAATCCATCACACATAAGCATCACACATGAACACCAGGATTTTAGGTGGAAACCCAAGTCGGGAGAAAACCACCGCTGCAGTTGCTCAGCCTTCAATATTTTCTTATAGAGAAAACATCTTACAACATATGTGTCAAAAGGTGACTACCAAAGACGCAGTACCCACCGCGCCGTTTACCAAAGATCTCCCTGAAGGGAGCTCCAACCCCCCGACTCAAGCCGCTCCCTTCGGAAGGGAGCTACGACCCCCCGATCTCGTTTACTGCCCTCACCGGAAGGGAGCTACAACTCCTCGATCGAAGGATACAACCTCAAAGACCTCTATGGACCACGTTTCAATTTTCACACCGGATCCAAAGCTTCCTTTAGGACACCACTAAGTGTTATGTTTCATCATATTGTGACCGGACCCACTCCACACATTTAAGCTCAAACTTAACAATTCGTACAACCTGCATCATCATAGATGTATACTGGCAAAGAATAGCATCGAAAATGACACGCAAGATAGCGTAATGACGATATCTCTCAATTTCAGCAAACCCTAGTTTGCATACATGCTTTACTTTCACTGAGACCGCGTATATACACGCCTTCTTCCATACAAACCTATGTATACTTCAGTATATATTATAGAGCTAATTTCACTGCGCATACGCGCTTTATCTTCAGCGAAGCCGCGTATATACGTGCTTCCTCTGCGTAAAACTAGCGTATGATTCTTCAGACATTTAGATCAATGCAATTCTTCAGAACAGATATATCACACAGATTTTACCCTTTACTTCAGACAGATGCTCGCCTCATCTCAGATCTAATCATTTCATAAACAGATCTAGAAGATACAAATACATTTCAGATCTAGATTCCCTTCTTCATCATTGGTGCCCCATGCATTCAGATCTATCATTCACCTGTAACCCTTTCCATTCAGATATACTCCAGATAGAAGTATTCATTCAAGATCAGACATATTGCACCCACACTTATCATTTGCACAATGAATTTCTTCTCCTTATATAGGTTTACCCTTTTTCAATACCATGAGCCAAAACCACATTACTTCCAATGGTATTCCTGGACGAGGTCATTTAGACAAATCATTACTCAGTACAATGGGTCAATACCATGGTGGTTACCCCTGGTTTTGCACTTTAAGAGCATTTTTTCCCATACACGACTTGGCACGTTGATTCCCGCGTGCATACGTGACTTCCGCTAGGCAAATCCGCGTATGCCTAGAGACATACTCTTTTCATCAAGATTTAGCACATGCTGAAATTCCTTTCTTCATTGCCTTCTGTACACACTGTAGATAGATTAGATTTACTTCATCAAGAACATATTCTATCAAGCACAACTTCATCAAGTAAGTTGCCATCATCTTCATCAAGTGGGTTTCCATTCAAGGACAACACTCATCATCATATTGCTACCAAACATCACTTCATATTAGATTTACATCATTTACCAAGTCCAACAGGTCAAGAATAACTTCATCAGGTGGTTCGCCATCAAGGACAACACATGTCAATAGTCGCATGTATTCATCTTCATTCAGTGGGTTGCCATCAAGGACAACACTCTGCATCATATTGCCAACAATGTCCCCCTTTGGACTTGATGGCAACCACTATGGTGTTTGGTTACCACAACAGATAGGTACATTAAGAATACAATGACACCATGTCACTCTCTCCATTTTTTGACTTCTTTCTCTTCATTCAAACACCATTTCATTCTCCCCCTTTGACATCAAGGGCAAAGGGTGGATCAAAAACCAGCATACTCTCCCCCTTTTCTCCTCATGTAGAAGAAGCGTTCTGCAGATCTGATATATACTGAAGTGACCAAGCTCCCCCTGAGTTCATGTTGAATCTTCAAACAAATTTTCCAATGAAGTACATGACTCTATGACTTTCCTATCACCAATGACTCATACTTACATCAAAGATCCATCCAAGTGGATTTACATATGAGACTCAACTACCCAACCAAGTGGGTTTACAAATTTGACTCAGCTACCCAGCCAAGTGGGTTTACAAAATTTGACTCAGCTACCCAACCAAGTGGGTTTACAAATTTATCAAGTCCTTACATGACTGAATATTACAATTTTACATCATGGATCTCTACATGACCTTTTCTTCAAACTACAAATATAACTTTAAGACCAACACCAGAAAGTCCTCAAGAAAGAGAACATATTTCAGAACCATCATAATGCCAACAATGCATTATACTCAGCAAAGCTAATGCTCCCCCTGAATCTGTGCATCCAAGCAACCTTTCCATATGACTAAGGCTTCCCCTTAGTTTGTGCATCCTGAACACTTTTACCAACAAATCATCAAGGCATCTTTATCAAAACATTAGAAATAGAATTATGAGAACTGGAACACCACCAGAGATACCAAACAGTATCAGAGATACCAAACAGCACTGCAGCTGTGCTAAAGAGAGCTGACTCCAAGCAGAAATTTGTCAACAATTAGACATACGCGGTTTTCTGTGAAGGAACTCGCGTATATAGGCGACTGTGTTTCAGGAAACCCGCGTATCCAATTACATCTTCTAAATTTTAACCAGATCTGATCCTCTGTAAGAAAAAGACAGTGTTCGACTTATTTTTGGGATATTTGAATGCTTCCCTGGACTACAGATAGATAGAACAGTGTAGTTGTGTCTTCAAGCATCATCCAACGGTTGTAGCATAAGCACATTAGTAACCAAGCCTTCAGATTCTTTTCCGCATCAATACAATCTTTCCAAGAGAGATTTTCATACCAGAACAACATCTTCAAATATGTGTCAAGCAATCATCCATGTGGTCCAATACCATCAAGATCTTCAAGATTTAACATGAAGTAACATATGTAGGAAAAAGATATCAACCATAGTAACAAACTCTGCATGATCTATTCTTATTTCTGAATCAAACGACATCCAACTCATCCATGTGTGAGCACAAAAGATACTTATCAGCAACCAGGGCTCAAAATCTCATCATAATAAACCATGTACCAATTCATCATCATTTCAGCATGAGTATCACAAAAAAACCAAATAATAAGCAGTCATATTTCCAACAATGCAATCATTAGTATTCAACCTGCTGCTCCCCCTGGACCAGTGCTCCTTCTTAACTTGTGCAACCTGAAAATGCTCATCAGCAAGTCATCAGCAACAATATCTGCATGGGCTGCCCTTATCTCCGAATTATAGGACTTTCATCTCAACAATGAATACTCTTCATCAACAAGCAAACAGGACTCATCCATAATCTTCAACACAAGAAACCATGTATCGTATCCTCATTATTTAGAACTGAGAAACAAAGCTGAAATTGAGTCAATAATACAGTTATTAACAGTCAGACTGATGCTCCCCCTGAACCTCTGCTCCAGATCTTCAGCTATCATATAAATTCTCTTATCATCATTGCATACGCGACTGTGTCTGCTGTAACTCACGTGTATACGCGACTTTTGTTCATCTAACCCGTGTATGGAAAGTGAAGCATAGAAATTTTTCATCTTCCTTCATCTCCTCCTGAACTTGTACCTCCTGTACCTATCTTTTCCATATCAGATGCACTGTCAGAAGTAAACATAACCAGAGTAATCAAATGAACCATGAGAGTCATCATACATTTCTCCCCCTGTGACGATACATTACTAAATCTCATAATGTATACCACATCATTCCTGTAGTCAATAAGAAAAGTCATCTTCAAAAGCGGATGACTGCAGTAGGGTCAGAATTCCCTACATTTCTGATCGGTCTTCCATCTTTTTCCATATTTGTTTGAACTTTCTATTTGTGTGCTAGAAGTTATCCAATTTCTCATATCTGTTCAACCTGCATTCCTTTTCTACATGTCCATACTTGTTACAAGAATAACATCTCATGTGTCCAGAGAAATAAGCATAAGAATCATAATGAGTATTTCTAATCTTCCTCCTTTTACAATCAGCTGCTTTATGTCCATACTTGTTACACGAAAAACAATATCCTTTGAAGAAACCGGAGTACCTTTCTACGTAGGATCTGTTAGTTTGTGGCTGAATTGTTCTGCTTCTGCAATTTGCTACAACGTGCCCATAATTATGACATTTAAAACATTCAACGTTCTTGAATGAATTCCTTTGAGAATTCATAATTGTTGGTTGATCTTTTGTCTCTTTCAATACTTCAGGTTTTGCATTGACATCCTCTGAATTTTTAGCACTTCCTTGTGAGCTAGATTCTCCTTTAACAATTTCATGGAAGCCAAGACCAAGTTTGATAGCAGGAGACCTTTGATTACTCAGAATATTGTCCAAAATGTTAGTACTATCTTGAAACCTCAAAATTTTACCCTTGAGAATGTTAACCTCAACCTCCAAGGCTTGACATTGCTTCGTCAAGCTTTCTTCTTTCCTTCTTCCATCTTCTACTTGATCCTTCAGATTTAGAATCTCTTCTTTCAACCAATTTTCGTTTTCCTCACATGTTTGTTGCAGCTCTTCATTCCTATTATTTTATTTTTCCAGATCTTCTTTGAGAGAGATAATTTCCGCTTCAAGGCCTTCCTTTTCAAATATTTGTAGAGGTTCCTCATTCTTCTTACTTGATGCTTCAAGATCTTCTTGCAAAGAGATGATTGCAGCTTCAAGTCCTTCATTCTTCTTGCTTGATTTTTCGAGATCTGTATTTAGATCGTTGATTTCTGCTTCTAGTTCTTTAATTCGATTGGATGCATAAGTATGAAACCTTCGATACTTGTCCACCTGTCCATTCAACATCTCTATTTGATCTTTCATTTGAGAGATCATCCCTTTGTAGATAGAATCTTTCTTATCAATTTCCTTTTGTTGTTCTTCAACTTTGATCTTGATAGCTTCTTCTAGATCCACAACTTTACTTTCACTTTCTAGATTACTATCAGATTCATCTTCTTCAATTTTTGCTATACAGGTTTTCTGAGACATCTCCTTGCTTCGAGTAACCTTCTTCTTTTTCTTCTTTGCCGTGAGCACTTGTAGAGCTTGGTCAGAATCTTCACTTTCACTATCATAATATTTTCATATACAGTTAAGTAAAATACAAGAACAATGATTAATACCTGTTTTATCTCCTTCAATTTCTGCTATACATGATTTCTGAGATGTCTGTTTGCTTCGAGCAGCCTTCTTCTTTTGCTTCTTTTCCATGAGCACTTTCCGATCTTGGTCAGAATCTTCTTCATCTTTACTAGACATTTCAATAAAGTCATTGTTCTCTAGAGCATCCACAAATGTATCGTTTTCTTCTCTTTGTTCAAATGCCATGAGAATTCTAAGATCTTCTTCACGTTCTTCCTCACTATTAGATGACCCATCACTGTCTTCATTTGCATAATAACTCTTCCTCTTTTCAAATTGTTTCCCTTTACCATGTTTTTCTCTATAAGGACATTTAGAAGCATAGTGACCAAATTTTCCACACTCAAAACATTTGAAGGGAAGCTTACCTTTGAATCTTCCAGTTCCTAGTTGGAGTTTTCTCACGAAATTCGCTTCTTCTTCATCGGATATATAGCTGGATTCTTTGACAACTTCCTTTTCTTTTCCTCTTGCAGATACCTTAAAAGCAGCTTCTTTGATTTGAGAAGGACCTCCTTGTCTCATTTCAAAAGCAATCAGAATACCATGTAATTGAACAATAGTAAGAGTTTGCAGATCTTGCCTTTCTTCGATAGCTGAAACTTTAGAATCAAATTTTGAAGTCAAAGATCTTAAGACTTTTTCCACCAGAGTAGTATCGGTTATGGTTTCACCCAAATTTCTCATCCGATTTACAATATCATCTAGACGAAGAAAGAAACTGGCAACACTCTCATCACTATGCGTCTTCAAATTTTCATATTCAATTCTAAGAGTTTGGAGTTTTTCACTTTTTACCTTTGTATCTCCTTCATAGCTCAGAATGATTTTGTCCCATATTTCTTTTGCTGAATGTAGCTGCATCACTTTAGCAAATTCTGATTCATACATGCTTCCTAATAAGACATTCACTGCTTTGGCATTGATTTCATACTTCTTCCTTTCTGCTGCATCAGTAGGAATACTTGCCGGGTATTGATAACCTTCTTCCACGATTGCCCATACATCCGCACCAAGACTTTGCAGATATGCTTTTGTTCGTACCTTCCAGAATATCAGATTGCTTCCATTGAATAGAGGTGGCTTTATAGACATTACTCCTTCTTGACTTCCCATTGCGACGGATCTCCTTCAAGCGATCAAGCTTCTGCAGAAGGACCTCGCTCTGATACCAATTGTTGGGAAAAATACTGAGAGGGGGGGGGTGAATCAGTATTTAGGGCAAACTGAAACTTTTTACTTTTTCATGCTCTAAAACCCATACGCTACTTTGCTGAAGCCAACTAGCGTATACACGCGGATATCCTTCATAAAAATCGCGTATACATAGAGATCTAATTATGCTATTAGTTCTTCACTTATATCATTCCATCATTCATTCATTAGATGTTCCATAAACAGTAAACATGTGCAGTAAGAACAGAATAAACCATCACACAAAGCATCACACATGAACACCAGGATTTTTAGGTGGAAACCCAAGTCGGGAGAAAACCACCGCTGCAGTTGCTCAGCCTTCAATATTTTATTATAGAGAAAACATCTTACAAAATATGTGTTGGTGCAGACTCCTACCAGCACGCAGGCACCCACCTGCGCTAGTTTACCAGCCTTTCCTGGAAGGGAGCTCCAACCCCCTGATTCGTTTACCAGCCTCTCCTGCAAGGGAGCTACGACCCCCTGATCTCTTTTACCAGCCTCACCTGGAAGGGAGCTACAACCCCCTGACTGAAGGCTACAACCCTCAGCACCTCTATGGACCACGTTTCATCAATTTTCACACTGGATCCAAAGCTTCCTTTAGAACACCACTTGCAGGCCACGTTTCATCATATTTTCACACTGGACCCACTCCATACTTTTAAGCTCACAAAACTTAACAATTTAGACAACCCAAATATCATAGACAGATAGCGTAACACATCGTAAATAGATATCAAAGAAGAAGATAGTAGAACAGATCGTACATCTCTCAATTTCGCAAACCCTAGTTTGCATATGCGCTTTTTACTTTCACCGAGACCGTATATACACACCTTTATTCCATACAAACTCGTGTATACTTCAAGATATGTTATAGAGCACTTCATCACAAGATACGTCGCCTTTATCTTCAGCGATGTCATTATATACTGTTCCTCTGCGTAAAACTATCGTATGGTTCTTTTCACCTTTAGATCAATGCAATTTCTCTGAACAAATATATCACACATATTTTACCCAAACCCACTCGTACATATGCTCGCCATCACAGATCTAATCATTTCATAAACAGATCTAGCAAATACAAGTACATTTCAGATCTAGATCCCCTTCTTCATCATTGGTGCATCATACATTCAGATCTGTCATTCAACTGTAACCCTTTCCATTCAGATATCCTTCAGAGAGAAGTATTCATTCAAGCTCAGACATCTTGCACCCACACTCATGATTTGCACAATGAATTTATTCTCCTTATATAGGTTTACCCTTTTTCAATACCATGAGCCAAAACCACATTACTTCCGATGGTATTCCTGGATGGGGTCATTTAGATGAATCATTACCCAATACAATGGGTCAATACCATGGTGGTTACCCCTGGTTTTGCACTTTAAGAGCGCTTTTGCCCATACGCGACTTGGCACGTTGATTCCCGCGTGCATACGCGACTTCCCTTAGGCAAATCCGCATATGCCTAGAGACATACTCTTTTCATCAAGATTTAGCACATGCTGAATTCCTTTCTTCATTGCCTTCTGTACACACTGTAGATACATCAGATTTACTTCATCAAGAACATATTCTATCAAGCACAACTTCATCAAGTAAGTTGCCATCATCTTCATCAAGTGGGTTTCCATTCAAGGACAACACTCAGCATCATATTGCTACCAAACATCACTTCATATCAGATTTACATCATTTACCAAGTCCAACAGGTCAAGAATAGCTTCATCAGGTGGTTCGCCATCAAGGACAACACATGTCAATAGTCACATGTCTTCATCTTCATTTAGTGGGTTGCCATCAAGGACAACACTCTGCATCATATTTCCAACACTAAGATGGTTCTAATTGTCTCCTCAAAACCAAGGCATAACACACCTTACAATGCAAAATGGTTAAATCCATCTCAAACTTGTTGGTTTTTTTCCTTCATGGAACACATTCTAGCCACTGCTCATCAAACAAAATTCACTAACACCACTAACACATATCAAAAGCCCAAGATACCTATAATGCACCTTAAACTTTCGATTTTCCAAAATCGTAATATCCTATTCCAATATGGCCTATTGTTTATATTTTTGTAATTTTATCCTTACCAGATCTTTTCACCCCCATGAATCCCTTACAAATATACTGCAATGGTCACCTTCCAAGTTCCAACAACTCCTTTTGCAACACGAAAAAACCACCTATATATGTTGCAACAACCTTGCTAATTTATTTAGTGGGTTGCACATATATTTCACATTTATTATTGTTCTTTCAAAGTGATAGTGCCAAGGAGAGGCTATCAAATTTGATCAAGGAATGTTCACTTAGTAACATTAACAAGTTTCCTTTGTTCAACTTGTCAAAAGTCTTAATATTTCTTCATAACTTCTCATGGTGCTTAACTTGCTTGTCTACACCTCTAAGTGAGACTACAACATCCCAACCTCTCTAACTATTCCTCCTTTTCAACCCTTGTTAGAGTATTATTAGATGTGCACTCATGCCTCAAGAAGAACACTAGCATCCTAAATCTGCATGCTCGTTCCATCTTTTAGTGTCTTTTTGAAACCACATTGTCACACTTCTTAAAATTAAATGCTCACATCTTATGGAAAATCACCTACTTTTCTTATGACAACCTAATCTATGCGAGTGACTTGGAGAGGACCCCATTTTCTCAAGATGAAAACATAAGGTCTTACAACATGGGAATTGTCATGTAACTCTTACATAAGAGATGGTCTATACACATAGAGATGCACATGTGATTAAAATAGATGGAGGCATGATGTGCAATAAACAATGAGGAATGCCTTTGCTTGTGATGGTAACTGAATTCAATATGGGGACCTTCATATACACCTTGATGTCCACATGCATGGTTTTGGAACACAAGTGTGTGCCCAACTAATCAGGACTTCCTCTTGATGCCTTGAAATTCATAATGATCTTGTGGCTTGACTAATGAACCACTCCATAAGACGATAAATTACTCATTACGTAATAATATGATTTCTATCATATGTAAATATTAAAAATCTTGGTCGCTTTTTAGGACTTTTAGTAGTAGAGCAGTGGTTTAAAAATTTGTGAGCCTTAAAAGGGCATGTTGAAACTTGAAACTACTTTATCCATACAAATTCCTGACCCTTCTTCTTGACCTTGGTAATGGGATTAGCTGTCATGGAGAATTATTCTATGAATCTCCTATAATACCCAACCAATCCATTGAAATAGTGTAGCTTTTGAGCATCCTTAAGTGTTAGGAGTTCCATAATGGCCTTCATTGTGCCAAGGTCCACGACTATACCTTTTCCTGAAGTAATGTGGCCCAAAGAATGGATCTTTGACTAGAAGAAGGAATTCTCAAAGAGATTTTAATCATTCTTATTCTCTCCAAGTCACTAAAATATCAACCTTAGGTTCTCCTCATGCTCCTTTGGAACACATGAATAAATCATACTATCATCTAGAAACACTTGAACAAATTTGCCTAGGTATTTCTGAAAAACCCCATTCATTAGTTTTACGAAGACTACTAGGGAATTGGTAAACTTAAAAGGTACCATAACAAATCATAATTTATTAATCATGGTTTGAATGCAATATCTAGGATGTGCTCTTAAATTCTTAATTGGTGGTATTAAAATCACAAATCAATCTTTAAGAATATTATGGTCCTTTTGATTTGATCAAATAATTCATCAATCTATGAGAACTAATATTGATTCTAGATGGTGATGTTATTCAAAAATCTATAGTAAATGCAAATCTCCATTGACTAATATTTCTTCATTACCAAAAATAGTAACCTCCTCAAAATGTTGCATTAAGAAGATGAATCACAAACTCAACAATTATTATAGATGCATATGTAATTCATATAACATGGGTGAAATCGTTTGATAAGGAACCTTGGAGATAGGAATCATCCTGCATTGAGTTCAATGGTGAAATTTATATCATGTGTGGGTGGGAGCCCAAAAAAATATTTTGGAAATACATAATGAAATTCTAAAAAACTAGGTGTTGAATCAAATCTATCTTTCCCCTTTTGTTGATGGTCACCACACAGAAAAATTATCATGGTTTTTTTCAATGGAAAAGTTGAAAATATGTGAAGGATACAACCCTTTTGGTCCTGGCCATAATCTTCTTCTAACCCAAGCCGTTAAGGAGGTGAAGTAACTTGTAATTGATACATTAATGGTATTGGAGCTAGGTTGTTTTTACTTCATTTTATAACTGCACAATATTTCCTGGCTGATTTCTTTTATGTATTGTACAAAATAGCTTCTACACCTTTGCAATATCTATCATATGAATATTGAGATGGGAATGTTTCATACTCAATAGGTCACTCACAACACCTAGGTGATTGCTCTTGGCTGTAGCCACACAATGTCATCTCACTGGCCTCATTCTCTCGGGTGATTAGATCTGGTTCATTTGAAGAAAATCACATCCAAACTATTGTGGGAATTTGGTGATAGAATTTGTTGAAACTTGAGGTAAGTCACCTACTGCCACTATTACACCAAAAACCTTGTATAAGACAATTATTTAAAACAAATTTATCATTTTGTCTTAATTGTTTATTTTATATTAAATTATTATTTTGATATTTTTTATTATTTTAAATTAGAAATTGGAGTTCACGTTCTGGATGCTCTTGAAGAAAACAAACAGTCTTAATTTCTCAGTTGTTCACATGATGGGATTGACTACCCCTTTACCCTTTATTTTTCATTGTTCTTTCTTGGCTGCTGAGGGTTCTGGATGCTCTTGGAGAAAACAAACAGTCTTAATTTCTTGGTTGTTCACATGATGGGATTGACTACCACTTTGCCCTTTATTTGTCATTGTTCTTTCTTGGCTACAAAGGTTTTTGCTGCACCAGGCCAGGGTTTTTCTTCTGTGGAAAGGTGATTATGGTTTCCTCATAGTGAATGGACTCCATTCCTTCCTATGGTGCAACCCCAATCTGCACTGGTAAGAAGTTCTATCAATTTTTTCAAAGTTTTCTCTATTTAAAAGAGGTTGGGAATATTTGAAGGTTTCAATATAGAAAAAATGA
The DNA here is from genome assembly GCA_034641835.2 of Pinus albicaulis. Taxonomy (NCBI): domain Eukaryota; kingdom Viridiplantae; phylum Streptophyta; class Pinopsida; order Pinales; family Pinaceae; genus Pinus; species Pinus albicaulis. The sequence continues at coordinate 33,734,138 of CM076572.1, read as the reverse complement.
TACATCAACCATATTAAGGAAATAAGGGAATGAGATGCAGAATGAAAAACATATAGATTAAATAGAGGAAAATAAAATAGGCCAAATTCCACTAAGCAGCAAGAAGAAGAAGAAGAAATTAACTTCATAAATCTCCAATCTTGAGTATTTTGTTAAAATGGTGGCCTTGGGTTATATTTTAAAGGTGGCTGATATTATAAAATTTCATTTAACCACTCTCTTTTTTCAAGGATAGGTTCATATGACACATGAAATTGAATAATATAAATTAATTAATTGTTTGGACCAAGGATCCACGGGGATAAAATCACCTATTGCTGGCTCTAGATCCCTTTACACAGTCTAATTCCTAGACTTTCCTAGTCTATAAACTCTTACAACTGTCTCAATCTACCAACCCTCTCCCATCAGGTTGCACAACCCAAGGAATGGGATCCCTATCTTTGTCATGCAGTCCCTCAGGTTATCCCACTTCCCTCCAGTGCTCTAGCATTGACCGGCCAGGAAATCTGACTGCTGGGACTCCAGGGATTATCAACTGTAATTAATTTTGTTCAATGACAATCATTTCCCTTTCACATTGTCATAATTTCCACGTAGTTTCATGAAAAATGTTTCCATAATTCTATTTTAGCATTAATAACACAGCCTAAGCATTGAGAGAAAATTCTCATAGAAGAATGGATGTCAAAATCTCTTTTGCATGCTCAAAAATCATGCATTATATTTTCATGCATTTGAAATACCATGCACTTTCATAAGAAGTACATGTCTCTCTCTTAACCACCAATTCCAAATTTCCAAGGTTAATAAGAGTTAGGATAACCATAAAGCAAGGTTTAATAAGATTAAGGTTAAAGAACTAATGGGAGTAATAAAATGGTAAAATACAGAATAATTGGCTAGCCCCCTTTTGTTCCCTTCTCGTGGGATCATAGTCCCCCCATTTTTTTTCCTTTCTCCTTTTGCAGTCTACGATGTGTTAGTATTATGCTTCAATGTACCACTTTACATATTCAATTGTTCGGCTTTTTAGCCATTTATCATATAGGCATGTATATTACTATTCTAGGTATCAAAAGTGGGGGTATTACATAGATAGCATTATCACTCAACTCCAATTGGATGTCTCCTTTTGCTCTTGAAACATGCTAGATATATCACAGTTGTATGTCATGTTCTTTGATCCTCCACTGTATACATGTTGATCAACAATAAAGTGGTACTGGTTGAGAAACAAGAAATTGTGGAGAAGGATGTCTCTAGCTTGGATGCCAACTCATCCACTTTAGCTTCAATACTCATCTCAAAGTGCTTTTGTAGCTGCTTCCCTTTTTTGTATATTTTCTTGCATAATGTACCTTCTTACAACATTTGAAACATGTCACATGGATCATAGCCTCCTCCTCAGAATGAGATGAACAAACCTCTTTTTCCTTGGCCTTCTTGGGTCCTCCTTTAGTCATCCTCCGAATGAGTGGAATATTTGGAGGCTCTTCCACTCTGACAGAAAAATTATCCTCTTGGAAAAAGTCATCCCGTAATGTTTCAAAAGTGGAAAAATTCACACATTCCCATTTTCCTTGCACAAATGTAAGTCAAGATACTAGGAATCCATTTACAGTTATCTGAACTAACTCATCTTCATAAACTTTGTTTCTTATGTTTGTAAGTTGATCTCTCAACTTGGTGATTTTCATTGGATATCTTTCCATAGTATTACTATTGCTCATGTGGTTACCAATGAGCTTTTTCTTCAAAAGCATCTTGTGGGATATGTTCAAACTTCACACTTTGATACAAAGTGATTGAGGCATGATACAAATTCTTCCCTCTCTTCTTCTATGTGATGTGAGGGATCAAGTGGTCCTTGAATGAATCAAGGAAAATTTACTTCTTTTTGGCCACCTTCTTATTGTGCTCAACCAAATGAACGGATGGGCATCTCGAACCTTGTACAGGTCCAAGTGCATATCTTGGGGGCGGATCAGCTTCGGGCACAAAAATAAGGGCATTGCACACACTGAAAGCTTCTGATATCTCTGTCTCACAGAAATCAGTCCCATTCATATGTGGATTTAATGAGTGATTTAATATGTGCAGCTCTAATACCATGTCATTTTTCTACACCATGTTTCAGATATTTACCCAAAGACTGAATTTTATAGCTCCTACAACATTAAAATTTAGAATATAGATTGCACCTATCAAAACTTTAGATGAGTATATACTAAAATAACGTAAGGAAATATTTAGGAGTGCAAAGACTGCATTTCATGAGCCAATTTACAGAAGAAGATAAATAATATCTATTTGACATAAAATCTGCAATTTGAAGATTATGACAGCAAGTTATACCAGCTAAATAGGGCCTGATATACATCAGAATGAATCTGCAATTTACCCAAAGAATGAATTTTACAGCTCCTAAAACATTAAAATTTAGAATATAGATTGCACCTATCAAAAATTTAGATGAGTATATACTAAAATAACATAAGGAAATATTTAGGAGTGCAAAGAATGCATTTCATAAGCCAATTTACAATAGAAGATAAATAATGTCTACTTGACATAAAATCTACAATTTGAAAATTATGACAACAAGCGATACTAGCTAAATAGGGCCGCCGCTTGATATACATCATGCAACAATCGGAAGTGTTCTGGATGGCAAGGACAGGCTCTAACATCAATCACATGGTTTATGTATCACTCAGAAATAAAGTATTATAGCAGTTTTGCATCATGCTCAAGCTCTATGCATCTGAAAGATACAACACATACAACTCTATTGTCTGAAATATTAATGTGCCCTCTGGCCTTTTATAAGCCAAGAGGAGGGGGTTACAAACTGGCCATTAATGGGCTCAAGGAGTGCACCGTTCTTGGCTAATTAAATCCCTCAAGGAGTGTAACTCCCAAAGTAAATGCAGCCACCTGCTTAGCAATAAATTCTCCTTGGTAAGTGCAGCCCCACACAAAAATTGTAACTTCCAAGCATAAATGTGCCACAGAGGGATTTATGCCCCACAATATTACAAGAGAATATGCTCTATGGTATGTTCCCTACTTCATGAATGCACAATAACCCCTGCAAATCCAAAATCGAAGGGAGGGCCCATAAGTAAAATCGAACTCATGAGGACCAACCTTACAAGTGTGCCATGTCTCTCGAATTTCTGTTGTTGTTTTCCAACGTGGAAATGATCTCCTACTAACTTAAATCAAAATATCAAAACATGCAAGTAGAAAGTGGATATGGGAATAGTTTTTTTCTATAAAATAATTGCCAGTGACGCATGGTAACAACTACAACCTTTGTCATATTTCTCTTACAAAATGCATTCCACATACCTCCAATATATACATTTAGATTACAACTGATAGGCAGGGTAAGCAAGGTAGTTGGGAAAATAAAAAAATTATAAGTTCCTAGAAGATAATTACATATGGATAAATAAGTTTGACTACATGTGATTATATCATTATTGACATGTGGATAAATACATGTGATTATTCACATGTGCATAAATTCATGTGACTACATATATAGAACCATGTTATGTGTACCTAATGGACAAGTAAAAATTACACACAATAGACACACATGTCTAAACATGTGTCTTAACAATAGCCATCCCTCATCAAATTTTCAGCATGAAGACAATCCAACACCTTTTTTCTCTTGAGCTCTCTCCCAAGGTGTCAAATTTTGTTCCCTTGAAGACGGCGAAGTGAGTTATGCATTCAGATCAAGTTCGCCAGTGGAAGAGCCTTGGTTGCAGTAGGAAGTTAACAAGAGGGAAATCTTTTTAATTCCCAGGATTGGTTTGTTTCTTTCATGACTCAGCATGAGCATTCAGTCTAGGATAATTGTCCCCATAGCTGTAACAAAGTTTCTCCAACAAAATAAATTTGGCTGAACTCCATCAAATGAAAGCTTTTACCATGGAGTGGGAGGAAATGGCAGCTGAACAACGTACAATTTTTTTAATAGAAAACCATCTGTCTCTTGGAATTTATTGTTTATGCTATCAAAATCTTGAATTGCAGCCAATAAAAATACCAATACTTTAAAAGTAGAGTTCTTAGTAGTTTGGAAATGTTGTTTGATGATATGTACAAGTGTCACCCTAAAAAAGAGCTTCTATGAAAACCTAAGGAGCTATACAAAAATTGAAAACTTCATCAGCCACTGAAGCATAAAAACTAAAAGGTTTTGACATCTGCTTGGATGAAATTGTGTATGGAACCAACTCTGTATTTGGATGTTCTAATGTCTTGTTAAGGAGATTTTTTGTAGTTTTGTTTTTGGATATTAGAAATTATTGGAAAATGTTTTGTATGTTTTGTAGGAAGTATTAGAAAACTCACATGCTATAATCCTGGAGTACTTGTAAATTTTGTTTCGATAGTAATTTGGGTTCTGTAGGGTCTATGCTACAACTTATAAGTAAATACCTCTGTTTGGTGAAACTATCCTGCTACTTGGTTGTACTTATATCTCTTCTTCAGAAGAGATCTTATATATAATATTTTTTTTCTCTTATATAGGAGTCAACCTATATTTTTCTTTTATAGAATTTTATAGAAATCCAATATGCACTAAACTCATTGGTGTTGGTTATTTGTTCTGATTCTCCACATTAGATTGAGTTCTATGGAGTGTTTGATGGATGGTTTCACAAAAGCTTGGAGTTAGATTTCGATTTATCTGTTGCTTTTCTTGGCCATTGCTTACAAAGGTACTTTATAAATTATAGAACCATTTTTAATTTTTCATATCTCATTAGTACTCTATTGAATAGTTTAGACCATTGTTCAAACTAGTATTCATTTTCTTGTCCAAAAGGTTTCCTCTTCTGCCCCCAGGTGGGCCAGGTATGGGCTATTATATTTAAGTAAATTGTAGTAAGAATTTTTGAGATGAATATTCTTTAACTTAATCATGATCACAATGAAACAAATCAACTTGATGGTAAGTCGAAAAAGGTTCCATAGTTGAAGTGTCCAAGGAGAATTGCATGCTGATTTTTGCATATCTAGTGTATTAGTTAGATTTGGATTTATCTTCTACTTTTCTTGGCCATCACACACTAAGGTGTTGTATAAATTCTAGAACCATGTTTAATTTGTCATGTCCTTTTTCGTACTCTATAGAATAGACTATTGTTCAAACTACTATTCTATCACTTCTATCAAAAAGGGTTCCTTTTCTGTCCTAATGTGGGTCAGGTATGGACTCTTATATTTAAGTAAAATTTAATAAGAATGCTTGAGATGAATGTTCTTTAACTTAATGACTACACTAACATAAATCAACTTGATGATAAGTGGAAAATGTTTCCATATTTTATGTCCAAGGAGAATTGCTTCCATATTTCAACATTTCTAGTGTATTAGTCAAGTAGTCTGTAGTATGTGACACAAAATCCCCATGCCCAACATAAGAAACATTCCTGGCATATACATTAATGAAATATTTAAATTGGGAAACCTTTGTAATATTGATGTACATTTCATGAGTGTAAAATTGAATGGGGTATTTTCAAGTTTGAGCCAATGATTTTCCCCTCAAACTGAGCCTCAATAGAATTTTACCACTAGTAAATAGAATTTTCAACGCTACATTCAAGTTAATAATGGCTTGACATGCTTTCACATTTTCCTCCATGAGCATATAATGAAGATTGAAAACCTGGTCATGACCCCTTTTTCTCTAATGATGGAAGTTTGGTTAGGGAAAAACCCTCTTCAAATAAACCAAAATATGTCTGCAAAACAAATACACTACAGATTGTCACTACTATACTCCATTTAATGATTTTGTCAAATAATTTGAAAACATTATAATAGTTTGTCTTTGTTGTTTATCTTCAACACATGCATGTCCGATGTTCCATGTTGCTGAGAACAATTGCAGGTCCACTAACATTCACCACCACATATAACACCATCAATTTTGTAAGGTTATGTAACTTGCAAGGGAACACCCCACTCAATCCCTACACATACCAAGGTCTACTCCCATTTTCCCTCGCCAATCATTGTTTTAATCAAGGCTGAAAATCTTCATAAAATTATAAATTGTCTCGAGATAAATGAGTTCTTTTATTGGTCAACATAACTGTAAACTGCAGATCTTTAAAGATGATAAGGCATGTTCTCTACCTATAATATGGGAATTATTCTTCTGGTCCTATAATATGCTAGTGCTTTAAAGATAGTAATATATTTACACAAGGGACATTCAAAGATAGGTAGTGTAGAAATTGTTCCCCAAAAGTCATAGAAATAACTTCCCTTGTTGATTTTGTCTTTGACATGTATATTACTTTGCAGTTGGCTAACACTACCTATTCCATATTGGTGCAGGATACAAATCTTCATAGCACAAATATACATTTAGCAGTGTTGATTTATTCATTCGATCATATGCATATTTTACACATAATAGTAAACTTAGTTCATATAGATTACAATATTAAAGTTTTTCTAAGACTTCTTATAGAATTGAATAAATGTATTCTACTTGTATGTTTCGTACTTCCCAACACTTCATTTACACCTCCACCCGATTTTCATAACTTTCATAACCATTAGGTAGACACTTGCAACTTAAATGTTATTTCTCTTGTTTAGTAAATATTTGCCAAGACTTTACAAAGCTTATAATTTCTCAAAAGTTGTATAGATTATAATTTACAAAGTTTCAAGGTTTAATTTTATAAAGTCTAGATCTTTAAAGGGTGCTAGCTCAATGGAAGAGCACCTGCTTTATAAGCAAGAGGTTGGTGGTTCAATTCTGTTGTGCCCTGATATTAATATGGAATGGCGACAAAGGCTCTTTTGAACATCACCAATGAACTTATGGTGACATTTTTCGACCCTCACGAATGATCTTATGGTGACATTTTTTGACCCTCACCAAATATGAAATGGTGAGGGTCAACGAACGTCACCATATATATGAACCAATAGTGACGGTTGTGAAAGGTCGATCACAAAAAATCGTTGTTTTTCATATGAAATGGTGACGGTCATTATCCATCATTATAATCAATATTCGTGACGGACCTTGAATGTCACTACAACACATACTTTTGGCGATGCCACCTTTGGTGACGGAGGTTATTGTCCGTCACCATTGCTCATATGAAATGGTGACGGTCACTATCCATCACTGTAAATCATTATTGGTGACGAACCTTGAATATCACCAAAACACCTATACTTTCGGTGACACCACCTTTGGTGACGTTCAGTTTTTGGTGATGAAGACTCTTTCGACCATCACCAATGAGCTTATGGTGACATTTTTCTCCCCTCACCAATGTCCTTTTTTCTTGTAGTGATGAGTAGAACTAGAAAATGGTCATAAGGAAGGAAATTGAGGAAATTTTCTTCTGTTGGGTCATCGAGGATATCTAAAAGGTGGTCACCTTAGGCAATCGCTCCAAAGTTCAATTACTAACTTCTTGCCTCTGGTCTCAGGTTAGGACCCAATTCATAGACTTTTATATGTATTTATTTATTAGTATTGTCTCATGTCTATTCAAGGTTTAGTTATATTTCTCCGAAGGTGTATTATTGTTTTGGGATTTTTTTGGGGCATACCCCTCCCTTTGTATACCTTCCCCTATCTTTCAGTTTGGTTTCAAATATTATTTTGTTATTTCCCTGGAACATTTCCTCTATTCATTTTTTTTCTAGTTTTTTCTCATTAGTGATACCTTGGGAGCCTTCTATTGTGTCTTCAAGGCAGACAATTTTCACTCTATTTCTCCTCCATCAATATTTTTGCTCTTCATCTCCTTCCCCATTGCCTCTAAAACACTTCTCTCTAGTTCAATTTGCTTCATTCTCTCCACTCTTTCGCTCTCAGTGTTCTCGTTCAATACCCTATAAACCATATTTTTTCTGGTTTGTTCTAATGGTTGAAGGGGGAGAAAAAGATAAAAAAATACATCTATCTCAAGGACCTGGCTCTCAATAGAGATTAACCATTATACCAAGTCCGACCCTCCTCCAAGTGATATGGAAATTTCATGCAAAGAAAGGCGGGTTAGAATTAAATGGTGATTCATCATTTATATAGATGTATAAGAAGAGGTGGGTGGATTGGTACCATACAATGGGAATACTAGAGCTAGAGAAACAAGATACATCCAAAATGCAGACATTTACTGGTCACTAAGTATAATCATGGGGAGATTCTTAGTAGAATTATTAGAAAAAAAACATAAAATCATCTCAAGTGCATTGAAGAAATGCAAAATTATATGAGTAAGCTAATTGAGAGAGTATCAATACTTTTTAAGAAGTTGGAATAGCTTGAGTTATACACCTCTATTGATGAAGACAATGTAAATACCTAAAATTATCAAGGTTTATTGTGCATAAAAATAGATGTTTCTACTTTCTTTTTGGATAGATTTTCCAGTTGCATTCTAATTATCACCATAGATAATTATTCACATTATCCAGATCGATCTTGCATCAAAATAAATGTCTCTACCTTAATTTTTTGATACATTTTCCATTTTCTTGCTGGCTATAGCCATTGATGATGATAGAGATAGCTTAGTTAATAAGTTATTACTATGTTTTAGATATTTTTAACTCTTTGGTTTGCTATATAGTTTGAATTATTTAGAGAAAAAAAATTACTCTCCACTATTATGGTTATGATCTGGTTTTTATTGTAACCAACTATCAAGCATAAGATATTATGTATGTATTTTAATAAAAGAAGTAATATAACTACTATATTTATGTATTTAGTAATATTTATATTTAATCATTATTATAGTAAATAACAAAATCATACAAAAATAATATGTTTTAATGTTTTAGTTCATTTTTATATGATGATGGTGGTTGTAGTGGTTAATATCATCATCGTAGTCATTCTCATATATACTGCACCCAAATACACTTGGTTAATGTCATTTTTGTCATCATTCGTCACTATATATATATATATAAAGAGAGAGAGAGAGAGAGAGAGAGAGAGAGAGAGAGAGAGAGAGAGAGAGAGAGAGAGAGAGAGAGAGGCATGTTGTTAAATTTGGGGATGGTATGCAATTCATTTTGTACTCAACATGCATATGACATGTGATATATATATATATATATATATAACATTAATGGCTATCATAAGTAAAATATTTTACACTATATCATCAATTTGTAATGTTATAATGTATTAATTTTAAAAGTAATACATTTCAAAGTGAACAAACAAGTGAAAGTACCAACAATAGTATGCTAAATATGGGAGTGAATTACATTTCATATTGATATTTAAAACTCTTGAAATTTTCAAGAAGCAATATTGAAAATGGCATGAAAAGGGATTCTAATTTAATTTCCCTTAATTAAGTTAGAAGTAAATTGTAACTCCACATCACATGAAAACTTGTACAAGATAACTAAGTGAGGAAGACTTAGTCAGCTTTGTTAATTTGAGTTGAGACTCTAATGGGAGGCATGTGGAGTGTTTTGTAAGTTTTATGGGGCCCAATTACAATTTATTTTTAGTTGTAATTAATTAACTTAATTTATTTGCGTTAAAATAAGTTTAACTAGTTCTAATTGATGGAGGAACTAGTGTGAGGTCAAATGAATTAAATTATCTTTAATTCACATGCAATTATAAATCACATAATTGCCAATTCACTCAAAAATAACTCCCGCATGATAGTTCTAAGAAATACCTGGTTGAGATTGGAGTTAAAGGGAAGTGTACTAGCAGTTGTATAATCATCCAATTGTATAGATCATGCATGGAGTTAGAGGAAGAGCCTTGATGTACTACAAAACTATTATTAGGGATTTTCCTCATTAAATAGAGGCCTAATTTCTAATTTAATTGCGCAAGGAAGTAGGAGCTTGGAAGGCTACAAAATTGGCTAAGTATTGGCTAGAATTAGCCTAGGAAGTACTGAGACAGAAAAAAATAGTGCAGAGCTCTCTTGAGCCTTAGAGAAGCCTTGTATTGGTATCATAATCTTCACTTAATGCAATATACAGATAGCGGGGTTTTTGTAATATTCAATTTCTTTATATAAGGTCAAGGTGGACGGAATCTACCCATGGTATTTGTCATGGTATTCCCACATGGTATCAGCCTATAGTGTTCACCTTTATTTTTTGAAGGAAAACAATAAAATAATGTCCATATAACTTATAAAAAGGGATTAGGGCCAGAAAATGGAATCATCCTGAATTTGTCTATCTATTTGTGTCTTTTTGGGAACTTGGTGTGGCCAAGTTGAGCTTGATCTCAGGACAAAAATTCAGCGGTGACATTTGTTGGTAGATCAATTCAGGGTTCACATTTGTGCTTCTGTGTTTTCTCTTTCTTTCTCATTGAGAAACTATGTATGATGAGGGAGGAGCTCCATTTTTTTCTTGTATTTGGGCATGTATCATTTTCTGGATATTAATTTCAATAAGGGTTGCATTATTCTAGATCCCTTATGTGTTTAGTGTTTTATTAAAATATTTTTAGAATACCTTAATGTGCCAGATCTATTGATTATTTCATCATTCGGGATCTTACAGTGGTATCAGAGCTATCTAAGTTTCATCCTGAGAATTCGTATATTGGCACTGAGTTCGAGAGAATTAGTGTGTTGAATCAATTGGGTATGATCCATCAAGGTGATTGGCAACAATTCAAGGAGGAATACAATTTGATATGACAAAAATTTCAGTCGTGGAATTAAATTATAGTTGCCTACCCATTGGATGGAATCTTATGTAGGGAGCCTTTGGACATATATTAATGAGGGTAACTTGATCATATAGTAAGAATGAAGATATAAGGATATAATTGTGGGTGCCATAAGGGGTTTGAAAACAAAAAGGGTAAGGATTTATTTTTAAGCTTGAGTTTAATATTGGGAGACATAGGTGAAGGGAAAATCATTTCTAAGTTCGTGGGTAAAATTTGTCAAAATATTTCATATCATGATTGAAAATTTCTTCCTATGAATAATTAGTTTATTATTTCATATTTTCTTTCCTTGGTACGATATAAGATGGATCGTCTTCAAGAAATTTTAGAAGACAACTAGAAAAATTTTGATAAACTAGTGAGGATATATGTTCATTTAAGTAGCCATACCTCCATAGACCAAAATGATAGTCAAATCAGGAGAACACTCTCAAAAGGTTTCCATGTCATTCTGTAGCAAAAGAAACGATGGGAGGCAAAGGAAGGAAAAATAACAGGAGCTAAACTCTTCGCACCTGGCTCTGAATTACAAAAAAGGAAATCAATCATAGGCCTTCATAATTTGGATGAATTAGACACATGGTTGTCCAAGGTGGGACAACCAAAATGGAAGAAACTCAGTTGAGATTTCAAGCCATCCATGCTTGCATTAATACAACCCAAACTTTTGTAACATCCTGATGAAGAGGTTAGGCTCATAGTTTCTTCTCGTCTTAGTAGGGTCATAGCTCTAACCTCACCATTATTGCTCTACAATAATGATATCATGACAGATATAGTGCATCTGATAGTAGAAGCCCTTCAAGAGTTGAATAACATCATGCTTCATGCCTTTTAGAAGAAGTGTAGAATCTTAGAGCTCATGGTAGAGTATAGCTTTGCCACATTCAAGTTGAATCTAGAATACCACGAGTTGATCTTTCGGGATCTCCAAAACTTTTACACTAGTATTTCATTAGCTCACTCTCACCATCTCAAAGCGCACATGAAAAATATTTTGTCTCTATTCTTAAAAGGACATGCTAGCATATGTAAAATACTAATATCCAATTTTTTGACCATTTGGAGGAAGGAGCCAAATGTATCACTAGCTGCCTATAATCTAATCAAGAAACTGTTCAGGAAAAACATAAAATTTCTTAGAAAGGCGCTAACTAAAAAGGATTTTTGAAGGATTGATGAACAAAGCAAGAACAAAATCTGCAACAAGAATGAACTAAAGAGTCGAGGAATATGATTTATCTACAAGGAAACTTAGGCCCTTAACCATTCCTGTCCCGGTAATAAGAAGGAGGAAACAAAGATAGAAGAGGATGAGATTCCTTTAGAACATGGGCAGTCTTCTGTATCTAGGTATATTGATCTTCAAGATGGTGAGAAATGACATGAAATTATTCAAGGAGGCTTGCAGGATGACAAGCATTTGGAAGTGCATGAGGAAATTCTACCTAATGGTATTAATGAGGTATAATCCTATAAAACTAAGTCCATATATCCCCATATATCCTCCCAACTTGAGGGTTTATTATAGATCAACTACAAAGAATATCATGATTCATAGATTCAAGAGAAACTAGCTATTGGTGATTCCACCCTAGCTAGAATCTCGATAATTTCAGTGGTTCTCTATAGCCACCTTGATTAGCTCATCCTTATTGAACTTTCTGGAGTTTATTTTTTCTACAGGTGGTTTCCATTTCATATTATTATTAATGCGAGGGTCGATCTTTCAAGAGATACGTTGAGAGGGCCTATATTTCAATCAAGCAAGACCGATCCATTAATGTGTGAACAACAAGTGTGTTGAAGCGAGGGAGTCTATTGCACTTGTGCTAGGAAAGCTTAAGTCATTGGTTGTACATTGTTGGGATGCCAACTCTAGGTCAACAGTGTTCATATCTCAAAAGTATACATAGAAACCAGTGTTAGGGTTGACATTTGATATTAGTGAACCAAAAAAAAATTGAATATTATTGTTTTTATTTGAGGCTTTCCCCAGATAAATATTTGTGTTGTGAAATTGAAATTATTTCCCTTTATTGTTCTTGTGATTGTGTAAATGTAATTGGTTTTCTCAATTTGTAGAATAGATTCAACTATTGTGTTTTAGCATACTAAAATATCATTTGAATCTTTGTGGATTTTGTACATGGTATCATAAAAGGGACTACTATAGAGGCAAAGAATATGAGTCTGTTTTGAATAGATGAATCATAAATGGGAGGGAGATGTTACCAGAGTGAGAGAGATTTCGGTCTGACTTGGTGGAATAAGAGATTTGGCAGAACACCAAAGATAGGACCTCTTCCAAAGACAAAGAAAAAGTAATCTTTCCAAGGAAGACTTTTTGAAGTATCTATAAATGAGGTCTTATAGATGTACCTTACCGTTAGATGATAGTAATTTGTATAATTAGTGCAAGTGAAAGACTAAAGCCTCTATGATCATCAAGAAAATATAGTTTCGTAAGGTCTCTGTATTATAATTAATTTCCACTGTGCTACTGTCCACATTCCTATATTGCAACTATGAAATTTAGTCCCAATTTTCAGGCCTTGGCCTTGATTCTATTCGAAGCATCTCCTCTTTTTATATGGCTTCCACACATGCTTACCATTCAACATAGCAATATATGATAAACTTTGTATTCATAAAAAATGAGCTATGATGACTCAGAGATGCCACTAAATGATGAAAAAACAACTATTATACAGGGATGTGTCCCTCAGTGTGGGAGGGGGCACCTCCATGTTTCGCATGTTTCAAAGGTGTATTTTTCTTGTAAGATGCTCCAAGAAACATTTTTCCACATATCTATTTTGGGAAATGCGGTCAAACATAGAGGGAAATTAATTTTCCCAAAAGGGTTTTTTTATTTTTCCCCTTTTTAGGACAATTGAAGAAACATTCCTCTACATATCTCTATGGGAAATGTAAATGGAAAATTTTATCTAATGTGAAGGATTCATTTTCCAAAAGGATGATTTTTAATCTTTTCCCTATTAAAAAAATGCGCTTTTGGATGTCTCTTGGAAAAAATCAGTTACCAATTTTTATGGTGTCCCAAATGCTTCTACTTGTGTGTTGGACCATCCCTATACGTGCAACCAAGACTACGATTCCTTGTATTCTTTATCCAAGTGACTCTTTATTAACGTTGTGTTCACTCTTTCCAATGCCATTGCAATCCTCGCCTAGTCCAATATACCATCATTTCGACACGAATCGTTGATCCACATTGTAGTTTTGACTAATCAATGCTCATTAAATTGTAATTTGTTAGTTTTGGACTTTTGGCCATGTTATTAGAACCCCATTTTCAAGGTTCCTAGTGTAGTCAATGTTCTTTATCCATGTTGTGTTCACAATTTCAAATGCAAGTGCAACCCACACCTAATCCAATATACCATCATTTCGACATGAGTAATTGATCCACATGGTAATTTTGACTAATGAATACTCATTAAATTGTGCTTTATCAATTTTGGATCTTTGGTAATGTTATTATAACCCCATTGTTGAGGTTATTAGTTTTCTTGATGTTCAAGGTGATCAAAGGTTATAAAGATTTTACCACTTTTAGTGGTATGTAGAAGTAATTGATTAATTTATAGTAATAAAAGCTTGTTCCAATTATATATTGTGCGATATTTTAAAAGCCAAAAAAATATCTATCACTTTTTCGATAATATCATTGGATTTTTTAGATATATAATCACAAAATATAGCAATAAGTGAGAAAAAAAACTAGATATGGAAGGCAAAAACCCCCACAAAATTATTATTCGTATACTCTTGGTATTTTAGCACTTGTGGAATAAATTGGAGAGCATTCTTGGAGAGATTTTCTTCTAGTTATTGATTTCACAGTATATATAGCCACAAGAGAACCAATAAAAATTTTTGTAGACTAGTTTGATACCTTGCAAAATGTGAGCCAAACGAGGGGCCACTATGCTGACTTTGTTGTAGACTCAATCCACAACAAGTTTTGAATCCCCCAACATATTTAGTTTTTTGACATATTTTTGGTTGACCACATTGACAAGAGCCTAGAGAGTTGAAAATTCAACTCTTATGTTTGTGCCCATACTTGGAGCATATTTCATATGCAAAAAATAAGCAAGTTTTACATATTTCGTTCCACAATGATTTTATTTCATTGCTTTGATCTTTGTTATTTTTTTAGTTAGCTTTTTGTACAATTAATATATGCGTAATATAACCCATTAATATTTGTTTGGATTGTCTCTTTGTTATTTCTTAACATTTTAATGTGGATTAGACATTTTCAATGACATTTACATGATACATGTTCATTTCAACATACCACTAAATTTTTTTTGAACACTAATCATCTAAGCTCTCTATACTTAAGTATGCATGATTTTTATATATGTTAGCACATCTTATGCCATATTATCTTCATTAACTTGATTTATGCTTTGTTTAACTGTTAGTGGGTAATTTGGGTGAATCTTAGAGTACTGTTCCTTAGTTCTATAGGAGGATTCACTTAGGGCCATTTTCATTCTTCTAGAATGGGTCCTTGTTTGTCTAAATTTATTTGATACAAGTTGATGATCAAAATTTTCTTTGAAAATTTTATTGATACTTGTTTTCTAATTGTCTTTAGTTTTTAATGATGATTGATATTTTTTCAAAGAAATAATTTGTTGAGTCCTTTCCTTTCATGTATACTTATGTGTGGAAATTTTGTTAATTTATTTCTTGCAAAATGAGTTCTGTTTGTTGTGCATGGATTTGTACTTTGTAACACCATACACATCCTTTTAAATGTCAGTGTGGGGTATTTTATGTTTCGTTGCCCATAAAAAACCTACCTTAACCTTACACCAAGGTCCTTTTATCTATTTTAGTGATGCATCATGGTGTGTTCAAGTGTCTCCTTTAGATTCTCTTTCTTTAGTATAGATACAAAAGTGTGGTTTTCCATTTGATGTGTATTGCCTTTGTAGGTACCCTTTTTGGATTTGTCCTTAGTTGCATGTTTGGATACAATAGATGTTTTGGCCAATTCATTTGGGTATCTTTGTTAATTTAGATAACTTATGGTATATGTGCACTGAATGGGGTCTTTGTTAGTCATAGAGCCTCTCTTGGTTCTTGATTTTGATTTGTCAGGATATGCTCATTTAGGTGTTTATTTAGTCAAACTTTACCTTAACTCAAGTGGTTTTTCCATGTGTATCAATTTGTTATTTTATTTAATTATTACTTAAAAATTTAGTGCCCTAGTGAAAATCCTCTCTGGTATGAACCAAACATCGCAAGGCTAAGACTAGTGTCGGGCTAGCGATGGATAAGGTGGCACTACCGACGGTTGTTTTAGTCGCTGGCATGGCCCAACCGTCGCAAATTTGAATCATATAAGCCATTATTTCCATAGATTAATTCCACTCGGGTATAACCAGATTCATTAACAGTTTGTATGCATAAACCTATAGCAAGATGCGTTAGCATTCTGATACGTAAGCATACTTTCCAGATAACCTAAAAAATCTATAGTAAACCAAAATGATAGGGAGCGGTTGGGACATAACAATCCTTCTCTTCAAAAGAAAAAATAAGAGAAGATAAGAGATCAATAGTAGATTAAGATGCTCACTCATGTGAAAGGATTTGGGACATCCATCATAAAGGATATGGTCACCTCCATACCAACACTCTGAACAAAAATAATCGTTATCACTTGGATGAAGTAGCTTTCTCTCACATGAATTTTTTTGGCTTGTAATTGAAAGCACTACCTCATGTAGTTAGTGCCCATCCATAAGATAGATCCGTTGATAACTGTTCAATAGTGGAAATGCAATAATAAGCTAAAAACACTGCTGGTCTAGATATAGTCTTGACAAAAAGAAAAGGGACAAAAACCAAAACAACATCCCAAAGATACTTACAAAGTTTGACTCTTTCCCCATCTAGCATGAAATTTAGACTCTAAACAACACACCTAATAAACGTAAAACAACCTAAATATTATAAACAAAAATACTGAGCAAGTGACCCTTTGAAATTTAATAAAAATGATCTAAAAATGTAATAATATCTTTCCAAGGTTGTTGTATCTCGTGTCAGATACTCATATTTCCATGTCATCATCATGTTAGGTGACTTAGGATATCTTGCTTCTTCCTAGAAGACTAATTAACATAAGGGCATGGGTAACCTCATGTGCCTACTTATTTGGGTTCTGGAACAAGAACATTTCCAGGGTATCTTGGACATAGGACTAGCTACCTGGGCCTCATGGTGGATCTCACTACAAAGGAGGAACTGAATATTTGGGTGGAGACTAGTTCAGGAAGTGGCCAAAGAGAATTTACAACAAAATTCCAAGGGAGAGACATGTTTGACATTTAATATATATTTATAAATTCCAAATTCAATTATCAAGCCTTTTGATATTCATAGTTCCATCAAAAGGTCGATTGCTAACATCATATATAGTTTAATTAGACATTGTTGGATGAAAGAGGATTTTGCTAGCATTGATTCTAAAGTAATAGGGTTGGTTCCTCCACATAGAAGGAATTTTGGCATTGCCAAGTTCAGTTACTACTTCATAGATTTATAGAGTGTCATTGCAGGGACTTGAATTCCATCATTTGGTTGAGCACTTTTGTACTCTCCTTGATTCTAAGTTAGAGATCCTACAAACCATCTAATCTGGTTAGCCTCCTTTCAGGTAATGATTGGATTTCTTTACCCTCTCTTCTACCATCTTTCATGTATATACATCTTATCTTTGAACCCTCCTCTCTCTTCTCCTTTCTCGTTGTACTTTCTTCTAGTGCAAACCATCAACTAAGTGCACTGGTGACTTTTCATCAAGAATTTGAGTGATCTGATTAGGACTATTTTACAAGGAACTTGAACCTTTGAGATACAAATGGTTTGGAAATTAATGCACATGTGGTCAGTAAACTTATGACTTTTCTATACAACTTTAAAGTGCTTTCAACTCATGGCTTAAAATTGTTTAGCTAAGGATTGCAGATTATTAGAATAAAAGTATATTATTGTAATTTAGTTTTATAATTTATTATAATAAAGGTGGTTATTATATTATTTCTTATGCTTTGAATTAATTTTTTTGGCTAAGGTTGCATATTGGTTATTATATTATTTATTATACTTTGGTTTCATGTGAAGGAAGAATTGATGACTGAAAAGCCTTTGAGTGAGTTTCCTCACTGCCCTCTTCAACTGTATTAATAAACTCGTCATCTTGTTTTAAATCAATACAGGAAACTATGTGAACCGCTTCTGGAACTATAACTTAAAATAGGTGTCCTCACTTTAGGCACACAACAATTATCTTATTAATATCCCTATGGAACTCCATACCTAGCAAATGGTTGACTTAATCAATGTACGATAACTTTCACACTAATTAAACGACTTGAGACAACTCAGGTATTCTCTATATGGTCCCAAAGCCTTCCAAAAGTGGCCACTAATATTTGGAAAGGATCTGTTTGTAGCCATTTTTGTTCTCTTGGTAATTTAGTTCCCCCACTAACTACTTGTACACCAATATTTGCATGGAATTTAAACAAAACTTTTGCCTTGAAAACAACTTGACTTGCAAGTTCCCTAACGGGACAAATGACAAGAACAAGAATATGCAGCCTTTTATGACCTTGGAGGAATGGTGACTTCACTATCACCTCAATAATAGGAAACATAAATGCTACTATCTTGCTAGTGCAAGTTTTAGCCTTGGCCAACACATCCTTACCCTTGAGAATAGGTGTAAGAGTTGCTTCTTGCACAATGGTCATACACTCATATCCCACTGTGTTGGCTTCCATGAGTGTCAATGGTGAGATATTGTGCTGGTCAAATATTGATTGGCTCAAATAATTAACATCCCCAATAACCTTCACACTAATTTTTTTTTTATATGCTTTTCAACAGGACTCAACATTGGCAGATTCTGCCCCACAGGCTTCACTGAATCAAATTAATCATCTTCATATTCATATTTAGACTCATCTTCATCATCATTGATATTTAATTCTTGGATACCAGAGGATTTAGAGCCTCTTTTGTTCAACATTTCAGCTTCTCCTTGGTTTCCTCTTGCAGAGACTGCATTAGCTTTAGAAGTTCTAGATAATCCATCATTATCATTATTTCTACCATGCTTCATCCAACCAAACATAGATATATCCCGCTTATTAAACTAGTTATCCATATCCAGTTCCTCTTCAAACAGGCGTTTGAATTGGGCCTGCCTTCTATTACAACTTATTTTGTTAAAATCCTTCGTTTTAAGGAATTTTTGTGGAGAAGAAGAGGTTTTGTTGTTCCTATCATCTTCAAATCCTCAACCTTCATGACTTATTGCATGACTCTCACTCTTCTGATATTGCATAATCTCAGGTGATATGTATAGAGGTGAACCAAATAATGTTTCTACAATCCTTTGGGGTTGTAGGGTCATGGATTCTACAATATTCAATACCACATTCTTGTCATTTGTTGAAAGGATAATTCTGCGGTTTTCAGTCCTAATGTATAAGATTATTTTCACATAGAAATTTTAGTCCAGCAAAAATTTGGATCATTTTTTTTCCCACAATATATTTTGAGAGCCTTCCATAGTGTTGAATATATGCAACTAAATCACCACTATACATAAAATTTGTTACTATGCACAAATATGGTGGCCTTGTGAAAGTAACAATAAACTGGACTATATGTTTATGCCATACTTTCCTCGAATTGAACACCTCTTGGATTGTTGGAAAATGTGTTGCGGTGAAAAATGAAGTTGTCGTGACTGAATATTCTATTGTGGTTAACATTGTAGAAGATGCTTTGAACAAGTAATACTCCCTATTTCTTTCAGTGCTGCTGCAACCATTGCCTTGTATATATATGGTTGGATTTCCACCATACAAGAATCAAATATATCTAGCATAGGCATCCAAGGATCCATGTCTAGCCTTTGAAATTTCAAGCCCTAAAGATGTTTCTATTTAAGAACAACAAAAAAAATGTCAAAATTCTTCTCACGGGAAGTAATAATTGCTGAATAACAAATATTTTAGTCAGTTTCCTCAATTCCCTCTTCAACTATATTAATAAACTTGTCATCCTATTTTAAAGAAATCCGAGAAAATTTGTGAACCTCTTTTGAAACTGTAGCATAAAATAGGTTTCTGCCTCTCTTTAAGCACACCAAAAATTATGTTATCAATATCCCTATGGAACCTCATATCTAGAAAATGGTCAACTTCAACAAAGTACCAGCACTTTCACACCCATTAAATGACTTTAGACAAATGGGGTATTATTTATATGGTCCCAAAGCCTTCCAAGAGTGGCCATTAATATTTGGCAAGGATTTTTTTATATCCATTTATGTTCTCTTGGTAATTTAGTGCCCCCACTAACTACTTGTACACCAATATTTGCATGGAATATAAACAACACATTGGCCTCCACAACAACTTGACTTGCAAGTTCCCTAGTGGGACAAATGATAAGAATAAGAATAAGTGACCTTTAATGACCTTGGAGGAATGGTGACTTTACTATCACCTCAATAGCAGGAAACATAAATTCTATTGTCTTGTCGATGCATGTTTTAGCCTTGGCCAACACATCCTTTCTTTGAGAGTAGATGGAGGAGTTGTTTCTTGCACAATGGTAATACATTCATATCCCACTGTGTTGGTTTCCTTGAGTGTCAATGGTGAGATATTGTGCAGGTCAAATCTTGATTGGCTCAAATAATTGGCATCCCCAGTATCCTCCACACTACTTGTTTTTTATCTTCTTTTTCAACAAGACTAAGAATTGGCTGCATGTGACCCACAAGCTTCACTGAATCAAATTCACCATCTTCATCTTCATCTTTAGACTAATATTCGTCATTACTAATCTTGAGTCCTTGGATACCAGAGGATTTATAGCCTCTTTTGTTCAACAAGTCACCTTCTCCTTGGTTGCCTCTTGAAGAGACCCCATTACCTCTAGATGTTCTAGAGAGTCCATCGTTATGATTATTTCTACCATGATTCATCCAACCAAACATAGATATACCCTGCTTATTAAACTATTTATCCATATCCAGTTCTGCTTCAATCAGACGTTTGAATTGGGCTTGCCTTCGATTTCTTGGGTTTACTTAATTGAATCCAAGGACGAAGTTTTACCAAATTTCAGGAATTCAAAGTTGAAGTAGATAACCTTAGAGAAAGGAAAATCAAGATATTAAGATATGATAATGGAGGAGAATACACATCCAAGGAAATGATAGCCTTCTGCAAGGAATATAAGATTAACAGGGAGCTGATAGTTCCATAAAATATTGAACAAAATGGTGTTGCAGTATGAAAGAATCAGTGCATTGAAGAAAGTGTAAATTTATGCTACATAATTAAAATTCTACTATAGAAAGGGAAACTAAGATGCAGGGCTCTCTCAGCCACTCAACTTGACCTTTTAGTCGAATAAATTATCAAAATTCTTTAGTTGTCTTTAATAGTGGGTGATAGAAATCATTTCAATCAACAAATTTTGAATTCCAAATTATTGTAGCTTTGGCCTTATAGTAGTGAGACACTCGCAGCCTTGAAATTTTCTATCATGTATAAGAGTTTTGATTAATCTGGAATTTCTGGAACTTTAAATTCTCAACATATTACTTTGGGGAGAAACCTTGAGAATTTGTTCCTTGGTTCAGGATTAGCATCAATAATTACTAGCCACCCTAGTCAGTCAGAGATTAAATACATTGAATATGCCATAACTAGGTGAACACCAACAACTATGTCATTTCTAATAATGGAGGGCCACATTGAATATCAACACCAATACGATTTATCTAAAGTAAAAATTGGAGCTCTAGTTGCAATTATTCCTAGTAAACATAAGAAACAAGTGTCACAACTCATTCATTGGCATGTAGATATTACTCAAGCTTGAGGGCATCTTCCCACTACAAGGTTTTGAGCTACTGCCTAGCAAATACACTTCTTGTTTTCTTGTCAGTATTTTGTGAATTTATATCAATGGTGTCCTTTTTTTTTATTCCTTGTAGTTTGAAATGGTTTATGTTTATTTATGAAGAGTAAGTCAATGTTCATGCTAGGGGAAACAATTTTAATTATTTTTGACCATATATTTTCAATGATGTTGTGATATCATGGGGATCTGCAACAGATCGATTCACATAAAAACTATGGTTATATTTAACGTCTTCTTATCACTATTTTACTAGTAGTTAAATAATAAAAATGGATACTTTCAAAATTGAAGACATCATCTAAATATCTTTATTCTTCTTGAACCCAAATTATTCCTATTTTGGCTACATGAGAAATATGAGATTGATAACCAAGAAGAAGGGGAAGGATCAATACCTCAAGTAAAGTGAAGGTTAATGTTGACAACACAATTGATGTAGAAACTAATTCCTCCAATACCTACTGCAATTATTCATGGAAACGAAAGTGTGGAATATGAGAATGCAACATATACTCTTGCTAAAACAATTTTGTGAGATGCACACAAGTTAGCTTCCACTTCTAATAAAGATATGGGAAAGAAAGTTGAGAATGAAAACTTAGATGTATCTAGTTGAATTCACTTAGAATAATCAATCAACTGTATTAAAATTAGGATTTCGTTAGTTCCACCTGTAGTTTTATATTGAATCTATTGTTTATAATATTGACAATCTCTGTTAAGTTTTTTTTATATCCGAAATATGAAAGTTTTCCTTTCAACATGAAGTCTTCTAAGAAATATTGTACAAAATTTTTTACTTGCTTGAATTGTCTATCATATGGTCAAACTATATTTTTTTTGGTATCAGAAGCATTTTACGAAAATCACTGCTTCATTTGGAAAGGCCTTTGGGCAGCTTTAGAAACCTAAAAGATTGAATGTGGATTATGTTTTGAGGATAGAAAGAAGCTTCATGGATAAAGAAAAGAATTTTGAAGATGAGTTCTACAAGTAGTATTTCTGTAACACCCATAGTTTTATTATCTTGTAAATTAGACAATTGAACTTGAATCCAAAGTGGAGTGGACCCCAATGGATAAATATTTTGTGGATGTAATTACGTATGTAACTATGAAAAAAATAAATAAAATGATTCTGTGCATATTGACCAAATGAGAATTATGAGATCACTTGCCAACTCCATGAGGTGTGGAAAGAGGCTAAGATTCCCCAAAAATATTTCAAAAAAATCCTTGAAAGAATTTATTTCTAAATTAGATTTTTGAGGAAAAATCTAGTTTCCCCAATGATGTGGAGAGTAGTTGGGAAGAGGTAAAAAGCTGGGAAAAGCAGAAAGCAGCTTTAAAAGTCCCTAAATAAGGGAAGCCTAGGAAAATAGGAAGAAAAGCATCCTGTAATTCTGGACGCAGAATTAGAAACATGCTTTGGGGAGAAAAAGCTTAAATAAGCTATTCTTGAACAGATTAGAGGTTGGTCTATTCTAGGAGATGATCTCAGCTCGGGGGTGAGCTCTTGAGGATAGAAGAACTCTAAGGTTGGGAGGCTGGTCAAATTGCAGAACTGGTATGCACACTGTTTTTTTGAGAAATTTAAATATGATATTTGCTAGACAGTAGTGAAAAGTGTTATGGTAATTATGTTGAGTTATATTAAGGTATAATAAATTTTATTTAGTTTTAGCAGAGTTGAATAGAAGAATTAGCTCTTCGATCTCTATATAGTAGTAAGAAAAAACCCATGGGACATTGTCAGCCATAAACTCTAAACCATGATGTGGTTTAAATCTGGAGAGAGTGTAATTGCATCCCTGGAATAATTGAAGTGTAACTTTAATCTGCTTCAAAAACAAAAAAATAAAAAAATAAACTAGTCTCCGGTATTAATACTGAGGGAGGGTGATAAGTTATACTCTTATAGAGGTAGATATATGCCAATGAAATTTTAATATCAGACTCTAGAAAGGAGTTTGGGGTATTTGCATGATAAATTGAACCTGGAAGAACTCTGTATATGGAATAAACCGAGATCATGATACTAATGCTATCTTCTGTTTATAACAGATTCCATGTACAGAACCAGTAGTAAAATACCGAACAGAACTTACATTAAACTGTAAATAGAATTCAGAAGTTACTTGGAAAAATAGAGATCCATTAGCAAAGCCTATAGAAGTGCTAGTTAGACATGATTACTAGCAGTTAGAGTCATTGACTTTCTTATTCCATGGCTTTAGAATGATTGAATCTATATAAGGATCGTATTGCTTCTAGAATACAAATCATGTAATTAGCCCTATTCAGTGGTCTATAAGTAGGCCTGAAGGTAGATTATATAGCTTTAAACAAATACTTGCATTTACACATATATATTTCCAAAGTCTGCAAGTTTAATTTCTTAAAATTAAATGATAACGAATGACAGGAAATAAGATGTTGGACGGGTTCATAACCAGTAAATCATTCTGTTCTTATACATAACATTTCCTCATTTTTACGAACTGATATGTAAACATAAAACTAACTCCTATAATGTGTATTAGAACCAGAAGTAAAGCTTTCATAGGTGAGTACTGACGATCTACTCATGGATCAGAAATTATATAGTCAATTGGAAGAATTCAGACATATTATTTGACATAAATGTAATGGTTATAACTATTGCGAAATCTGAAGGTGCATAGTTGAAAATTAATTGAGAGAAAGAGATTTTCAGTGAAACCAAAATTATAATAAAACTACCCTATTCTATTATCGGACAAACTCGACAATTTCAACATAATTTCACCGACTACATTATATGCGTCATACTGGACGATAGTTATGATTGAAATTAACAAAAAAATCAACTACATCGAACCTAGGGTTGTGCATGCACGAAATAAAAAAAAAACCGACTCAGTATAGAGGTACACATATAAATATATGTATAAAATTGTGGTAATATATGTCTAGTTGTGAGTTAAAAAAATGTTTAACCCAACACCAATGTACCAAATAAAATAGCAGAGAATAGACCGAGCTAGAGCACTCTGTCGACTTGAAGTCATGAACAAAACTCAAGACTATGCAGTTGAGTCGAAACTCTATTATGAGGAACGAGAAAGTTAAATTAAGTCCTCAATACACAACAAATTAAAATAGCCTCGCGGGCTAGCCCTCATAGCTATAGTAGACATAGTCAAGTAACATTATAGGTTCAGAGTCGACAAATGTAGAGCAACATCTACCAACCTGTAGCGAAGAGCGTAAACCTGCATTAGTAAGGAAATACAGAATAGAGCTATAAACCAAAGCTCACGACAAGATGATGAATGAACTACATTACCTACAACCGAATAAGTTATAAGTTAAATTAGTAACAGAGAAATCTCAACACAGGACGTATCCATCAAATCAATAAATAAATCTCAGCGTTAAGGTATTTCTTATGGTGAAATGGTGAAATTTACCATGCAGGGTTTGCAACGCCGAGAAGACCAAACCAACGAAATCGTAATACCTGAGAAAAAAGTGAAAAAATGAGTTAAGCTCTGTGGTCGACAAGGGAGCAACACCTTCTGGTTACGAATTAGAGGAGGAAATCGAACTATGCAATGATAGCTATAACTGAAGGCCACATAAATCTTTGAGAATGAAAATAGAAAAATTACCAAGGGCTAGCGGAGGTATTAAAACAAAAATTTCTATGCCTTTCTGTCCATCATGACCCTCGTCTACACATGTGAGATAGGGTGAGGATGCTCAGGGAATTTTGACGCCAAAACCAACTTCAAAAATTAGAAATAACAAGGAACAAGTGTGAGGAAGACCCATAGAGTTACCTGGTTATGGGATACGCATTGCATTCAGGTAGAAAACGCGTAACTTAGGTTGAGCAAGCTCCTGCAATGACGCCGAGAGGGAAGAAGACTCCGGATAAATTTGAACCTATGACTTAAAAGAGGTTTAATAGAAAACGTAAGAGGAAAAACCCCAAACATCTCAATGCTACAATTTTCATTCATCGAGCGAGTATCACAAGGATCGACGAAGGAAATCCCAGGGTTAGAAACCCTAAATCCGATCATATGAAGGAGCACATAAACAGATAAGCAAGTCGTCTCGAGGCATACGAAATTCTTGTATAGAATTAAACCAAGCTGTAGTGGGAGGCTCGAGGCAGAGCATTCTCCAGTCCATTAATGTCATACATATTGTGTGGATCTAGAATGGTACACAATAACATTCGGGAATTTCGTTGCTCTTTGTATCATTGAGCTAACGTTAGATCCGGACGAGGAGTTAAAGTATGGTAGAGGAATGATGGTAGATGTGCATTCATGAGATGAATTCCCAAGTCCAAATATATTAACCATAACATTATATCGAACGGCGAATGGCATTTGCACCATGACAACCAATACCACGATATTCGAATTCAACGTAAAGTATGTACGTAGTGTTGACATAAGAGAAAATTTGTGAGAGATAAATAATTAAAATTATATGGTCATATCGTTATGTTGTTAACGTGGGTAAGGGAATTATAGTACTTGATTTTAAATCGATATGGTTTGATTGGTAATCGATATGACTAGGTATCTATGGATATAATAATAGATTTGTAAAAGGGTTAGTGGAACTTTAAGTGGTAATATATTTAGATTCGTATATGCTTAATACTTTAAATAGAAAGAAAAAAAATTGTTGGTAAGTGGAGGTGTGACAAATGGTATCAAAGCCCAAGTTACATAAAACTGGGTTGTTGTTGTTTTGCTCACTGTTGTTGTGTGCTCGCTGTATAAATTAATTCTTGTTTGAAACAAAAAAAATTTCATCACTGATATGTGTTGTTTAGTGTACAGTGGTGCTGAAAAATAAAAAGGTCAAATGGCTGGATGTGATGAAATTTATGTTGATCTACATGATGGAGATAACACACCAGATCCTAATGCTCCGGTGATGGCTATGTTGCACAGTTTGCAACAAGATATGGCTAAGCTAAGATTCCAGAATGACAGACTGTCATTAGCTAATGAGGAGCAGTAAAAGCTCATCAGAGAGTTAACTTCACGGAACAGCCAAGAAGGTGAAGGTTCTGGAAAGAGGAAGAAGGGCAAGTTCTCTGATGATTCTGAGGACGATGATGCTACTAAGCATCAGTATAAGCAGAAAAAGGAATTACAGGGGGAATTCTGAAAGATCAAACCTCCCTCCTATGATGGGGAGAAGGGGGAAGATGTTGAAGCTTGGTTGTTGAACATGATTAAGTATTTCGAGTTCTATGAATATGAAAGCAATCTAAAGGGCAGATTAGTTGTCTACCAGCTACAAGGTAAGGCTACCTTATGGTGGGGGGAGAAGAAAATGATCCATGCCATTGATGAAAAAACAGTGACTTGGGAAGATTTCCAAGTCAAGTTTAAAAACCGCTATTTGAACGAACGTTATTATGATGATAAAGCAAAGGAATTCCATAAACTTAGACTGGGAAACTCACTATTGATGAATTTTTCACCAAGTTCACCAATCTATTGAGATATGTCCCTTACATTCGAGAAGAGAAAGCAAAGGTGCAAATATTTTTGAACTGCTTGCCTGCTGTGTACAAAGAGAAGATCGAGTGTTTGGTTCCAATTGACGATGTCAATTAGAGTTTAATTTAATGTCAACCCAGGAAGTTAAACTTAGAAGTGCTTATCTAAAATATATAGATCTAGAAAGATTCCTAATTTGTATAAGATCTTAAAGTCCCCTTACAAGAACTTATTCATTAAGATCTCTTTCAATAACTAATCAAACCTAGATCTAATAATTGTATGAGGTCTTACAGTTCTCTTACAAGAACACATTGAAATAAGACTCTTCCAATATGAGAACATTTAACAAAGCTTAAAAACTGAAATGAAACAAAACTAAAACTAATAATTGTATAAGATCTTATGGTTCTCTTACAAAAAAACTTTCAAATAAGATCCTTCCAATATTAGATCATTTAACAAAGCTTAAAAACTAAAATGAAACAAACCTAAATCTAATAATTATATGAGATCTTATGGTTCTCTTACAAAAACACTTTCAAATAAGATCCTTCCAATATTAGATCATTTAACAAAGCTTAAAACCGAAATAAAACAAAAACATAAATAAATTATACCTAAATTAAGCAAATAAGCATGCAAGTGAGGCCATGGGGGCCCTCCATAACTCCACAAGCACACCACTTCAATGGAGACTCAGATGTAGAAGCAAAATCGAAGTATGGATCTTTATTTCAAAATCTCCATTACAAACCAACTCTAAGCTTCTAAGATTACATACTCCAAAATTCTAAGATTACAAAACTTCAAGATTACAAAAACTAAGATTACATATGGAGGAGATTGTACTCCTATTTATACAATGAGATGAGCAACAAACTCATAATGATCATCCACTAATCTCTCTTTAGTTCCATACATCTCTCAACCATTTAGACACATAACCCCTTTTTTCCTTGATCTTCTCCATGAGATTTATCTTCTCAAATTCGAATTTGATCATCCAAGGCCACATAAAGGTGTCTTGGAAGCTTCCTTGGCACCTACACATGTCACAAAAACAACCCACTTTCCATATATAATGTAAAATATATTATTTTCTATTATTTAATCAAGAATTTCTCTCAAAAATGCTTAAAAATAAATAATATTTGGAAAATATAAATTAGACCCATTAATGGTGAATAATAGGGAAAATGAAGTGACATGGTGGTGAATAATGGGTGATAAAATGGAAGCATAGGTGAAAAATGTATGTTAATGAGTGACATTTTGAAACCCAAACATACTCCCCAACTGAAGCTCTTGCATGTCCTCATGCAAGCTACTACAATGACTTATTTGATTTAATTCTTAGATGAGCTTCCTTTTACAAGATGTTTGGTTCTTGTGTAACAAACATCTTTCAATCATGGACTTCCTTTTAACTTTGCACTTCTTTGGATAACTTTTATTTTTGCAAAGCATTTGCATATTTTAATGATTGGTTCTTGTGTTACAATCATTATTTACTTTGTTGAGATCTCTGTTTAATGATTGGTTCTTGTGTTTACAATCATTATTTACTTTGTTGAGATCAATCATTTTAAGAAGTCATTTAATATGTTCATCATTTTGTAGTAGTTTTATTGTGGGAAAAATATGTGGGTTAAAATGTAACATGAATGAGGGAAAAAAAAAAATGAAGTGTGAAGTGTGAAATTCCCCCTCCCCAACTGATGGTTTTTGGCAATTTTTAATGAGAAAGGGAATAATGAAATAGTGGAATATTTTCCAAATATCATCATTTTAGCATCTAAAAAGAATTTCAAGATTAAAGGTTAGAAAACATCATACCTTACTTACCTACAGAAGTGGATGAATCATGCATGTTCAGCTGCTGCAATTCTGATATGAAGCAAGTTGTGGATGAAAGATGGATCTGTATTGTCATATCTGTTGCTGGATAGTCTGATGAATCTTATGAGTCTGCTGAATATGGCTGAAAATCGATAAGGCTTGGAAGGTATACAAAATATATAAGTTACATTTTTCTCCCCCCAACCTTATTTATTGACTTGTCCTCAAGTCATGACAAGCTGAAAAAGAATTGAAAAGAAATCTGCTTCATCTGCTACAAAATATGGGTCTTCAAGTCTTCAGCACTCGATGGCATAAATCTTACTATGTGATTAAATGTGCTGGTGTCGAACATAGCAAGAAGTTGTTGACTTAGTGGCCATTAATGAATACCACTAGTCAACATGAGAGCTCCCACCATTGATTACAATGGGAGTCAAGATGCCTAGCACATCTTTGTAGGTACGAATGAGTTTGTTGTAGTCGATTCACCTACAAGATCCAATGAACAAGGGATATTAATGTACTCCCATTTTTCATTGGCAAGAGTACTTGCCATTAAGGCATGCAAGCCTCTAGGTGTTTTTACAAAGATAATTAGACTCTAGGACTTTGACTCAGTGATATGTAGAAGCAGGATTTTATTGGCAGAAGATGAAAATGGTAGGAAAAAGGAAATGGAAATGACAAGGAAAATGACAATAAGTGAGCTTCTTGTAACTGAGCTTCTTGGTTTTATTTTGTGGGTTAGGGGTGAATAAAAAGAAGTGTATGAAAATAAGTCGATTTGACTGCATGATTGAAACTTTCTCGGAAAAAGGGATTTTGGCTTGCATTGAGGACTCATTGGGATTTACAATTTTTCAAAGGGAAGAAAAGACTGGCTGTAATAAATATGGACTTATTCACATGATTCATCATAAAATTGATCTGTTGGAAGTCCAACTGTCGACAAATTAGACTCCTTGAATGTTCATCTGATTAATGCAAACCTGCAAAAACTTGGCATTCACAAAACATAAATATATCCAAGCAAAAGTGATCAATTTCTACTTGGTTTGTTTATGCAAAAATTAAACACCAATGAAACAGATTTAACTAAAATAAAATGTGTAAGTTGGCTCAATTCTATGATTTTTTTTTTTTTTTATAAATCCATTTTAAAATATGAAATCAGTATAATTAATTCCCTTCTTATGTAAATAAAATTCAATTTCGTTGCAATTATGCAAATCCCGATGACCATCGAAATTGTTTCATGATTTGCATTTATAATATCGAATTTCACATGTCGTCATCGATCGATCTTGTATTTGCCAAAATCTGCATCATTTAAAACTTGCAAGATGTTAATAAAAATAAAAATAATGAAAAAAATTCAAGAAGAAAACTAAATTTTCCTGTGTCATTATTTTTTGTGCAAACCGTGCAAATATTAAGCTTCCAGACTCGAAGAAGCAGTGCTGCTAAGTTTAAGGCAGTATAAAACTTGTTGGAAGTAGATATAAAAGGCATAAATAATACTGCTTCAAAACTGCTTCAAATCATCATCAAACAGATTTCAAACACTTCTGCAATACATCTACAAAGTCCTCTCAAATCTGCTTGAATAAGTCTTCTAAAGGGTGTTCCAACAAAGGCTTCAAGGTCTGTGCAAAAGATCTTCAAGCTGCTCCAAAACATCTGCTTTAAAAAAACTTCTCAAAAACTGCTCAGAGAATGTCAAGTTTGTCCACGAGAAGATTCAAAGCTCCAAATGTTTTATCATTAATTATTCAAGATTTTCTGCTGAAATGGATGGGTTTGACCAGTGTTGACCGGCCACTTATGGTCTTGGAATCTGAAGGTAAATAGATTTTTCGCCATATTTGTACATTCTAGATTAAATCCTCAACCTTCGTTTTGGCGCACCTGTCACACGACATGTCAGAACATAAAGTCGTTACAGGAAGTTAGCAGAACCTCAAAATCTGATAAAAGAACTGTTTCAAGTCTGCTCCTAACTTGGTCCACTATTTGCTTTAATTTAGCTCAAAATATGCTCATAGAATGATCCATTTCTGTTCTTCAAAATAAGATAAAAGTTCAGGTCCGATATGCAAGAAACCCACAATATGAATTCAAATTTTGTCACAGTCCTAGCAGTCAAGGAGGTCGAAAGTTTTAATCTGTACTTCACGTTCCCTTTACTATTGATAGCCTTTGAGCATTGTCACCAATTGTACTTCTCGATTCTCAATTTCTGTTTTATGTGCATTAATTTTTCAAAAACTGTTTTTTTTTTCTTCATGTTGTCACCGAAATAGTGTCCCAAAGAACCACAATTTCCCCTCAAACCGTTAATAATTCAAGGAAAATATTTCTGGGTTATGTAACTCATTCAGTTCTGACAAAAACCCATATCTTCGTTTTTAAAAATTTTTCTTGTTTCGATTAGAAAATGCGTTTTAAAAGCTGACGTTTTGCAGAGGTTGCATTTCTCTGTTACCTAATGACTGCATACAGTTTGGAAGTATTCATATGAAACACTTTCTCACTGTATTGCTCATCAATTCACCATGTAGCGTTGCAGATCATTTTCGAGCTATTTTATCAGAATATAAGAAGTATTTGGTTTGCTTCGATAAAAAGGTTCAAGGATTTCTACTATAAGGATCAAAGAAGAGATCTAATTATGCAATTGCTAACTGCTTCCTAAAAAAAATCGTTATCAAATAGCTTAACGCAATCTTTTCCTCATCTCTCATGGATGGTGGATGATTTTGTGGCTACAAAATTTCTGCCAGATCTTTTGATATTAAATATTATTGCCTTATTTTGTGAACCAAATCAACTAATACGATTTCTTGTTCAGATTTTTGCTGATATGCGGGTTTGGAATGGGCACTTTTATAATCCAATCGAACCATTTTGGGGGTAACATCATCGGTTGAACCCTGAATTGCAGTCCATCAAAGATGGTAGCATTCTCAGCGTTAAGAAGATGATAGTGTTCTCACTTCTATTTGGCAGCGTTCTTGCTGAAGATGGCAGTGTATGTAGCACGAAGTTCTTACCCACGCTCACGTTCTCTTTGTATGCGTTGGCAGTGGCAGATTTCTAAACCTTGACTGCATCCCTCCACGACTTCTCTCAGGCAGCGTTCCTGCTTACGGTAGCATTCCTCAGGCTCCTCCTTTTTTTCATCCAAACATTACCTTTGACGGCAACATCTGCCTTGAAATTCTGAATGCCAGTTTTCCATTTTATGCATTAAGAAATATCATCAAATTTGATTATATGATTAGGTCCACTTCTTCTTGACTATCAAGAATATGTCGAAATGAAGATGCTTATTGTTTTAAAAATTTAAATTTAAAAATGAAATTGAATCTTATTTAAAAAGAAATTTTAGTTTTGGTTTTTTTTTTGTTTTAAAAATAAAATAAAATAAAATGTAATCCTATCTTAAAAAAAAATTGGTTAGTTTTAAAAGAATTTTTTTTTAATAATAATAATATATATCATTTTTAATAATAATATATATATATTATTATTATGTGATTTTTTTTTTTTTTTAAACTAAAACTTTAAAAGACTAAGTTTTATCTAAAATGTTTTTTTTTTTTAAAGACTATTTTTCACTCATTTACAAAATTCTTTATCGTCATATCGCAAATCAATTTTCAAGAAAAGGTATTTTTATAAATCAATAGATTTTCTGATCATCCTGATCGCACGAAGCGCGGGAAGAGAGCATACTAATTTGTTGATTTGTTTTTATTTATGCAGGTTAGCGTGGATGATAAAACATAATTAAAATTTGCGACAAAACACTGCATTGTCTATACTCTTTCTGCAATGTCACGGGGGCGTTTAGACTCTTGGAAGACAAGGCTTTCCGATAATCAAGCTCTTGGCTCACCCGTGATATAGAAACAAGACATAGAGATGCAAAAATGTGTCACTAAATTTATTCATGATGATTTATTTTTTGAAAATAAAACTAAAAACTTCTAATGATAACGACTTCTAATGACTTCTAATGAGATCTCATTTTTATTTTTCTAATCTATTCTACATTAACTTGAAAGATGTTTTATTTTCTAAGTAAAAGAATGCTTCCAATGAAGCCATCTACGGACTAAAAATTCGAACATGCTCACATCAAGATTTTAAAAAATTACATTATGTTTTACAAGTATGTGAGAATCCTGTCTTAGAGTTGGCTCAAGGTTATTGTCCTTGCTCTCCAAGAAGTACCTGTTCAACATTGTCAAATTCATCATCCGTAGATGGATTAGTGAGAAATGGGGGGTTTAAAATAAAAACTAAATTAACTATGTGAAAAAATAAAAATGCTCCAAAATTTGAACTCCTTTATGAACCTATTGTCACCAAGTTCCACAAATTATCCCATTAAAAAGAAATGCATAAAATAAATACTAAATCCTTCTAGTTGCACTTCCCCGGCAACGGCGCCAAAATGTTTGGTTCCAATTGACAATGTCAATTAGAGTTTAATTTAATGTTAACCCAGGAAGGTAAACTTAGAAGTGCTTATCTAAAATATATAGATCTAGAAAGATTCTTAATTTGTCCAAGATCTTAAAGTCCCCTTACAAGAACATATTCATTAAGATCTCTTTCAATAACTAATCAAACCTAGATCTAATAATTGTATGAGGTCTTACAGTTCTCTTACAAGAACACTTTCAAATAAGACTCTTCCAATATTAGAACATTTAACAAAGCTTAAAAACTGAAATGAAATAAACATAAATCTAATAATTGTATGAGATCTTATGGTTCTCTTACAAAAACACTTTCAAATAAGATCCTTCCAATATTAGATCATTTAACAAAGCTTAAAAACTGAAATCAAACAAAAACATAAAATAAATCATACCTAAAATAAACAAATAAGCATGCAAGTGAGGCCATGGGGGCCCTCCATAACTCCACAAGCACACCACTTTAATGGAGACTCAGATGTAGAGGCAAAATCGAAGTATGAATCCTTTATTTGAAAATCTCCATTACAAACCAACTCTAAGCTTCTAAGATTACATACTCCAAAATTCTAATATTACAAAACTTCAAGATTACAAAAACTAAGATTACATATGGAGGAGATTGTACTCCTATTTATACAATGAGATGAGTAACAAACTCATAATGATCATCCACTAATCTCTCTTTTAGTTCCATACATCTCTCAACCATCTAGACACATAACCCCTTTTGTCCATGATCTTCTCCATGAGATCATAATCTTCTCCATGAGGTTTATCTTCACAAATTCGAATTTGATCCTTCAAGGCCACATAAAGGTGTCTTGGAAGCTTCCTTGGTACCTACACATGTCACAAAAACAACCCACTTTCCATATATAAAGTAAAATATATTATTTTCTAATATTTAATCAAGAATTTCTCTTAAAAATGCTTAAAAATAAATAATATTTGGAAAATATAAATGAGACCCATTAATGGTGAATAATAGGGAAAATGAAGTGACATGGTGGTGAATAATGGGTGATAAAATGGAAGCATAGGTGAAAAATGTATGGTAATGAGTGACATTTTGAAACCCAAACATCGAGTTTGATAACCCAAAAACTATGGACGAGGCAGTGAGGAAAGCTAGGTTATGCTACCAACAGTTCAAAGGAAAAGGTGAGCATGGAAAAGGCTGGATAAACAAGGGTGAACTCAAAGGAAAGAAACAGAAACCAGCTTACTTGAAGAATTTTGGTAGGGATCATCAGTGGAAAAAGTTTAATAAACCAAAAGAATGCCAAACTGCTCAATCTCAAGTTGGTTCTAAACAAATAGATGGAGAAAATAAGAAGGAAGGCATACTTAAAATGAGAGAATCGTTGAAATGCTGGGGTTGTGGAGAACCTCATCTGTTGAGGGATCGTCCCCACCAAAAAATTTAGATGATTATGAGGGATCGAGAAGCTACCACAGTAAATGATATAGCAAGATATATACCCACTATTAGTGCAGCCTTGGAGAATCGATAAGCAGAACACAAAGCTACCATGGTGGAGATGGAAGGTAAGATCGCTGACGAATCTGTTACTGTTTTAATTGATCTAGGTGCTACTTTGAGTTACATTAGTCCACAAGTGGTAGAAAAATGCAATCTTAAAACTGAAAAATTTCAGCAGTCTTGGTTGGTCCAGTTAGCCACTAGCACCAAGAGGAAAGTGACTCATAAGTTACCTCAAACAACAATCAAATTAAATGATTTTCAGACAGAAGTGAATTTAAACATTTTTCCATTAGGTTCATATGACTTGCTGATAGGAATCAACTGGCTGGAAAAGAGAAAGGCCATGATGAACTGTTGGGATAAGACCTTGCATTGTATAGATGAAGAGGGGAAACCTTTTATTCTCCAGGGAAACCAAAAACCTATCTCTGTAAGACAAATATCAACACTGCAACTAAAACAAACAGCTAGGAAAGGATACCAATTATATGCAGTACATGTTGAAGAACTACAACAACAACCTGAAGCAAAGCTGATGGATACTCTGCCAGTAGTGAGAGAGTTTAAGGAAGTTTTTCTAGATGAGATTTCTCATCTTCCCCCCAAAAGAGAGATTGACTTTTCAATCGATTTGGTGCCTAGAGAAACACCTGTTTCCCATGCCCCTTATCGAATGAGTCCCCCTGAACTCATGGAGCTAAAAATCCAATGGAAAGAATTGCTGGATAAGAGTTATATCAGACCAAGTGTGTCTCCTTGGGGAGCACCGATGCTGTTTGTGAAAAAGAAGGATGGAACCTTTAGAATGTGCATTGATTATCGTTAGCTGAATAAGTTGACAATTAAAAATAGATACCCTTTACCTTGAATTGATGACCTTTTTGATCAAGTAAGAGGGGCTTCAGTATTTTCTAAGATTGATTTAAGGACTGGTTATCACCAGCTCCGAATTAAGGAGGAAGACATTAGCAAAAAAACTTTTCGAACTAGGTATGGTCACTATGAATTTGTAGTCCTACCTTTCGGTTTGACAAATGCCCCTACCACCTTTATGTGCTTAATTAACAATGTTTTAAACAAGTACTTGGATAAATTCATATTAGTGTTCATAGACAATATTTTAGTTTACTCAAAAAGTGAGGAGGAGCATAAAGAGTACTTGAGGATTTTGTTGCAAACTCTGAAAGAAAACCAGTTGTATGCCAAGTTTAACAAATGTGAATTCTATAAGGACAAGATGCAATAGTTGGGAAATATTATTTCTGAACAAGGGTTGGTTGTTGACCCTAAAAAGATAAAGGCTATTAGAGACTGGCCAGTGCCAACTGATGTTTCAGCGGTGAGGTCATTTATGGGGATTGCAAGTTATTATCACAGATTTTTGGAAAGATTTTCTGCAATAACATATCCCATAACTTCACTACAAAGAAAAGGTGTCAAATTTGAGTGGACTGAAAAAGGCCAAAACAGTTTTGAAAAATTAAAATTGAAACTCACTACAGCCCCTATACTGAATATTGCAGACCCTGATAAGGAATTTGTGGTGTGTACTGATGCCTATACAGAAGGATTGGGAGGAGTACTGTTGCGAGAAAATTCTGTTATTTCATATGAATCTAGGAGACTTAAGATACATGAACAGAACTATAACGCATATGATTTAGAGTTGGTTGTTGTAATCCATGCCTTGAAGATGTGGCGACACTATCTTCTTGGAAAGAAATTTACATTGATGACTGATCACATTAGTCTTAAGTATTTCTTTTACCAGACCGATTTAAATGCTCGACAAGCCAAATGGTTGTCTTTTCTGAGTGAGTTTGATATGGACATAAAAAATATTAGAGGGAAAAAAAATAAAATTGCTGATGCATTGAGCAGAAATGCTTGCCAAAACATAAACAGCATGGGAAGCAGTGCTAGTTTTGATTTAGAAGGACTGGTGAAAAAGGTAACAAACCAGGATCAAAATTATGAGAGTCTACAGATAATAATACTAAAGAAGGAGATGGCTGAATACACTCAAAGAAAAAAAGGGTTGATTTGCTACAAAAATAGATTGTATATCCCCAATGTAGAAACCTTGAAAAACTAAATCCTAGATGAATGCCACAAACAGCCATATGCAGGGCATCCAGGATATCAGAAAATGCTAACAGCTTTGAAAAATAAGTTGTTTTGGCCAGGAATGAAAAGAGATGTAGCAGTATATTTAGCTAGGTGCATGGAGTGTCCAATAGTTAAAGTTGAACATCAACATCCTGCTGGTCTTCTAAATCCCTTGTCGATTGCAGAATGGAAATGGGACACCGTTTCTATTGATTTCATAATAGGGTTACCCAGAACCAAGTACCAACATGACTCAGTTATGGTAGTAGTAGACACTTTAAAAAAATCTGCACACTTTATACCTATAAAATCTACTTTTAGGACAGCCCAAGTAGGAGATGTGTTCCTAAAGGAGATAGTAAGATTACATGGGGTTCCAAAGATGATTGTTTTGGACAGATACGCTAAGATCACAACAGCTTTTTGGAAAGGTTTATTTGGGGGCATGGGCACCAAGCTAAATTTTAGCGCTGCCTATCACCCTTAGACAGATGGTTAGACAAAGAGAACAAATCAGATTTTGGAGGATATGTTGAGAATGTATGTGATGGATAGGCCATCAAAATGGGAGGACTACTTGCATTTAGATGAATTTTCCTATAATAACAGCTATCAATCCTCCATCAAAATGAGTCCGTTTGAAGCACTCTATGGGAGGAAATGTCGTACTCCGTTGAGTTGGGGCCAACCTGAGGACAAGCTAATTTTGGGACCAGATGATTTACAAGAGATGGAAATAATTGTCAAACAAATACAAAGAAACATTAAGACAACACAAGATCGACAGAAGAATTATGCTGATAAGAAGAGGGTACATCGAGAATTCAAAGTGGGGGAGCATGTGTATTTGCGTATTAAACCCAAAAAGAGCACACTTTATGCTGGAAATGTTGCAAAATTGGCTCCTAGATATTGTGGGCCTTTTGAGGTGTTAGAAAGGGTGGGACCAGTAGCTTATAAGCTGGCCTTACCACCCCATGTTAAATTTCATGATGTGTTTCATGTTTCATTATTAAAAAGAAATGTACATGATGCTTCTCACATTGCGGATTGGAAATTGATACAGGTGGAACCAGAAGGGGAGTTCCTTCCAGAGCCGCTTCAAATATTGGAGCGGGAAGAAATTGAATTTAGGAACAGAACGGTAGCAAAAGTAAAGGTGCAGTGGAAGCACTTTACTGATGAAGAAGCTACCTGGGAAAGAGAAGCTGAGATGATGGAAAAATATCCATCTTTGTTTGGAAAATAAACTATAGTAGTTAGTTATCAACACCGAGGAGGGTGTTTTTTTTCAGAGGGGGAATATGTAACACCCCTAGTTTTATGATCTTGCAAATTAGACAATTGAACTTGAATCCAAAGGGGAGTGGACCCCAATGGATAAATATTTTGTGGATGTAATTAAGTATGTAACTATGAAATAAATAAATAAAATGATTCTGTGCATATTGACCAAATGAGAATTATGAGATCACTTTCCAACTCCATGAGGTGTGGAAAGAGGCTAAGATTCCCCAAAAATATTTCAAAAAAATCCTTGAAAGAATTTATTTCTAAATTAGATTTTTGAGGAAAAATCTAGTTTCCCCAATGATGTGGAGAGTAGTTGGGAAGAGGTAAAAAGCTGGGAAAATAAGAAAGAAGCTTTAAAAGTCCCTAAATAAGGGAAGCCTAGGCAAATAGGAAGAAAATCATCCTATAATTCTGGACGCAGAATTAGAAACAGGCTTTGGGGAGCAAAATCTTAAATAAGCTATTCCTGAACATATTAGAGGTTGGTCTGTTCTAGGAGATGATCTCAGCTCGGGGGTGAGTTCTTGAGGACATAAGAACTCTAAGGTTGGGAGGTTGGTCAAATTGCAAAAGTGGCATGCACATTGTTTTGTTGAGAAATTTAAATATGATCTTTGTTAGACAATAGTGAAAAGTGTTATGGTAATTATGTTGAGTTATATTGGGGTATAATAAATTTTCTTTACTTTTAACAAAGTTGAATAGAAGAATTAGCTCTTCGAACACTATATAGTAGTAAGACAAAACCCATGGGACACTGTCAGCCATAATCTCTAAACCATGATGTGGTTTAAATCTGGAGAGAGTGTAATTGCCTCCCTGGAATAATTCAAGTGTAACTTTAATCTGCTTCAGAAACAAAAAAATAAAAAAGTAAACTAGTCTCTGGTATTAATACTGAGGGAGGGTGATAAGTTCTACTCTTATAGAGGTAGATATATGTCAATGAAATTTTAATATCAGACTCCAGAAAGGAGTTTGGGGTATTTGCATGATAAATTGAACCTGGAAGAACTTTGTATATGGAATAAACCGAGATCATGATACTAATGCTATCTTCTGTTTATAATAGATTACATGTACAGAACTAGTAGTAAAATAATGAATAGAACTTACATTAAACTGTAAACAGAATTTAGAAGTTACTTGGAAAAACATAGATCCATTAGCAAAGCGTATAGAAGTGCTGGTTAGAAGTGATTTCTAGCAGTTAGAGTCATTGACTTTCTTATTCCATGGCTTTAGAAAGATTGAATCTGTGTAAGGATCGTATTTCTTCTAGAATAAAAATCATGTAATTAACCCTCTTCAATGGTCCATAAGTAGGCCTGAAGGTAGATTATATAACTTTAACCAAATGCCTGCATTTACACATATATATCTCCAAAGTCTGCAAATTTAATTTCTTAAAATTAAATGATAAAAAATGACAGGAAACAAGATGCTGGATGGGTTCATAACCAGTAAATCATTCTGTTCTTGTACATAACATTTCCTCATTTTTACGAACTGATATGTAAACAGAAAACTAGCTCTTATAATGTGTATTAGAACCAGAAGTAAAGCTTTCATAGGTGAGTACTGATGATCTACTCATGGATCATAAATTATATAGTCAAATGGAAGAACTCAGACATATTATTTGACATAAATGTAATGGTTATAACTATTGTGAAATCTAAAGGTGCATAATTGAAAATTAATTGAGAGAAAGAGATTTTCAGTGAAACCAAAATTATAATAAAACTACCCTATTCTATTATCGGACAAACTCGACAATTTCAACATAATTTCACCGACTGCATTATATGCGTCATACTGGATGATAGTTATGATTGAAATTAATAAAAAAATCAACTACATCGAACCTAGGGTTGTGCATGCACGAAATAAAAAAATCGACTCAGTATAGAGGTACACATATAAATATATGTATAAAATTGTGGTAATATATGTCCAGTTGTCAGTTAACAAAAGATTTAACCCAACACCAATGTACCAAATAAAATAGCATAGAATAGAACGAGCTTGAGCACCCCGTCGACAAGAAGTCATGAACGAAACTCAAGACTATGTAGTTGAGTCGAAACTCTATTATGAGGAACGAGAAAGTTAAATTAAGTCCTTAGTACACAACAAATTAAAATAGCTTCGCAGGCTAGCCCTCATAGCTATAGCAGACAGAGTCAAGTAACGTTATAGGTTCAGAGTCAACAGATGTAGAGAAACGTCTACCAACCTGTAGCGAAGAGCGTCACCCTGCATTAGTAAGGAAATACAAAATAGAGCTATAAACCAAAGCTCGCGACAAGATGATGAACAAACTACATTACCTGCAACCGAATAAATTATAAGTTAAATTAGTAACAGAGAAATCTCAACGCAGGATGTATCCATAAAATCAATAAAGAAATCTCAGCGTCAAGGTATTGCTTATGGTGAAATGGTGACATTTAGCATGCAGGGTTTGCAACGCCGAGAAGACCAAACCAACGAAATCGTAATACTTGAGACAAAAACGAAAAACTGATTTAAGCTCTATGGTCGAAAATGAAGCAACACCTTCTGGTTACAAATTAGAGGAGGAAATCGAACTATGCAACGATAGCTATAAATGAAGGCCACATAAATCTTTGAGAATGAAAATAGAAAAATTACCAAGGCCTGGTGGTGGTATTAAAACAAAAATTTATACGCCTTTCTGTCCAGAACGACCCTCATCTACACCTGTGAGATAGGGTGAGGATGCTCAGGGAATTTTGACACCAAAACCAACTTCAAAAATTAGAAATAACAATGAACAAGTGTGAGGAGGACCCACAAAGTTACCTGGTTATGGGAGACGCATTGCGTCCAGGTAGAAAACACGTAACTCAGGTTGAACAATCTCCTGCAACGACGCCGAGAGGGAAGAAGACTCTAGAGAAAGTTCAACCTGTGACTTAAGAGAGGTTTAATAGAAAACCTAAGAGGAAAAATACGAAACATCTCAATGCTACACTTGTCATTTATCGAGCGAGTATCACAAGGATCGACGAAGGGAATCCCAGGGTCAGAAACCCTAAATTCGATCGTAGGACGGAGTACATAAACAGATAAGAAAGTCGTCTCAAGGCATACGGACGTCTTGTCCAGAATTAAACCAAGGTATAGTGGGAGGCTCGAGGCAGAGCATTCTCCAGTCCATTAATGCCATACGTATTGTGTGGAGCCAGAATGGTACACAATAACATTCGGGAATTTCGTTGCTCTTCGTATCCTTGAGATAATGTTAGATCTAGACGAGGAGTTAAAGTATGGTAGAGGAAAGACGGTAGATGTGCGTTCATGAGATGAATTTCCAAGTTCAAATATATTAACCATAGCATTATATCGAACGGTGAATGGCATTCGCGCCATGACAACCAATACCACGATCTTCGAATTCAACGTAAAGGATGTACGTAGTGTTGACATAAGAGAAAAATTATGAGAGATTAATAATTAAAATTATATGGTCATATCGTTATGTTGTTAACGTGGGTAAGGGAATTATAGTTCTTGATTTGAAATTGATATGGTTTGATTGGTAATCGATATGACTAGGTATCTATGGATATAATTATAGATTTGTAAAGGGGTTAGTGGAACTTTAAGTGGTAATATATATAGATTCGTATATGCTTAATACTTTAAATAGAAAAAAAAATGTTGGTAAGTGGAGGTGTGACAATTTCTGTTTGAACAACACCACTAGGTAGTATTTCTGTTTGAACAACACCACTAGTTGCAGTGGATTGTCAATATTTATAGTTGTTTATCAAACTTCAACAAAAATATTATCCTTTTTTGATTGATTATTAATTGATGGATTTATTATTTATACTTTTTGCTCTTTATTGAAGTTTTTGTACTAACAATTTTGAGCTAATTAAGGATCAAAAAATGGTGGTATTTTCGTAATATGTTAAATTCTTGTTTTTATTCAATCAAGTATTTTTTGTAAAAGATCAATCAATGTGTTATTTCTTTCAAAGTACAAGTATGGTAAATATGGGAAAACTATTGGTGCTTTGTTCATAAATTTGCAAAACAT
Organism: Pinus albicaulis; assembly: GCA_034641835.2. NCBI lineage: Eukaryota > Viridiplantae > Streptophyta > Pinopsida > Pinales > Pinaceae > Pinus > Pinus albicaulis. Next base: position 33,691,562 of record CM076572.1, on the reverse strand, counting down.
ATCAAAACTATTATTTTGTCTTTTCATTATAATGAATGTTACATCCCTAAATAATCCTTTTTGGGGGATTAGTAGTGGTGATTGCTACATTTTTTATGTTGTAAATTTTCTCCAAATCACAACTACTATATTGTACAACAAGTGAGGAAAACAATGGGAAGGGAATTGTCTTTGCAATTTATCCACTTATATTGTAGTGATTCATAAATATAAGAAAAGAATTAATAATTTGATATACACTACTTGGCTTATTCATATGTGATAATGGACCTAAATAGTAGTTCTTATCTGAAGAAATTCTCATTATACTTGGGCATTCTTGACATCATCGACCTCTAGCCTTGGACTTATTCACTAAGCCTTCTACATTATCTGGTTATCTACACGTATATGAGGCTATCCTATTATTGTATCCTTTTTACTTCATTTTAGTTTATTCTATACTTAGCTTTGACATTTTATAAGAGTTTTATTTGCACTCCCACATTGTATAAGTAATATACAACTTGATATTTTTAGCATGTAACTTAGTTAGCGTGATTGTGCCTAATATTTCATTGAAGGTTGAATACTAATTTTACTAAGGTGTTATTTTTTATGGTGACATTTTATTTGATTTTTTTTATACATGTCATCTCGCCACATGGAAGCCACTATTGCCCAACTAAAGAAAAATTGTTTGAGTTTCTTGCTTTTCTAGGGAAAAATGGCATTGACAATATTGTTGATGTTGAGATATATATCGTATAAATTATCTATAGTATATTTTATTTTATATTTCATTGTTCATTGTCTTTCATGTATTATAATATACATTGTATCTTATTTCTTTTTCAGAAAAGGAACTCAGTATTGATGGTAAGAAGCAAGAATTGAAGAAAAAGTAGAACAATAAAATTGGAGCGAAAAAAATGAAAATTAAAGAGAGAGAGAAGAGAATTGGTCTAGTGGTACCTGTAGAGCAAATATCTCGCATAAGACACACACATAGAGATTGATGGTCAAGTCTTTAGAGTTGGTGAATTCACGTGCAATGCCTTGGCAGCACAATGATAATGTTTTGAAGTGATGAAACAATATTTCATGTGTAAATTGTACTCCAACAAATATTAAGTTACAAACTCATATTATAATACTTGGTATTTTATATAATATAATTTATGTGGTTGAAGTTGTTTATATTTACCACTTGATATTATTTAGTATTGTAATTAACATATGTAATTTTTTATTTTCATATTAGATGAGCATGTACATTTTATTATTATTATATATATATATAGTTGAAAATTCATATTAATTAATTTATGTTCATTAATAATGAAAACATAAAATCAATCTAAAAATACTAAATTATTAGTTTATGTTTATTAATGATGAACACAAATAAAATGAATATACAACTAAATTAGTTGCTTATAATGTTTGTTAATGAAAATAAATGAAATGAATATAAAATACTAAATTAATCATTTATATAATGAATATGAAACTACCAAAAAAAATAAATGGCTACTGCAAATGATAAATTTGTGATTACAAATGACGACTGAATTGTGCATATATACGACTATTAGTAGCTTATAACACAACCAAAATATACTCATATTTCTTTGGTCATTAATTGGTTTCAAACAATGACTAAAATTTGCATAGATATGACTATTAGTAGCTAATTTACAGTATCTTATAACACGACCAAAATTTTGGTCATATTTCTTTGGTCATTAATTATTTTTACCTGGTGATCATTTAGTAATACATTTTGTTGTATAATTGGTCATTAATTGTGGAAATAAATGGCCAAATCAATTACCAAATCAATGACTAAATTAATGACCAAATATAATGCTAGACAATAAAATCAATGACCAAATCAATAATTAAATTAATGACTAAATCAATGACCAAATATATTACTAGACAACAAAACTAAGACAACCAATTAATGACTAAGCCAAAAATGACTAAAAGTTGGTCGTGTTATAACATACTGTAAATTAGCTACCATTGGTCACCAGATGAAAAATAGTCGTTTATATGCAAAATTTAGTCATTTTTTCAGTAACTAATTAGCCATTTTTTACTAGTGAAATACAAACAAATAGGTAGAATAGTAATCCATTATACTAAAAACATGCTTGGTATTACATAACTCTAATATAGAGTGAGCACCAAAAACTAATAACAAATGCAATCCCCATTACAAATTCTCCCTAATATTAAATCTATTTAAGTACGTTATAGAACAAGAGTGACCTCAAAAAACTCAAAATTATAATAGAGAATTTACCAACTATAACCCACTCAACACACAAATAGGCTACAAAAAAGTCTATTTATTTAGAGAGATATGAAAATTATCTAGAAAAATATGTGCAACAAACATATGAAATGACTTTTTAACCTTATATACTCAACCTTCTATGAATCAAAATATTCAACCTTCTACATATTTACTTCTATAAATTAATATTTCTTCAAATGTTGTTGAATTCTTCTCCATGCTAAAAATTTGTAAAAAATGATCCTCGACCATGCCTTCCCACTCACCCCTAAGTAGGATTCTATGCTTCATATATGTCTTTTTGTGACCAAAAAACACACAAATTTCATACGAAAATATCAAAAAATTTCAAATATCCAATTTTTTCATTTCCCTCCTATCGCAGGGTCAAAATAAAAAAAATTCAAATATCAATTTTTTACATTTCCCTTCTGTTGCAGTGTTTGTCCCTGGAAGGAGGAGGGGTACCTAATTTGGGGTGATTTTCTTCCACATAATTAATCTGAACAATATTACCCACCCTCAAGGCGATGTCCCATCCCTAAAGCCTCCATCTCTCTACGCAACTTCATAGTACTTCTAGACAAGTGCTTGAATTGATGTAATTGAAGGTCATCCACTCACTCACCAGAGGCCAAAGATTTGATCGAGGGTCTCCGAAGAATTTAAAGGAGGGCGCTGGTAACGAAGAGGCCGAGGAGGCTAAGACACCATAGTATAATTATTTTCAAGGTTGAGTCTCCTCACGCAAATTATTTTTCACTCTTAAACCCTAGTTGTCTGTTGAAAAAATGTAATACTTAGGTGAGAGGCCCATTAAGCTATCGTTCTTCATTTTTTTTAGGGAAATGTCAAACTCTCTTGTTTCCTTACATGTTATTAGAGTTTACTCATGGGTTTAATATATGGGTTTTTTATTTTATGGATCCATTTTGTTTGTTCAAGTCTAATATGGATTCATGTTTTTTATTATTTAATAGGAAGAGTCAAATGTATTGAATCAGAAGTCACAATTTTTTTTTTATGGTATTCGACCAAATCATGAAAGCTTCAATGTATGTTCCTTATTATGATGTCGCTTGGTAGGCCTACCACAAATCAAACCTAACTATAAATCTAGCTAGAGGATGGGTGGGGATAAATAAGCCCTCCATTTCTAATTCACATGAGATCCATTGAATCAATAGGCTTGTGCTGGAATGAGATTCCTGGGTTATTTACCTGTGACACCTCTCTTATCCATGGCTGATCCCTCATAGGGAAAAACTTAGCAACCGGTAAAGAACAAAGCACCTGCACCTTGCTTGGGACATCATCCTTATGTTGTAGTGAAGAGATTTTTCTAAGCTATTGTTTCACTACAATTACATTGCTTGGACTATGTCTACAAGAACTTATTTGCTTGCAATGTTGAAGGAATGCTAGGACTGGTTGATATGAAAAATTTTATGCATCTCGATCTCAAACAGGCTCTGGCCTTAACCTAGAACCTACACGGGAATTGGCGTCTATGCTAGATAGATAAGAAATGGCTGAGATTTTTCCCCTCCCTGTGGTGGATTCATCCTCTTCTATTGAATTGAAAATGAAATGGAACATCTACATCGAATATCCACCATTGAACCAATCCAACCACAGTCAATGGTTCTGGTATTAGGTCCACTATTCTCTCTCTCCTTATACTGCGAAACTATCCCTTTCTCAGAATTTATTCTCCTTCCTACGAGTAATGTACAGCCAAAGAGAAAACTGCCCAGCTTTCTCTATGAGGAAACAAGATCTACCTTGCATAAACACAGAGGAATATTACATGGGTTTTGGATTCCATCTGTTCGGAAGCTCGCACAATCGACATAACTATGCGAGAGGATGCTCCTGAAAATCTGAAGCAGTACATACCAAATCCGAAACAGCTTACCATGGTATGGTGAAGGTAGTTTATTTGGAACATATCCAGTGGAAAAATTGAGTGACATCCAAAAGATCTTGCAAAGAAATTAGGATTATGTTTTCTTTGTAGATGGGAATATTGACAAAACGGTGAGAGAATGGCCCAGATCGATATATATTCTTCGGCGTTACCTAAAAATATGTTTTCATGCATTGCATTCTTTTCTATTGATGTTATCGAACACTTCGATTGTTGTTGACCACTTTATATTTGATAGCGACTGAAATCACAATGGAATCTACTTTATTAAATCTGAACTTCTTCACTAGGAGGACATCATATTGAATTGTGTTGCAACTTGCAATCCGCCTGTTTTTGAATGTGACACCCAATATGGAGACTTGATACAGTCCTTCTCTTTCTATTTCTACTATGAGAATGTATTTGTGACTCATTTATTTCTTTATCATTCTCATTCCCTTTGGATTTGCAAAAATTTCATTATCTTACCATTCCCATGCTCATATAAGAAATGCTATTGACCATGAGGCAATGCTTAGATTTGTGTCTACAATCAGGACTTATAACCCATCTGATGTGTTTCCCTCCAACTAGAAACCCAATATTTCAATATGAAAGTGGAAAATTATCAAATGAAATGGGCACAAAGTTTTGTCCCTAAATGTTTTTGGCATGGGATTAGAAGGTACAATCTCTCCTCTTCTTGGAAATCTCGCACTTTTAGTAAAACTTGACCTTAGCCATAAAAATTTTCATGGTCGCATTCCCTATAAATTGGGAAAACTCTTTCATTTTCATGACCTTATAACCCACATGAATCAACTCCAATATTCCATTCCATCCACTTTGGGTATGTCGTAGTTTAACAACTTTGATTTTGTCCGGAAACTATATGAGAGGAAGCATTCCCTACACAACATGTGTTCTATGAGGAGCCGACCAGAAAATATTCCCTCTACAAGGAGCCAGACCTTTGTACAACATTATACCAAGAGCCGACACCTTATTCTGGAGTCCTTGACTCTGTTAGGAAAACCATCAATACTAAAGGTCCTATGGTTCTTTAGAAGGGGTTTATTCCCATTGTGACAAGACAACGTCCTTTTACCATTGTTCTTTTCGTTACTTTGGAGTAAGTTAGGAAGATTTTAAATAATTAATTTTTTGGTAATGGGATGCTGATCAGATTTAAATATAAAGCAAAATTATTTTTTCAATTTACCAACATCTTTCCTTATCCATCTAACTGAGGTAGATAGAAACATATTGATATCTATCTATCATATAGAAACATATTAATATCTATCTATCAGGTAGGAAATTTATTTCCATGATGATATCTTTTTTTCTGTTGGTCGTTCCTTGTCCTCCTCGCTTTCCCTAATCAAACCAATCGCCGAGATGTTGATTGTGTTATAGGATGTGCTAGAAATATATTGATTGGTTAGGTTGCGAACCAAGGAAGAAATGGTGGCATACCCATTTGATTGAGTTGAGCGAGGAATGAAAGCACAGACAAATGGTGGGAGGGTACCATATTCAAACAAAATATTATCCAGGAACATATATATTGGGAAGAATTCACTATGAAATTAGGAAGATTTTCATGACCTTAATTTTTAGATTTTATTCTCAACAATTTCATAAAAGAAAGTTAGGAATATTTTCAAAGACCTTAATTTTTAGATCTTATTCTAAACCATTTTATTTGATTATACAATTTGATGCCTTCATTGTGGCAATCTATATGTGTCTTTCTGCCTACTTAACTTTCGATAATGTCAAATTTAAGAACCATCTGTCTTGTTCTCAATGGAAACTGGACATGAGAATGTAAATTTGACATGAGAAATAGGCCTCTTGGCCACATATATTTGTCTTTATGTATACTTAACTTTGGATAATGTCAAATTGAAGAACCATTTTCCTCATTCTCAATGGAAACTCGAAATTAGCATGTAAATTTGACATGAGAAATTAAAAACTTTAATCGAAGTTACAAAAGAAACAATACTGGTTGCGGAGTAACATGTCCCTGTCCAGCAGTAAGGAAGTGTTTGAAGAATGAGGAATGCAAACCCAACACACAACACAATCTGATCGTGCTTGTGAGCCTTCTTAAATGAGGAATCTTAATTCAATTCAGGACTCCATGTGAACTTGTTTTTGAGCTTTCTAATTGATGGTGAACAGATCATATTGGACAACATTCTACCAAGAGCCATACATTTGTACAGGGCTTGGAAGGAATCTCAGCATGACATAAGTGGTGTGGCATTCCTACTGCATGGTCATTACAAAGATATTAGAGAAATAATATCGACTCATGGTGAATGTGAAAGGGAAAAGAGGACGGAGAGCATGATATTGTTGTTGGCTGCATTGACCAAGCCATCGAAAACACAATCCATATTCATACTTACTGAAAAGAGGGAGGAGATTATGATGTTGATGTTGCAACCGATGAAGTCATCGAAAACCCAAGCCATCATGAAAATCGTTGCACTTACCAATCAACCATTTTTTCCAGAGTCAGTCATGAAAGCGTTAAAACAAAGCCAAGTGTCCCAAGACTGTTCTGATGATGTTGCAAGAGAGGATAAATAGTGGATGTATTAGCATGTGAGTTACATGTTTTTATGCTATAATTTTCCAAAGTTTGTGTGTTTTTCATTCAAATGAAGTCGAAATCTCTTCAAATGTTGTGGTATGTTGGCCCTATTTTGTTTAATATGTGCATCAAAAAATGGGAAATGAACTTTTATATCTTGATGGAAGATTTTTCTTCCTATAAACGTAAAAAAAATTGTTGACCCTTCTCTATTTCACATCAGTTGTTGAACATAATTATGAGCTCATTGAATAGATTTCTCCTAATACTGGATCTGGTCATTTACATATGAAATTTCTTAGGGGCTTGATCTTAAGAACAATTCCTTCCCCTTCAACTGAAGGTATGAGTGGTAGCCATTCTATGAAACTCACCTGGGCTAGGCAGTCTGCCTTATGATTTTTTTACCCATGCAGCATAGGTGAGGCATGCCAGGGAGAGAATGAAACACCTATTTACATTCTAACACTTCCCTAATATCTCCTATGAACAACTACCCATCGACAATATATTAATTTTAGGAATTTTTACTTAGATCAAGGCGGCCTGTGGGATTGGTATTGTAGCTTAATATTGAAGTGAGGTCCTATATTGCAATCTATGATATAGAAATGTATGGTTTGTTATAGGTTGCTAAACAGAGTTGGCATTTTTTTTCTTATATGAGGGTTATATGTTGCTCTAGGTTAAGTCACCAAGTTTATATTCGAACTTGGGAACAACAGAATTTCAAAATATGTGCAAGTGCAAAAGTATATGGTACAATTCACCATTACATCGGATACAAGAATTAAGTCATTTTTTAGTTTGACTATAACTTCATATCGATATCTTTAATTATCTACCTTTTTTCCTCTAAGAAAAACATGATAGTTTTTCCTCGAAGTATCTGGATGGAGGTTGCTTTAACTATCATTAATAACATGAGATGGTAACCTAGCATTTTCATTGGAACTCAAACCTCGACTTGACAAGAATTGGAGACATCATGAAAAACTCTACCTTGAATCAACAATTTCAAATTGATCAACCCCATTCATTGGGCTTATCTATCTATCTACCTATCTACATGGATTTTGTTTTCATATTTTTATAAGTTATACAAAAAGAGGAGGCTCAATATTTTACAAATATTATTGCAAAACCCTCACTGGAGGATTTGGTATTTCTTTTAATGTTTCAAGTAACAAAAAGATGAATCTTAAAGATTTATTTTCAAAATTTATTAGAAAATTTAACTGTCTTGATTAAATTCAATGTTGCTCCATATTCATTGAAATTCATATTTTTGAAATAAATCACCAAATGTGGGTGGCTAAGGATTTAAGTCATATACATAAGACCTATGGACTGTATGTTTTGTTTTAAGAAACCGAGAATATTTTCGATGTTGTTTTCAACGCTTAGGTTCTAATGCTCCTCTGCTATAAAGTGATGTTGTCATTGGAATTAAAAACTAATTATGTGTGTACCTTATTGAAGCACGAGATTTCGGTCTTCTAGTTAAGAGAACATGACTATGGGCAAAGAATTCAATTATGCCTTTTTTGCGTGGAGAAGTAGGGTCTTTAGGATGTTTCTTCTATAAATATTTCTAAATTGTGATGACTAGCTATTATTCATAAAATAATGAGCAAGGTGTCCATACTTGAAACTTTTTCCACACTTAAAGGAAATATTATTATAGTTGAGAGAATTTTCTCAAAAAAAAATTAGAATTAGCCAATCTGGAGTTTGATCAAAGCTTGTAAATTTTTTGATGTACATCTATAAAAATTGTTATGTGATTTAAATTCATTATCTATGGTATGTATCTTGAGGCCATAAGAGAAGAGCCTAAGCTATTCCAACTTGTCAAAATTTTGATGTGTATCAAAATTCCAATGGAAAGGCGATAAGTTTTACCCACTTTATCGGTTAAAGAATTAAAGTATCTTAAGGGGTTTTTTCATTAAATAGTCTTGGCTCTTCCTAGATTCCATTCCTAGTATTGTATAAGGGGTAAACTTGTGATTTTCATCATATAGCAAGAGTTTTAGGATGATCTATATGGAGCAGTGGATGGATTTGGGGTTTATAACCTTACTATATTTCAAGTTTGTTAGCTCCATAGTATATTTCAATTTGTGAAACTGAGTAGGTATGAAGGAAAATAAGTTTTAAACATGCATGCTTCCCTTCAAAATAAGGCAACACATTAGTAAGAATTTTAAATGTAATATTTTTGGAACCTAGTATATATATTGGCAGACATTGAAAAGTTTTTTATTATTAGAAGCATGGTAGTTGTATTTAATATATTCTATCACTCTAGAAGAGGTAGCATATGATGGATTTGGTTTCATTGAGGTTGTATTCTTTTTATTTTGCACAATATTTGGATGAGTTCTTAGGAATAACCTGTTAATTTCTTGGCCTTCATATAGGAAACTAGTCATGCGCAACATGTAAATGTTGGTTGTATTCCTCCAATGGTCAATGAGCAGGTAAAATTCTGTGCTTCTTTTGGAACAATTCTTGATATGTTTCTAATAATCTAATTAACAACCATTGAAATTTTAAAGTTATACTTTAAATAAGTTGTAGAAATTGTCTTACAATTTTGCATTTGTTATCTATTGTTTTATTGAATTGTATATACTCAATAATGAGTGTTCACTGCAATTCATTACTTAAAACATTTAAACATTTTTTGAACTTCAAATGTGTTCAACACACTCCTTTCACAATAATTGAGAGAACTCTCACAAAGTCATGATTTTTGATAATATGAAAATTCTATATGAATGGTCTTAATTTCACCGATGATCCATCCATTAAATCTCTACCCAAATCAAGAGATTGATGGATGTCTTCATGTTTAGAAAGGGTATTGTTTGGCAGAGTAATATAAAAGTATATATAATGTTAATTGTCTAAATATTCTTAGAACTTTAAAAGTTGTGTTGAAGTGGTGTAGAAGGTAGTTACTCCCATGCATCCTTTTTATGGTGAACTAAATATTTGTTTTCCTCGTAGTTTGATTTCTAGAGAATTTCTACGTATTTTAGTCAGGTAACGACTGCTATAGGAGGAAAAAATATTGGGCTAGGTATGGATTTTAAGGAAGTATTTTAAGTTTGTATTTTTTACATCATTACCGTAGACTCTAGAGCATGGAACTGAAAATTCTATTTGCGAGTAGGTGATGTTGCTATTAATGTCTATATCAATCATGAAAATAAGTTTTCATTTGTGGAGATGCACATAGTTTAAGCTGCAAACATTGCAATGGCTCTTGATGGTATCATGTTTGAGGTACATTATTCTATACTTATTCTCCCATTACCATTCTATGTAAGTTTAAAAAAGAGTTTTACTCAGTTGTACAATAGTAGACAATTCCTTCGACCATTTTAATGAATTTAGAAGTTGATTTTGTTAATTTTCTTATAATTTTCATTGAATTTCATGCAAATTTTCTGTGAGAGTGAGGAGACAAAGTGATTATAGTCCCTCATTCGTAGCAGCCCTTGGCCCCAACCAACGTAATCCCCCCCTTCATTTAGGTGTTGTTGGTCTTACATTAGGGTAAGTTATGTAATGCAAAATTTTTATATCAATGGCTAAGAAGTGAAATGCTTTATTTTTCTTGTGTGCTTTTGTTTCTAGTCCTATATAAAAATGATACTCGCATATGCAACATATAGATATTTTACTATGATAAATCATAATATAACATGGCTAACTTATATATTTATGGCAGTGTTGTTGGAGGAGCTGAGGAACCTGATCGAATATTTGTTGGTGGCTTACCGTATTACTTCACAGAAGCACAAATAAGAGAACTGCTTGAATTCTTTGGGTATGTGTGCTTAGATATTTGGTTTATAGAATTATATTTGTTGCCATAAATTTAAATAAGTTTTATGAATATTTCTTTGGAAAGATATTGATACTTACCATGCATAGGTCTTTTGGAATGAAATTTATTTATAAGGTCCTCAAGTGCAAGGTCAAAGCAATGAGTCTGCTTTTTAAAATAAAAAAATTCTATGGAAATATTATAATGATTACTATTCATATGTCTTTTGGAATGAAAATTTTTGTATAGTATCCTCAATTTTAGGATCAAAATATTCCACATGCTTTCTAAAGTAAACCTGAAGTATATGAGGATCGATTTACCCATGTGATATTGAGGATGGACTTTCTGAATAGGTGTTGGAGGAAACAAACTCTAGAGGAACACTTGCTATTTTCCTTGGAATTTCACAAAACTATAAGTGTTATATTGTTTTAGTTGAAACTTTTCTATGTAAAACATGAAATATACAAAATCATACGTACAACATAATGTATACAAAATTAGCCACTGAATATGTTTTTACAAATATTTTTAGTGTGTGAACATTGAGGGTATGTCCACCTCATATGCTTTAAAATATATTTTCTCAATTTACCCCATCTACCAATCTAAGTTACCAAAATATGACTATGGATCCACTTGTATTTTTGAAGGTGTTGGATCCATTTATGACGAAGAAGAAATTACAAAAGTATAAAACTAGTATTATAATAAATAAAAAATTAGTCAATTATCAAAACCATGGAGGAATTACATGATTGGTTGACAAAATAAAAAACAGAGTTGTCATGGATATTAATATTATCCATCTATGTACCATAACTGATAATTTGTTTATTTTTAATTATTGATAATTTTGAAGATCATTTCAATGCGACCATGTAGCAAATCATAAGAGTGCTCTTGTGAGCCATATCCACATGTCCATATCAGTAGTGAATAAATTTATTTTCTTGATGGCTATGATGAGACTAAATAAAAGTGTCAATGAAGTGAGAAACAACATAGTAGATAAGGAAGGATAAGACATTGGCAACATAGCTTGACCATGATGATAAAACTAACCTTGAGGGAAAGCCTTGATAACAAAACTTAGGAGCTAGTCTTAACTTAACGGTATATCAGAGCTATACAAGGAATGATGTTCATAGTATTAATGGTTTATGAGTCCATAGTTTTGAATATTTTCATTAAAAATCCATTTTCTAAGGATTTTTGGGTCAAACAATCACTGGTAGTTTCAGGATCTTCTTCAAATTTTGGATCTATTTCATTCTCCATGGAATTTGTCTCATGGCCTCTGATTTATTTCCTTTTGCAGGGGTATGCTTGCATGATAGATCCTGGGAAGAGTCTAAAAAATCTAGATCTAGATTGAATTTGTGGAAATGCACACAGAGGTGGCATATCCTGTAACAAAGCTACTAATTAAATCATCAATGCACTTCAAAAATTTTGAACCCCACAAAATAGAGAAGAGACATATTTGGTATAAATTAAAAATGAAAGTACCCTCAAAATAAAAAATCATGTGTTGAGTATCCCTTACATACATCAAATTGATATATGACATATAGGATCTTGTTATTTGAGACTTTGGGCTCAAATGCATCCCACATGCATTCTAAATAACTGCATACTAGCATGGTTCCCAGGGGCTTCATTGGGGTTCATCAAGGTCCCAATGATTTACGGAATTCTTAAAATTGCCTCCAAAAATTTCAATGGTGATATCTTGTCAAAGGAGTTGTTGGGCCAATGGGTGCTTATAGGGAAAAAATGCCATTGGTGGTGAGAGAGTGGTGAGTGAAAGCTTAAAAATCATATCTTATTTGATATTCATTGGAAGTCATTACACGTCTGTGTGTTTAGAATTTTAGACTCGTTTCAATATCTGTTTCAAATTGAGGATCCATTTCTTTCTCCACGGTATGTTTATCATGGCCTCTGATCTGTTTCCATCTACAGGGATACACTTTCATGACAAATCTTGGGAAAAATCTAACATATATATATCTTAATTGAATTTGTGGAACTGCACACAGAGGTGGCAAATCTTGTAACAAAGCTACAAATTAATTGGTCAATGCACTTCAAAAATGTTGAACACTACAAAACAAAGAAGAGACATAATTGATATAAATTGAACTACCATCAAAAGAAAATATCTTGCATTGAGTATCCCTTAAATACATCAAATTGATATTTGACATCTAAGCTTTTATTATTTGAGACTTGTGGCCAAGATGCATTCCACATTCCTCCTAAATAACTATCTTGTAGCATGCTTCCGAGGGGGTTCATTGGGGTTCATCAATGGTATAGTGATTCATGGAATTCTTAATATTCCCTCCAAATATTCCAATGGTGATATCTTGTCTAAGGATATCCTTGTGAATTGAAACCATTATACACCTATGCAAAGTTTTCTCATGTATATAGCAATTATGGGTGCATATAACTCAACTAACATCGAGTGTAATCATAACTGTGATAGGTTTCATTTTTTTTATTTGTTGGTTGTTTTCATGTTTTCAGTGTGGACTTGTGAAATTCCAAATCGGATGTCGCTTTATGTGAATATATATATATATATATATATTATTTTTATTTTTCCTGTGGTTCCCTGGAGATCCGTGTCATATTTGAAAAAAAGTTTAGATATCATTCAGATATCTAAAACTTCTAATTTTTAATTTTAATATTTATGTGATAAAGGAAAGACAAAGGTCCCAATTATAAAAATTCACCCAACAATAACATTGGTATTTTTCTTTCATTCAATGTGTAACATATTGCATGTCTCTTCATTAATGCTCTTCTTCCATATTTTATCCACTTATGACATTTACTTTGAAATATTTGGTGCATTTGCAAGTTATAGGTCATTTGTAGGCTATAAATGCTTCAGAGTTTCAATTATAATTGAGTATTCAACTGAACATATTGATTCTCTTGTACGCAAATATTTTTCTCTCCATCCACTTTTCATAACTTCCATAACCATGAGGTATGGACTTGCAACTTCAATGATGTTTTTCTTGTTTAGTAAAATATTGTCGAGACTTTAATTTATTGAAAGTTGTAGAATTTACAATCTATGAAGTTTCAAGATGTAATTTTTAAAATTCTAATTCTTTAAAGTGTACTAGCTCAATGGAAGAGCACCTGATTTACAAGCAAGAGGTAGGTGGTTTGATTCCATCGTGCCCTGATATTCATATGGAATGGCAACGATCAATTTTTGGTGACAGGGGCTCTTTTGACCATCACCAATGAGCTTATGGTGACCTTTTTCGACCCTCACCAAAATATGAAATGCTCACGGTCAATGAACACCACCATATATACACATCAATAGTGATGAACATGAAAGGTTTTTCACCATAAATCGTTGTTTTTGATATGAAATGGTGAGGGTCAATGTTTGTCATTATTGTGATTATTCGTGATGGATCTTGAAGTCACCAATGAGCTTATCATGACATTTTTTGACCCTCACCAAATATGAAATGGTGACGGTCAACAAACATTGACATATATATGCACCAATAGTGATGGCCATAAAATGTCCATCATAATAAATCGTTTTTTTTCATATGAAATGGTGACGGTCACTATCTGCCATTATAATCATTATTCGTAACGAACCTTGAATGTCACCACAACACACTTTCGATGACACCACCTTTGGTGACGTTGAATTTTTTGGTGACTGAGGCTATTGTTAGTCAGCATTGCTCATATGAAATGGTGACGGTCACTATCCGTCATTATAAATCATTATTGGTGACGAACCTTGAATTTCACCCCAAGACCAATACTTTCGGCGATGCAACCTTTGGTGACGTTCAATTTCTGGTGATGAAGGCTCTCTTTACCATCACCAGTGAGCTTATGGTGACATTTTTTTCCCCTCACCAATGTCTTTTTTTCTTGTAGTGTCTCAAAGCTTGGACATCCCACTCATGGATCCCACTACAACAGTAAATACATATCTCGAATTAGGCATCCTCTTGTCCAAACAACATACAAAATTTGAGTCAACCTATCTATAGAAATAATATTTACAACAAATAAAGGTGATATGATATTCAATGGTGCCTCTAATATATTGGAGCACCTATTCAATATAGTCAATTTTTTTTCCTTTATTTTCCACGAACCTACTAATTATATCCACTGCATGTGAGATATCAAGACTAGTACAAGTCCTCGCATACATAATACCTTCTACTAGATTAGCACACGATACATAATAACCATATTTATTTTCATATTCATTACTATGACATGATAGAATAAAGAACAAAATGTGAAGTGAAAGGGATATTAATCGGTTTCAAATTTTTTCATCCCAAACTTCAGAAGTATTTTCTCTACATACTATTGCTGTGAAAACACAAGCTTATAATTTCTCTTGTATATTTTTATTTCAATACCCAATACTTGTTTTGTATCTCCTAAATCCTTCATATCTAATTCCCTATCCATATAAGCCTTCAACCTATTGATATCTTCCATGGTTTTAATAATAATGGCCATATCATCAACATAGAACACTAAGATAATCAATATGTCATTGAAACTTGTATTGTACACACAATGATCATACTCAGTTAGTGTATATCTTTGGTTCATCATCAAGGCATAAAACATCTTGTACCATTGCCTAGGTGACTACTTGAGGCCATAGAATAATTTCTTGAGCTTGAAAACTAATATTTTGTTGTCTTGTTACAAAAATCCTTTTAGTTGTTCCATATAAATCTTCTCATCCAAATCTCCATGAAATAATTCTCTTTTAACA
Organism: Pinus albicaulis; assembly: GCA_034641835.2. Taxonomy (NCBI): domain Eukaryota; kingdom Viridiplantae; phylum Streptophyta; class Pinopsida; order Pinales; family Pinaceae; genus Pinus; species Pinus albicaulis. The sequence goes on along the minus strand of CM076572.1, from coordinate 33,676,095 downwards.
TCTAATTATTCTAACACTAATTCAAGCAAAGTAACTAGTTCTAACACAATGTCAACATAAATAAGTTTAACCAATGGAAAAAAAAACATGGAAATCTATGCCTTCCATTTGTGAGTAACCTTTTGCAACCAGCCTAGCCTTATAGATTTCAATATTATTTCCAATTCTATTTTTAAATTTGAATACCTATTTGCATCCACCTACCTTCCTATCTAATGGGAGCTTTACTAGGTTCCATGTCTTTTTTTAATCCAAGGCATCCACTTCCTCTTTCATCTCCACTTTCCATTTTTCATTGTTGATGTCATTTATTATTTCCTGATAACAACAAGGTCCTTCAACATCTGTAACCAAAGAAATTGATGAAACAAATTTGATATACCCTTTCACATATTCTACCTCCTGTGTAGATATTTTCGAGGTAGGTTTTGGAGCTTTAGCACTTTCGTAATCGTATTTAGCATCTACAACTTCTTTATCTCCATAATATTCTTCTTTCTGCCTTGTGTTTTTTTATGGTTCTATCTTGAACAAAATTTTTTAACTTATTGCTTGTTCCTATTTCACAACATCTTCTAAATGATATGATTTATTAAGAGAATATTTATCAAATACCACATTGTTACCGATAATTATTTTTAAAGTAGTAGGATCCCACAATCTATATATCTTAGAAACATAATCATAACCAAAAAATATGTATTTTGTTTATTTAACGTGTAATTTAGAATATTGTTTTTTAGGAATAAGAGCAAAAATAGTAGGATATATATATTTTTTAATTTAAATAATCATATGGATGACCTGTGCATACTTCTTTAGGAATTTTGTAGTTCATTTCAATATATGGTGAAAAGTTCACTAGAAAAGAATAAGTACTAATTTATTTTGTTCAAAACTCTTTTTGTAAACTAGCATTGCCTAAGATTCTCCTTACTTTTTCCAAAATAGTCGTGTTCATGTGTTATGCAACACCATTTTCATGATGAGTATTAACTATGTTTTTGTTTCTAAGGATCCAAACCTCCTTACAATATTATTTAAACTTTATATATGTAAAATTTCCTTTGTTATATATTCTTATATGTTTTATTTTCTTTCCAGTTCTCTTGTCTATCATAGTTCTAAATTGTTAAAAAGTTTTAAACATACCATTTTTTCTTTCTAATGCATAGACCAATACCATTCTAAAACATTAAGCGATAAATGATTGATACTCCAAAATAAATAGTAGGGTATGGTCTCCAAACATCAGAATGAATGTATTCAAGAATACCTTTACTAATATGATTGTCTACTTTAAATTTATATCTAGAATGTTTTCTAAATATACAATGCTTGTAGAAACTTAACTTTTTAGAGTGATGTAAGAGCATAAACCCTAAGAAATATTTTTTAAATAGACACCAATGGGGTCATGAAATTTCCTTGAATTTTAATTTGTATAAAATTATTATTTTGGACGTAAATATAAGTGTCCATACTCTAGAATAATCACAGTGGTTACTACTATTTGGTGAGTTGGTGTTTTGGCCAAATGGCCCTTTGAAAAAATAAGAAATGTTAAAGTGATGTTTCTGTTGTTTTTGGAAAGATGTCCAAACACTTTTGTGTTTGTTATGATATTTTTTAGGTTTGTATGAAAAATATACATTTTAATTACCCTTAGGAGCATCAACAATGTATAGAGCAAGGTGAGTTTCTAGGAGACAACTCTAATTTCTAGGTCGTATTTCCAATATTCTACAAGACATTATATGGGGCATAATAACATAGAGATAATGTCTTGTCATTATTTTTATACTTGAGGGACATATGTCTATATGTTCATAGTCTCACAAATATTCAATCCCCCACTTCAAATTCCATTTCACTAAGATGTTGGTTTGCATGGTGTTTCATCCTATTTTATTCCATAACCAATTTGTCCTTCAATAGTTTAAGAACCTATTGTTGGTTTTGGATGTACTCCTCTACAACATGAGCCTTTATAGTACCCTTCTAGGGTGGTGTGACGAATGGATTCTAATATCCCTAAAGTGCCATAAATGCTGACATTTTTTATGAAGTATGGAAGGATGTGTTGTACCACCATCCTGCCAAGGGAAAGCATTTGACCCATTTTTTCTATTTATAATATGAGAAGAAAATTAGGTATCCTTCTAAATGTCTATTAGAAATTGAAGTTTTCACATAATACTGAGGATAGTAAGGTCAGTTGTGAGAAAATTGAGTACCCAAAAAAGAAAATAATTTAGTAAAAAAAAAAATCAACGAAAATTTGATCTCCATCACTTGCAACAATCTTTGGTATTCCATGTACCTTTTGAAACATTTTCATGAATGTTTGTACCTAATTACACTTTCTTTAATATGACAAGAAAGAGAAAAAAAGTGGGAATATTGTGTTATTCAATCTACCACTACCATAATGACATTGTTTCCTTCTGATTTGAGTTAACATGTAATAAAATCCATTAAAAATTCTTCCCAACACTGGCTTTGTATGGCTAATAGATAAAGGAGCCTGTCGATCTCGATATTCTCTCCACTATGTTGTTGCTATACCACACATAGGGCCACAAATTTTTCCACATATACAATAAGACCTTTGAAAAGGGATCTTTCTTCCTCCTATGGTATTCCTTTAAGAACCTTGAATGTCCTCCAATAGGAGGAGTGTAATTACAATAAGAGTTTCTATTTGAGTTGAGAATTCCTACAAAAGTATAAATGATATTTATATGATAAAAAATTATTTTTCCATGTAAATTTTTCTACTGCATAAAGTTGATGTTGTAGTTGTTGAATAATATTTCATATCTTCTCATATTGTTGTCATTTTATCCTTGCTTCTTCCACCTAGCCAGATTATGGTGGAAATAACACATAGTAAACCATTTGTGTCTTCCTTTTTCCTAGATAGTGCATTTTCCACAATATCTTTTCCCCTTTTATAGATAATTTCAAAGTCATAACCCAACATATTTGTGGCCCAATTTTGTTTCTCTTCTAAATATATTATTTTCTCTAAGAAATACATCATACTATCATGATATGCTTTTAGTTTGAAATATCATCATCTTAGGTATGGATTCCATTTCATATCTACATGTATTATGGAAAAAATTCCCTTTTCATAGATGGGTCAAAGTAAATTATTTCCTTTAATATTACTATTTTCAAAGGAAATGGGTCTTCCTTCTTTCATCAAAACCGCACCAATGCCAGTGCTTGAGGCATCAAACTCCACAACAAATATTTTGGAAAGGTTTGGTGTTTCCAAGATGCATCCATGATGTGATTTTTACGCATAGACTATTTAGGTTCTTCAAACATTTTTTCTGCTTCTTTAGTCAAGGAAAATTCTTCCTTCTTCAATAAGTTTATTAGAGGCGATTATATTTAACCATAATTCTTGAAAATTTTGTAGTAACATCTTATCAATGTAAATAATTCTTTGAGTTTATTTAGGGTATTGAGGAATCTCCATTCCCTCATATATTTTATTTTGTTAGGATCCACCTTGACACTATCGTGTTCTACAATATGACCCAGATATTCCACTTCTTGAACCTCAAGGGACACTTGGAAGGCTTTGCATATATTTTCTTCTCTTCAAACAATGTTAAGACCTTGTGAACATGTTGAACATGTTTTTCCCAAATTTTTCTATAAATTTGTATGGAATCAAAAAATACTAATACAAATTTTTTAAGTAGTTGTTTAAAAATATAATTTATGAAGCTTGAAATGTTGAAGGTGCATTTGTAATCCCAAATTGTAGAACCAAAAAATAATAATGACCTTCATGTTTTCTAAAGGTTTTTTTTGGAATGTATTCTTTCCTCATTCGGATTTGATGGTATCCATAATGAAGATCTAACTTAGAAAAAAAAAATATCCATGTAATTCATCTAAGAATTCATTAATGAGAGTAACGTGAAACTTATGTTTCATTGAAATTTTATTGAATTGTATGTAATCTACACACATTCACCACAAACCATCATTTTTTAGAACCATCACCACTAGTCAAGATAAATCAACCTAGATAGGTTAAATGTTGTCTTTCTCTAGAATTTCCAGGACCATTCACCCAATATCACTCTTTTTTTCATGTGGATATATGTAAGGTTTATTGTTAGGAGGTACACTTCTAAGTTTCACATAAGTAGCATGGTCATGATCTCAGATAGGTGGAAGGCCCTTAGGAAATTTTCCTAATACCTTCACATGATTGTTGACACACTTTTTAAGATCCACTAGAGAAGAGGATATAAATTCTAGAAGAAATAAGGAGCATATTTATGCAACTACACCTTGTTGTCCCCTTTTTATCAATTTTTTGATTCTATTAGAGCTTATCACTTTGCTGGGTTTCCCTTAGATACCTCTAACCTCAATGTCCTTTCCTTCTGAGAAAAATCATAAGGAAATATTTTGGAAATTAAGAGCCATTTTTATCAATGATTGTAACCATTAGACCCCTAATACAACATCAACACCACCCATTTTAATTTTAATCATGGGAATAACAAATAAATACTCCCCCATATTAAGGTTAACCTTAGTAAACTTTCCTGAACAATTAATCATACCTCCATTCACAAGAATCATTTCAAATTCTAGTGGTGGATACACAACGCAACTAAAATGCTTTTCTAGTTTGTATTTGATGAAGTTAGGATTACTATCTTAATGAATAAATATTTTCACCCTATGCATTTCCATACACCCTTCTATCTTGAGGGTTTACGCAGTATTGATTTCAACCAATCCATGACAAGATATTGATGGAGTACTTTCTTATAGCTTTCTATTTTATGAAGTTTTCACTTCTTTGTCTTCTTGATCTTAATAATCTATGTAGAATAATTTATTCTCACTGCATTTATGCCCTTTGCTATACTTTCTATCATATATGAAACATAGTCCATTTTCTCTTCCTTCATCCATTTTCTAAGGATTCAACCTTGTTGTTTTATGAAAGGGAGCATAATTTTATATATGGTCATTTGTGACAAAAATTTTAGTGACCACATTTTTACTTTCTACTTTTCTTTCGAGGAATAAATAATGCTATAAAGATTCAGGTTCAAATATACATGCCTTATGTTATATGTTTCCCTTTAAAGTAAACATAAATATGCCTAACAAGTTATCGTCTAAAATACTCTTAACATTGAGACTCAACTTTTGGCATTGTTGAATATGCTTTATAACTAGACCCCTTTGTTGTATATTTACCAAATGATGAAAGAATTTGTTTCTCTTAATATCCACATAATCTTCTATCAATTCCTATGTAAACATAGATCAATATTGAACTTAATCCTTTTTCATTTCACAAAGCCATTGATACCATACATGTTGGTTTTTTTTCTAAAATCATGAATGCAATATTTACCTTTTTTAAGGATGTCAATAGGTGTAGATCAAATTATTGTTGCATCTAAATATACATGTTATGGTATCATTGCCAACAAATTTCCTCATATCAATATTTCGAATGTATTAGTTCCTTGGTGTTGACTTTAGTTCGTAATGATGTGGATCATGAATTTAAAATTCATGATTATGGGTTTGTGATTCAAAATTTATTCTCTCCAATTATGATAGCATGATCCCCATATGAGATTGATTCCTAATCGCATGCTTCTCCTTATGTTCATGATTCCCTTTGATATCCACATCCCTTTTAGGAAGTCTTTCCAAGATAATATTTTCCATGGTAATCATGGATTTTTTTATTCTCCCTTATTTTTATTCTTCTTCCTTTATATTCCTTCTTTATTTTCATTCATATTATGTTTTATCCCTTCTATTCTTTCCTTATTTTCAATATCCTTCCTTTCTATTTCTTCCTTATTTCCATTCCTCTGCCTTTATGTTCCTTCCTCATTTTCAATTACTTCCTTATTTTCATTCATATTATTTTTCATTTATCCTTTAATATTTTATCAAGAATGTGAGAAACTTGCCTATTCCGCATAATACCATTGATTTCATTAATTTTCTTCTCTAATTTCGATAACCTAAATTTTAAGTATTCAATTTCTTCATGATACAAGGATGGGCCTTCAATATATGTGACTGCTATAGTAGATTTATTTGGAGGCATGTTGAAAAATTATAATAACCCTCCTCTCCATTACAATTTAAAAACAGAGGGGATATTTTTTATGAAGAATTATGTCACTAGTAATTTACATACCTTAATCCAGAGATTATCAAAATATATATATATGTATATGTATGTATATATATATATATATATATATATATATATATATATATATATATCTATATATATATATATATATCTATATATATACATACATATATATATATATATATATCTATATATATATATATATATATATATATATATATATATATATATATATATATATATATATATATATATATATATATATATATATGTATATGTATATATATATATATATGTATGTATATATATACATATATATATATATATATATATATATATATATATATATATATATATATATATATATATATATATATATATATATATATATATATATATATATATATATATATATATATTAAAGTTATAATAATTTTCCCAAAAAATTTTGATTTTTTTCCCTATTTCCATGAGCAAGCATGCATAACTTTCAAAATGTTCAATTATTGAAATATAATTCCATGACCTGTACCCAAGGTCTTTCTATATGTATTGTAGGAATCTTTAATGTCTCACGGTATACAAATTTCCAGGCAAGACGATATAACCAAATTCCCAAGCTAGCGTGTTTAAAATGTATTCATGATTTCTTAGAAGCTCTAACCTTCATAGGTTATATCTTAAAAATATTAAAAAAAAAAATTCTAAAAATTTCCCAATAATTCTCCTTAACATGGTCCAAGTTTCACTTTATTAATCCTTAAACTAAGAAAATTATAGAAAAAATTCCAAACTAACTTGTTTGAGACAAAATTTTGGAGCATGTAGAAACCCTAACTCACTTGGAGCATATCTATGAAAGGTAGTGAACAAAGATCTGAAGCTTTGAATAGAAATTTAACATGACCTCTTCTTCATTCGGTCAATGTTTCATGGTCTGAATATTCACTGTAAAAATTTTATAATGAAATTACAAACAGGCTTATTTTGATATGTAATTTACGAGTATTTAAAAACCCTAACTTCCTTGGACCATATATTTGAAAATGTAGAGAATTATGATCTAAAACTGGAATAAAATATTGAAAAACATGTCCTCTCAATATTATATAGTTTTCATCATTTGAAACATCCCAAAGAAATAATTATAACGCAAATTCCATGATAACTTGTTTTAAGTAGAAAAACCCTAGAATCAAGAGCTCTCATACAAAATGTTATTATTATTGCGCCTAAAAATGATAAGAAACTAATAATTATATTCCAATTCAAGGGGGAAACCTACTAATATAATAGATTCAATGAAAAAGACAACATTTTATGATCCTAAGACTTTTTTTTCTTTAGTACATATATAGGATACGAAGTGTACAATTATAATAGAATGGGATGATGAGGTGTTATAGCCTACATAAAAATATAAGATTATAAATATAATCACTAAATATATAGGGCTTAATAAGGCGCTTTTGGGTTACCATGGGGCTTATATCTGGTTTAACAAAACCTATTCACGAGAGAGGGAAATGTAGTAATTTTTATTAAAGTTTTATTATTCGTGCTTTGAAGAAAACTATGACTCATTCCATCCATGCTCGATTGATTTTTGGCTTACAACACTAGATACAAACGCTTTAAGAAGTCTTACAATCTAGTATATATATGGATTCCTAAACTAAAGAGAAAGTGGAGGGTAGATCTATATGCAATTAAGTGTGGACCCAATGGAGTTTGAGAAAATATATTGCCGACATACCCACCTCCAAACACATCTAGAATAGTGAAAAGGTGGTACATCTAAAACCATCCAAATCCAAATTAATTTAACCAAGGTTAAATAAAGGTATGATCCATTTTCAAATGTCATCAGGAAGATTAAATACGAAAATCTATCAACTAGGTCATTTAATGGTTTTTCATGGATAGACTTTATATTTTCCAAGGCAAGAAAGCTAAGGAATTTGTGAAGAATGAGTCATTGTTTCGGGGAAATAGGATTTGTGGAATTCCCCATCACGATATTTAGGCATGATTAAAATCCAAAGGAAAATATTATTCATTTACACTATTTATGAGTATTATCTCTATAGGGGGATTCAAGCACAAGTGGTATTTTTAGAGTGTTGGTTGCCCCAAGTGGTATCACAACAAAAATACACTCCTTGGGGATTACTAGATAAAGGAATTATTTATAGGAGGCTTGTAGCCAATGAAAGGGGTAATTAAAATGAATTGTTATGGAGAAAAAGGCGCATAAAGAAAGAAAATACTGAGAATAGTTGAGGGCCAGAAATAGAAAAATAATAGTGGAAGAGAAGCTTGAGAAGGTAAGTGAAGGTAGGCTAGAAAACAAGGATAGAGAAAGATATGGAATCTCAAAATAGAAAAAAGGATTTGGAGCTAGATTGAAGAAGTACTAGCGAAGAAGAAAGGTTAGAATGTTTGATATTTTAAGATATCATTAGTAAATAAACCGTGTAGTAAATTGGTCTTTAGATTTTATTTTAAATTTAACAAGAAGCTAAAAATAGTTGATGTAGTAAGAGTCGAAGGAGATGTGGTGCAATTAGCTATGAAAAAAAAGAGTTCTAGTAAAAAAAACTGATTTTCTTAAGTATTGTTCCAAAGAACCCTTGCAAAAAAAAAGGTTGTAGAAAGGGAAAGAAGTTATTTCCAACTAAGGTTGGAATAGTGAATCTAAAAAATAAATTCCTTAATGGAAGCGGAAAGAACAACTATAGGAGAAGATGAAGCTTAATAGGTTTAGAGGAGGTGAATCTATCGTACCAAAAGGTTGATCCCATAGGAGAGAATCCTGGTGATGTGTATTGTGGTGGACTTTTTGCAGCTCACAGTGAGCATGTAGAAGCTCATGGATAAGGAGAAGGAAATTACCTTTGATGGTCATCATAATGTCTCAAGTGAAATCCAAAATTTCATGGAGAAGGATTCTAAAGAAGAAGGCATCAGGAGAAGAAAGATAATGCAAGAGGAGTTTGAGAAAGAGATGTTTGATTTAGAAGAGATACTTAGTGTAATAAGAATACTGCTAATAGAGAGAGAGAAGGAAGACCATATATATTGATGGGTTTTGAAAAAGAAAGTCCAAATGCCTGTTAGGGAGCTATATGCCAGGAAGTTGAGAAGTACGCCAAGGAACCTAGTAAGTGCTCAGTTGAGAAATCAAGAGCTCAAGGAAGGTGAGTGTAATGAGGATGAAAGATTTCACTAATGTGAACTAGAGCAAGGATTATTCCTTGGATAAGAGGATGAGTAATATGTTGAGACATTATCTAAGAGTCTCATGGATTACATAAAGAGTTTGCACGAACAAAAGGAGTTGATGATAGGAGGTGCGGTGATAGAGGAACCAAATGGGGCTAGAAATCCTTACAATTTAAATACTGATGTTTTGTGTATGGTTGCAAGACACAAGGATGAAAATTAACGAAAATCATCTAGAGTTATGATGAGAATATAGTGGAATAAAGGATTTCGTTTCCAAAGCATGGAAGGAAGACATAATTTAAATTTGACATAAAATAATATCAGGAAACAATATCTCATAATGAAAACCAAGAGAGGAAGGACCATACATAGTGACAAGGATTGATTACTAAGAGAGGAAGAGAGGCTAGAAGGCGTCATATTTTTAAAAATGATAAATTTTATGTGAATGCAAGCTTTGCAGGTGATGAGAATTGACAAATTGTACAAAATAAATAAGCAGTTGTAGGAAATTCTTCCCAAAACTAGTGGCATGAAGAAATAAATTTGTTTCCTAATAAAAATCAAAGGAATCCTTGCAAACAACTTATAGGGGTTAAAATGACAACAAAAGAGAACAAGCTAACTTGTATTCATGCTGAAGATGAAGGAAATTTTTTCATAACTATTATGAAATGAAGAAAATATTAGGGAATTATTTATGAATATAATAATATAAATGAGAAAGGGAAGTATGTAGGTACCTTACTATTGCAATATAAATAAGAATAGCTTAATAGTCCCAGGGTTGAAAAGTACTGCATAGAGGATGTCGCGAAGAAATAGGAAGAGGTTAGGCTACTTAAATCATCAATTTAATTTGATAGACAACGTAATGAAGAGACTGTTTGGAGTATAAATAAGTGTGCATAAGAATGACACTAGGTTTTGTTAATAGGATGAGAAAAAAGGGGAGAAAGTGACAATATGTCTCATGAAATTGAAATTTTATTCCATATTCAGTTATGGAGTATTGAGCAAAATATTTTTGTGAATAATAACCAATAGCGTGCAAACCATTACAATGCACCTTGTGTTAAGGAGTAATACTTTCAATTGGAAGGGTTCGAACAACATGTTAATTTCTATGAAGGGAAACCTTGTCTATTGTCGATGCATAAAGAGCTTGTTATTAAATATCAAAGTAAAACTTGATTTTTTAGAGATAAACTTGGAAACAAATATTGGTGTAATGGAAATTTTCCTCTTAAGGTACAGTTAGAAGGAAGGTCGTCAAATATCTTCAACATCTCCCATATTCCAAGTGATAAATAATCGTAACAACAGTTGTATGGAAATAAAGAAATAACAATTAATTCTTTAGCTTGGATAAAAAATGCGATAAATTGGAGAAATTATGGACCTTGGTACCTAAGAAGATGTTGGATCATGAAATGGAAAATAGGCCCATAAGTTATTGAAGTTCATAATTTCAACCACAAGTGAGAAATATTAATAGAATTACCTTCGAAGAGAGTAAGTTGGACCTGGAGGTTAATGAGATGTGGAAGTTGATGGTACCTAAGAAATGCTACAACAATGTAGAATAGGAACTAGAAACCTCCAGGATATGGTTTCCTATAGGAAATTGCAATATTAGAATAGCAAGGAAAGAACAAAGTACAACATGGGATCCTAGAAAATCATATAGAATAGTATAAAAAAAATTATGACCATGTGGACATCCACAATGAGAGGGGTAATTAAAATGAATGTTCATGAATAAAAAGGGATGTAGAGAGAAAATACCGAGAATATCTGAGGGCCAAAAATAGAAAAAAATGGTGGCAGGGAAGACTAAGAATAATTTCAAGCAAGGGAACCTAAGCTAGAACCAAGGATATATCAAGATATCGAGTCTCAAAATAGAACATAGGATTTGGAGCCAAATTGAAGAAGGACTAGAAGAGAAGAAAAGTTAAAAGGATTGGTATTTTCAGATATCATTAGTATGGAACCGTGCAGGTAATTGGTATTTAAATTTTATTTTGAATTCAGGAATAATATAACAATTTTTTTTGTAGCAAGAGTGGAAGGAGATATGGTGGAATTAAGTTCATCAAATAGAGTTGCAGTAGAAAAACATTATTTTTCTTAAGGCTTCTTCTAAAGAACCCTTGCAATAAAGAGGTTCTACAAATTGAAATAAGTTATTTCTAACTAAGGTTTGACTAGTGAATATGACATGGAAATTCCTCAACAGAAGTGGAGATAATAGCTAGATGACCATATAAAGCGAAATATGTTTAGAGGAGGTGAAAATATCAAACCAAAAGGTCAATACCATAGTAGAGAAGCTTGGTGAGGTGTATTGTGGTGGATTTTTTTCACCTCATAGTAACTATGGAGAAGCTCATGGAGAAGGAGAAAGAAATGACCTATGATGGTCATGATAACTATTGAAGTGAAAGGAACAAGAGAATGGAGAAGGATGCAAAAAATGATGGCATCGAGAGAAGAAATATAATCCAAGAGGAGTTTGATAGAGAATGTTTGATTTGGAAGAGATATTTAGTGTAATCATATTGTTAATAGAGAGGGAGAAATAATACCACATATATGGATGAGATTGAAGAAGAAAATCCAATGGCCTATAAGGCAGATATATGCCAGGAAGTTGAGAAGTACTCCAGGGCACCTATTAAGTGTTAAATTGGGTAATGGAGAGCTCAGCGAAAATGTGTATAATGGGAATGAAGGAGTTAAAAAATGTGAACCAAATCAGAGAGCATTCCTTGGAGAAGAGGATGAGTAATATGTTAAGGAGAGACTTTGCAAGAGTCTCATCGAATACATAAAGAGTCCATAGCTTCAAAAGGAGTTGATGATAGGAGATGTTGTAATAGCGGAAGCAAATGGTGCTAGAAGTCCTTATGATTTTAATACTGGTGTTTTGTGTATGGTTGCGGGACATCAGGATGCAAAAAAAGGAAAATCATATAAATTTATGATGGGAATAGAGAGGAATGAAGGAATGCTTTTCCAAAGCATGGAAGGAAGAGATAATTTAGATTTGACATAAAATAAGATGAAGAAAAAATATCTCATAATGTAAACAAAGAGAAGAAGGACCATACACAATGAGAAGGATTTATTATGAATACTAGAAAAGAGGCTAGAAAGCCACATGTTTTTAAAGCTAATAAATTTGATGTGAATGAAAGATTTGTAGGTCATGAGAATTGAGAAATTCTCCAGAAAAAAAAAAGAATAAGGTGTATGAAATTATTTCCAAAACTTGTGGCAAGAAAAAATAAATGTGTTTCCCAAGAAAGATAAAAATAAGCCTTGAAAAGAAGTGATCGGGATTGAAATGACAACAAGGAGAAAATTTTCACTTGTAGTCATGTTGAAGATGAAGGGAAAATTTTCAAGACTATTATGAAGTGAAGAAAATATGAGGGGATTATTTATGAAGGGAATCACATAACAGAGAAAGGAATATATGCATGTACCTTGCTATCACAATATAAATAATACTGGTTGAAAAATCCCAATGTTTAAGAATAACGCATAGAGAGTTAGGCAAAGAAATATAAATAGGTCAGGGTGCTTAAAGCATAAATTTAATTTTATAGAAAAAATAATGAAGAGGCTGCTAGGATATAACTAACTGTGTAGAAGGACACTAAGTGTTGTCACCATGTTGTGAAAGTTGGGAGAAAGAGACAAATATGTCTGATGAAATTAAAATTATATTTCATATTCAGTTAAGGAGTATTGAGAAAAAACGTGTTGTGGAAAAATAAACATTAGCGTGCAAATCATTACAATGCACCTTGTGTTAAGGAGTAGGAATATAAATTGAAAGGGTTTGAAGAACAAGTGAGTTTTTGTTTCACAATAATTTGTCACACACTTCACTTCCTGTCCCTGATCTTGAAGTGCATTGTGATAAATACTGTGTAGTATATCCGACTTGGAAAAATACATCAAGATATCCTTTAGAGGCTAAAAGAAACTTTCCATAAAGAATTCCTGAAGAAAATTACCTCCAACCTTAAATTTCTAGGTTAGTGGTTTTCTCTAGTTATCTTCCTGTGTTGATGATAGGCTTCCCTTTCTAGCCTAGAAATATCAGCACTCTTCTGACTAGAAAAATCGCAATGAACCCTTTCTGGTAGTGTTTCCTCAAATTGAGGAGAAGATTCAACCTCTAGGAGTTTCCAGGATGATGAGTTGGATCTTGTTCAGTGGAGATAGGGTTGAGCTCTCTCATTTGAAGCTTTTATCATATCAATATGGGATTATCCCTTGAAAATTGGACCTTCCTCATTCTTTCATGTGCTTCTATATCCCTCGCCCTTCATATAAATTGATCCCAATCCCTCCACTACTAGTTGGTCATTGTTGGGGTAGTGTGATCATTCATCCTTTGCATCCTTATGTTGTGTCAATGTATTATCTACCACTCACGAGAATCATCACCTATGAGCCCCGGTTTGGACTCAGATTAAACCAAAGGGAGGCCTCCAACATCAAGGCCATGGTTATAAGCTTCCTCTTTTAAATTATTAATAAATACATTTGGGTTTTTTCTTTCTATGTTTGCTTGAATATTCATACAAGTAGCCTAATGCTCCTTGATATGTTAGGTAATTGATGTTCATTGTATGCTTTGTATTTGATCACGCTTGTTGTTGTCTCTTGATCTTATTTAGGTATTCAAACGTCACCAGGAGAAATGTTCATGGAGCCTAAAAGATTGTAGATTATGTCCTTCACCAAAGAGTTGAGCATAGAATCAAAAAGAGGTAGGAAATTTTCCCTTTCTGATCTTTCTTTGAATGTTAATTAAAAAAGCATTCAGTAGATAGTCTTGTAAGTTGCTAGAACCACTCTAGGGCTACAGAGGTTTCCACTGTCTACAGAGGGGATTATCTTCAATATAAAACTGGGTGATCAAGGGACAGAAACACACATGATTCAATACAAAGCATACATTGAACATAGATTACCTAATAGATCAAGGAGAATTAGGCTACTTGTATGAATATTCAAACAAATATACAAAGGAAAGAACTTGATGTATTTATTAATAATGTAAAAAAGGAATCTTAAAACCACTGCCTCGATGTTGGAGGCCTCCCTTTGGTGTAATATGAGTCAAAATATACTCTCTTAGGGGATCCTTCTCTTGAGTGGCAGATACGAAATTGATATAACATAAGGATGCAATGGATGAATGACCAGACAAGCCCAACAATGACCAACCAGTAGTGGAGGGACGTGGATCAATTTATAGGAAGGGAGAGGGAGTTACGAGCCCATGAAAGAAGGAGGAAGGTCCACTTTAAAGGGATAATCCCTTATTGATAAGATTAATAGCTCCAAATGAGAGAGCTCAACCTTGTCTCCATGAAACAAGATCTAGCTTGCCATCCTGGAACATTCTAGAGGTTGAAGCTTTTCTTCCATTTGAGGAAACACTTCCAGAAAGCGTTTATCATGGTTTTTCCAGTTAGAGCAGAGCTCATAGTGCTAGGATTGAATAATAAGTGTGCCATTAGCATAGGTATATAACTTGATAAAAGCGTTGACCCATAAATATACGGTTGGAGCTAAGTTTCTTCAAGAATTATTCAAGGCAACTTTGTTTTATTCTATAAATGATATCTTGATATATTTTTCCATGGTGGATATGCTGCAAAGTATTTCTCACATGGAAATTTAGTATTGTGGAATGGAATAGAACATGGTAACAAATTACACTGTAACAGATGCCCCCTAAAGCATGAAGTTCGAATAAGGAGTGAAGGGTTAAATTCTTTACGAACCAAGGGAAGGAATTGGAAAACCACTAGGAAACCTACCAAATGAAACATAATATAATATATGACATCTCTGATATGAGTTTTCCTAATAAAATATCTCTAAATAGGCATCAAATAACACATGAACTCACGTATACAATCATGAATACAATCTCAATACTCAATAACTTCATGTGGCCTAGATAATAACATATGTGATATAGGGTCTTCATCACAATCTCGGTTTACCCAATGTACGAATGTAACCATGTCAATAGATGTGCTTATGTCGAACATGGAAGAGTCCACCTGATTACCGTTCAATTATTAAAACTATTAACAAGCACGAGATAAACCACCAGTAATGACAATGGTCCTCAAGGTACAAGAACACAAAATAAAAGTATGAATAAATTATTTGGGGTCGAATACTTGCAGAATAATCTATTTGAAGGAAAATGAGGTGAATTCATCATCGAAAGCGAAGAACTTTCCATTGAGGCAAGCAAGCTTCAAGGTACTTAAAAACGGTTTCTAAATCATCTTCCCAGATAATGAGGTGAAGTCGACAAGACGTGATCCATTGAAGGAGGGCCATAATGATTCCCACATCATCGACATGAAACAAAGGATTTCTAAATATAGCAGGAGTTATTTAGGATTGTTGCAAAGAGGACCAGATAATCAGAGGATGTTTGACATTGACAGAAGGACTTATCTTGAAAATATCAGTGACATGACTCTGGAGTGTGGAAGCATTTGACTCAAATGGGATCAAAGTTCATGATGACAGAAATGGTGATCAAATGAGAGGCAAATGGAATTGGCAAACCCAGTAAGGAAAGTGATGAATGAAGGATATCCCCAACCCGACATAAAATTTGAATGAGTGTCATGTTCAAGAGGGACAAGATGCCAAAAACACATAAGAAATTCCATTTTCAAATTACCACCATTATTGCTAACAAGTACCTCTTTATTTTTAATAGTTGGCTTGAAAAGGATAGGATATGTTAAGCATGTAAGTTAATTCTTCAAATGAATCCATCCTAGTAATTTTAACGAGTCCAATGAAAGGGGAACTCCATGTATTTTTCATGTTTAGGGAGTTTTAAAAATAAATAGAAAAGAAAAAAATTTTACGTCCCTTTTCGTGAATCGTTCCTCGAATCTGAAAATCTAGAAAAAAATATTTAAAGAGAACCTCTGGACCATGTTTTATCGAGGTATTCCTTTTTCATGAATAGTTAATCTCAGGTGGAAAAAGGGGTAAGCATATATTGTGACCACATCAATTTATTTACTTTAACAAGTTCAAAATGAAAATTACTTGGCAATATTTTCATTTTTTGAGAGTAATAAAAGAGCTTAAAGATGACTACTCCTAGAGGAATGAGTGTTATAAAGGGTACCATTGATTGTGGTGGTGATGGAACTGCTCAAAACATGTAACGGTCAAGAAGATGACTAACAAGACCAGTCATCGTAGTGGTTCCCCATGTATGGGTAAATAACCAAGTGAGAACGTATGATCAACCAAAGATATGGTGAAGATGGAATGAGAAAACCAAGGCTCATTTGGAAAAAAATGCAGATAAAAGGGAAATCACGAGAAATTTATAGGAATGGTTTCATTTTTACAGAAGTTTGAAATGAAGAAAAAATATTCTTGGATTATGTTTGCATGCCCCCATAATGGTGACTCAATTTGAGGTACATTCACCTAATTGGACGATTGGTTGCTAATAGGTGGAGGGAATGAATGTTCATTTACGAGATCAAATGAAAAACTTGACTGGGAATTTACAATAGCTAACCAAAGACTCTAATTGAAAGGGGATTTGTTTCATTTTTTAACGAGGTTGAAAAAATAAAATAATTATCCTCATGACACCTTGTTTCATTTTTTAATGATTTGACATAAGATAAGGAACTCTGCTCGGACACTTTGTTTCATTTTTTAAGGAGCTTAACACGAGAAAAGGAACTTTTCTCTAGAGACCTTGCTTCAATTTTTAAGGAGCTTGATATAATGAAAGGAAATTTTCTCTGATAAATTGATGATGGCCCATAATAGGTCATGGCTTCCAAGAGGTTCTCATCATATGGGATAATAACACTCTAGAAATCAAGGTCTAATGCCCCCACTAGATGAGGCACTATATTACTAAATGGATCATTAGTAGACACGAGCATGGAACATGTTGCCACATAATTAACATGTGGTGGGGAATATACCAATGGAATTTAAGTACAATCTAGGGATGATAGTTGATTAAGAGCCATATTTGGACCAATGAACGAAATCTAATTAATGGTCACAATTCTTTCTTCATGTGGGAAATACATCAAGGGAATGAGGGAAGAGACAAAAGCTCCATGACATAAGTACATTCCAACCCAAGGAGTAAGCTAGAATCCAAAGTGCCTTGGACAACCATCACTTCTATATAGATGGTCTTTCCTGCCAAGTAATAGGCAACTTTCGAACGATCCCTAATGCTTGATTGGTTCCTTTGTTAAACACCAACAAATTCTGGGCAACACATATAAGATACAGAGAACTATAATATTGCCAAGTAGTTGAGGAAAAAGTAATAACAGATGCACCTTCATCTATTATTGTACTAGGGACACGTTATAGGTATGTACTCTTATGAGGAAGGGAATGTAAGAAGGAAGACAGTATCCTGCCAATCAACTCCAATCAAAGGAAGTAACTAGACTACTTGGAGGGGGTGTTGTCGGAATAGGAGAACTGACCCATTATGTTATAGGAATGGGAGGGTCAACCTCTTGTACAATGGGAACTAGAGGATTCCCCTCT
The DNA here is from genome assembly GCA_034641835.2 of Pinus albicaulis. NCBI lineage: Eukaryota > Viridiplantae > Streptophyta > Pinopsida > Pinales > Pinaceae > Pinus > Pinus albicaulis. Next base: position 33,658,073 of record CM076572.1, on the reverse strand, counting down.
AATTCATGGGAGTTTGAAGAAACAAAAATAAGCTAAGTGGTATGAGGTGCACTTTCTATAGAAAATACTTGATCAATTGAAGTTGGAATCATTTCCACCATTTTTTCAAAAAATGGTTGGTAGGGAACAGACTCATGGGATTCATTTTCAGAGAGATTAGGATTAACCAAAGATGAATTTTGAATGATCAGTTGATGAACTAGCCAAGGATTAGGGAAACACTTCTAATAACCAATCACAAGTCATCACTAAGAAGTGATAAGGCTATCCAAGGCTTTGGAGGCTTCATCTATATAATTAAAAAGGTGAATGGGATGATTCCATTTACATAAATTACAAGGAAACATGACTTTCCGATTTTCCCATGCGCTTTACTATCACTAGTTGAGGTTTTATCCCCAACATGATCTCCAACGGCCGATGACAAAGGTTGATGTGAGCTGGTGGACCACACTTCTAATATCTTCGAAATACCATGAAAATCTCTAAGATGGTCACCCTTAAATAACTTGCAAAGGAATTTAACTTTAACAGACTCATTGGAATGTTTTTCAACATCAGTTGCACTAGAAGCAATGGTCACCTACTTTCCCCATTTCTTATTTCTCTTCTTCTAATTCATCCTCTTCTTATTATTATTACCTTCTTCATTACTAGAATCGAGACTTTCACCAGGCGAGGAGGCATAAAGGGGTGAAGAAATAGGTGAAGAAGGTGAGGGGTAAACTTTAGGGTCAACATGAGATTGCATTGTTAAGGTCGAGGTGATCATGTTTGATAAAAAACTTGGAAATTTGGAACCATTGGGGTTAAAAATAACCAAAATAGAAAACCAATGGTTAATATTGGTAGGGACAACATTTCCATATAGGGAGCCCCAAAATTTCCAAAATAATGAAAAGGACTGAAATTCCCATCTGAGCGGATTCCCTGATTGCTAAACTCAGGAACTGTTTCCATTGGTATCAACCTAAGATTTGCTAAGGAGTCGTGCATGGGTATGATGTTATTCCACGGGCAGTAATTTTAGAAATTAAACATAAAACAAATAAAAACGGGTGAAATAGGCATAAAGGATTACCGGGTATTCATGAATTGTGATACACACCTTGATGAAAAAATGATAGAATAAATTACAAAGGACTTGACGTACTGCATCTAATCTCCCCGAATTTTGTGTTCAGTGTATCATGTCTACAACGTGATCGACTCGGTTACCTATAGTAGGTTTACAACCTAGTGGTGTCTCTCAAAATATATCAACGGTATGTGGGAGTCTGGTTGGAAGTAGCACTCTCAAATATGTAACTATATTATGAGAGCGTCCCCTTATACTTTTTATACATGGAGCATAGTCTTATATACTTCCTTATGTGGGACAAGATATCACCCCCAGAGTGTAACAAAGACGGGTAGCGACAACGGCTAAAATTAATGAGGTCGGAAAGCATCTCTAGCTCATACCTCTATATGTTTGTGTTAATTTGAAATTCTCCTTAAGGTTAACTAAATAAATTTTAAGCTTCATCTTGATAAAAGTTTCAATTTCAAGGCTCAACATGATGTCACTTGAATATCTATAATGCAACTAGCATGAGAAAAGGATCCTTTCAATTCAATGAATGTTATCTAGTTTAGGGAAAATTTTCAAATAGTGATGCAACAAAAAAAAATGCAGCCAACGAAGCTCTTCCTAAGCAGATCACTTTAACTATCCCAATTCAAGGATGCAAATTACGCAATGTATATTATGCAAAATTTCTTTTTCAAAAGCTATGCAACTATAATCTATGCACAATTTCTTTTTTTCTTTCTGATGAATGAGAATAACACTTTTACCAATGAAACGAGAACTATTACCTCAAAACGAGAACTATAGCCCAAAAAGACTAAAAAAACATGAAAAAACACCCCCCAAAAAAAGTTGTGTATTCCAGAATGCATTTGTTTTTTTCTCAAGGTCAAATTTCACCTTTTTATAAAATTATGATAAGAACAAAAGTGTTTCTTGAAAAAAGGATTGAAAAAAACACCCTCAAAACAAAATGAGTTGATGCTGGAATAACAAAAAAAACATTGTGTCACACTTTTGACACATTGTAACAATGGAATTAAAGACAACATATTAGGACATTGAAAAATCGTAAAATTCTAATTTTTTTTATAGATGATGTTAAATATAAACAAAATATGTCTTAAGGGCTTATCATTTCCAATAATTTTTATCCATGTTGTTAAACGTAAAATATCTTGAATCTAAACAACCCTAAAATTGTAATTATTTTCAACCATAACATTAAAGATAAAATTTTGTAGTGCATAAAAACCTTAATGACAAGTTGTAAATTTCAAGTTTTTAAATCTTAAGTTTTGAAGATACTTGAACCATGAAATTATGGAGAAATTATATGACTTAAATTTTTTTTTAAAATGAACAAGTAAATGAAAAATTTATTATTCATATATTTGTTTGTTTATATATTAAAACATTTATTTTTTTGTTTTTTTTATTGTTTTCTTATATTTTAAATTATAATTGTTTTAGTTTTAAGAAAATAAAAATTAAAAAATAAAAATTAAAATCTTCTTATATATATTTGTTTATAATTTAAAACATATTTAAAAAAAAAATATTTAATTGTTTTTTTATATTTTAAATAACAATTGTTTTAATTTAATTTTTTTTTTTTTTTTTTTTTTTAATTTGTTTGTTTATTTTTTAAAACATATTTTTTAATTTGTTTTTTTTTTTTCATATTTTAAAATTTTAATTGAATATTTTTTTTATATATATACTAAACAATAGATTTTTTTTTATTATAATAGTTTTCGTTTCAAAAAAAAAAAATTAAAATTTTTATATACTTTGTGTTTTGAAAAAAATAAAATAAAATAAAATTAATTTACCACCCACCGGGGGCCGGAGGCAGGCTGGGCAGACCTCAACGGCGCCGCCCAGCCAGGCTCTGTCCCCTGGCTGAGTGTAGGGCGATTCCCAGGGGCCAGAGGCTAGTAGGCTAGCACCGTTGAGGGCTACCTAGCTTGCCTCTGGCCCTCAGCTGGGTGGAGGGTGATTTCGAAAATCGCCCTCTGCCCAACCAAGGGCTAGAGGAAGGCTGAGTGGCCCACAATAGCGCTGCTCGGCCAACATCCGTCCCTCGGTTGGGTGGAGGGTGATTCTCGGAATCACCCTCCGCCCAGCCGGGGGCCGCAGGCCAACCTGGTAGCACCGTCGAGGGTTGCCCAACATTCCTCTGCCCTCGGCTCAGTGGAGGAAGATTCTGAGAATTTCCCTCTACCCAGGTAGGGGCCTGAGGTAGGCTGGGCATCCCTCGACGGAGCTTCCCGACCTGCCTCCGTTTTGTGTAACCAACTCCAAAAAGAGAAGAAAAGAGATATCAACGCCTTAGAAATAAACCACTTCGAGGGGGAAACCTCCAATACATTACATGAATGAAAAATTCTTGGATGATACAATTTACAAAACCTCCTTTCTATATATAGAAGTCCATGTGGCCATAATTTAATCCTAATGGGCCATAATGTAATCCTAACCGACCTAACAATAATAATTTAAGGGCACAATAATAACAAAATGGGGGTTACAAGGGTACAATAATAACAATAAGGGGGTTACACTAATAAAAATAAGGGACTATACTAGTAATATAGGGACCTAACATGCCCCTCTCCTTCAAAAAAGTGTGGTCCTCAACGCTTGAGTAGCTCTGGGTGCTTATGTATAAACTTCTCATCCTCCCATGTAGAATCTTCAGTGGGTAAGTTCTTCTACTTGATGAGATACTCTGAAATTGATCGATTCTGTAGCTGTCGAGTTCTTGTTTCTATGACCGCTTCAGGTTCCAATATGATTTTTCCTTCCTCATCAAGTTCTAGCAATATTGTTTGAACTGGAAGATTTTCACCTGTAACCTTCTTTAAGCATGAAACATGGAAAATTGGATGCACTCACGAAGAAGCATGAAGCTCCAATTTGTATGCCATAGTACCAATCTTTTGCAACACCTTTTAAGGAACAGAGTACTTTGGAGATAATTTATTATCCTTCTTAGCTTGCTTGAGGGACATTTGTTTGTATGGTTGTAGCCATAAAAATACCCAATCTCCTACATCAAAACTTCTCTCGCTGCGATGTTGATCTGCCTGTTGCTTCATTCGATTTTGTGCCAAATTCAGTTTATCCTTTAAGAGTTGGGGAACTTCTTGCTGATTCTCGATGTGATCTTCCACTACTTGAACCTTCGAATTTTCCCTTAAGGATGATGTGATGGATGGTGGATGATATCCATAAAGTGCCACAAATGGGGTCTTTTTTTCTGTAGTATTGAAGGAAGTGTTATACCACCATTCAGTGAGAGGTAACCACTTGACCCATTGTCTTTGTTTATCAGATACAAAACAACGAAGATATCCTTCCAAACATTTATTTACTATCTTAGTTTGACCATCAGATTGAGGATGATAAGATGAGCTATGAGCTAATTGAGTACCCAAACAAGAAAATAACTCCGTCCAAAAAATTCCAGTAAAAATGGGATCTCTGTCGCTCACAATAACCCTTGGGCTTCCATGTAGCTTTTGAATTCTATCCATAAATGTAGTAGCAACTGTACTTGCTTTAAATGGATGAGATAATGCACAAAAGTGTGCATACTTGGTAAGTCTATCAACTACCACCATGATGATACTCTTTCCTTCGGACTTAGGTAAACCTGTGATAAAATCCATTGAAATCTCCTCCCAACGTTGACCTGGAATGGATAAAGGTTGTAGAAGTCCTGGGGTCTTAATTGTTTCCACTTTATTCTGCTGGCAAACCAAACATTCCGCCACAAACTTTCGAATATCGGATTTAAGGCCATCCCAAAAAAATTCTTTCTTCACCCTGTGGTAAGTTTTTAAAAATCCTGAGTGTCCTCCTAAAGGAGAAGTGTGCAATTCTAGAAGAATTTTTTGTTTTAGTTGGGAATTCTTACAAAGATATAAGCGATCTTTGTACCATAAGGAATCATTTTTCCAACTAAATGTATCAGATGTACTAGGATCTTGCTGCAACTTTTGAATGAGTGTCCATACATCTTTGTCCTTCTTCCATTCATCTCTTGCTTCGGTTATCCAATCTAGTTGGATAATAGAAATGGCACAAAGCAATGCTTCGACCTCTTCATTCTTTCTTGAGAGTGCATTTGCAACAACATTAAGCTTTCCTTTTTTGTAGATTATTTCAAAGTCATAACCCAACATCTTTGTGACCCATTTTTGTTTCTCTTCTAAAGATAGTCTTTGTTCCAAAAAAATTTTAAGACTAGCGTGATCAGTTTTTACCTTGAAGTGTCTTCCCATTAGGTAAGTTCTCCATTTCTTTAGAGCATGCAATATTGCTAACATTTCCTTCTCATAAATAGGTTTCTGTAAATACTTTCCTTTGATTGGACGACTTTCAAAAGAAATGGGTCTTCCTTCCTGCATTAAAACAACACCAATTCCATTTCCTGAGGCATCACATTCCACAATAAAGGTTTTTGTGAAGTCTGGCAAAGCTAAGACCGGTGCTAGGCGCATTGCCTCTTTAAGATGTTCAAAGGCCTTAGTTGCTTTAGGAGTCCATGAAAATGCATCTTTCTTCAATAATGTTGTTAGAGGTGCTGCTATTCTCCCATATTTTTTAACAAACTTGCGATAATACCATGTTAGCTTGAGAAATCCTCGCAACTACTTTATGGTTGTGGGGACTTTCCATTCCTTAATTTCTTTAATTTTGTTAGGGTCTACTTTAACACCCTCGTGAGATACAATATGGCCTGGATATTCCACCTCTTGTACTCCAAAGAAACTTTTGGATGTTTTTTCATATAGTTGTTTCTCCTGCAATAGTTTGAGAACCCTATCAACATGTTCAACATGATCCTTCCAAGACCTACTATAGATTAGTATATCATCAAAAAATACTAGCACAAATTTTCTAAGGAAGGGTTTGAATATGGAATTCATCAACCCTTGAAATGTAGAAGGTGCATTGGTAAGGCCAAAAGGCATGACCAAAAATTCATAATGACCCTCATGAGTTCTGAATGTTGCTTTTGGAATATATTCAATCTTCATTCTAATTTGATGATATCCTGAATGAAGATCCAACTTGGTAAAAGAAATTGCTCCATGTAATTCATCCAAAAAATTCATCAATCATAGGAATGGGAAATTTATCTTTAATGGTGAACTTATTGAGCTCCCTATAATCCAGACACATTCGCCATGATCCATCCTTCTTGTGCACCAATACTACAGGAGCAGAGAAAGAACTTTGAATAGGTTGAATTATACCCGCATCTAACATTTCTGCAATCATACGTTCAATTTCACTCTTTTGGACGTAAGGATATCTATAAGGCCTGCTTTTTGGAGGAACACTTCCTGGAATAAAATGAATAGCATGATCATGATCACGAATAGGTGGGAGTCCTTTGGGAGTTTCAAACACCTTGGAATGATTGTCCAAGACTTGTTGGAGATTTGCAGAAATAGATGATTTTGATGTTGGAACTTCTAGTGAGCATCATTGTGCAATTACACCTCATTGTTCTTTCTTTAGAAGCTTTGTCATGACATTAGAGCTTATTATCTTTCTCGGCTTCCCTACAATACCCCGTAATTCGATTTCCTTTTCTTCTGAAAAAAAATTCAAGAAAAGTTCTTCAAAATTAAAAGCTATCATCCCCTAAGATTCTAACCATTGTACTCCTAGTACAACATCAGCACCTCTCATAGGAATGGAAAGCATTGGACTAGTCAATACATATTTCCCCATGGTTAGCTTGATATTATGGCATTTTCTAGAGCCATTTATAGTTCCTCCATTTGCAACCATCACTTGAAATTCCGGTGTTGGGTATAGGAAACAATTTAATTCCTTGGCTACCTTACAATGAATAAAATTATGGGTGCTACCTGAATCAATCAACACTATTACCTTTTTCTTCTTGATATGTCCTTATATCTTGAGAGTTTGAGGAGTGGTAATTCTTTCCAATGCATTACACGATATGGTTAGATTCATTTCTTCCTCTTCTAGGGCTGGTTCCTGGTGTATATCCTCTTCTTGTTCATTTTCTTCTTCCTCTTCACAATCTATATAAAATAGTTTCTTCTCAGCACACTTATGACCTTTAGTGTATTTGCTATCACAACTGTAGCAAATCCCTTTTGCTATTTTTTCTTCCAATTGTTGTGGTGTCAACCTTGTAGGTTGTGGAAATCTAGGTGTAGAAACACTTCCTTCTTTATAGAAGTGAGTGGTAGGCTTCCTTGTCGCCATAATTTTACATGCAATTTTTCTTGCCAACCTGAATGCCTTCTCTAATGAATCAGGTTCCAAAATGTGAACTTCATGTTGGATGTTATCCTTTAAAGTGCCTATGAAGAGATCAATTCTGTGTTCCTCTGGAATATCAGTTACCCTTATATTCAATTTTTGGAAGTCCTCAATGTGCTCCCCCACTAAACCCTTTTGTTTTAGATTTATCAATTGGCTAAAGAAGGTGTTTCTCTTTGTATCCTCATAATGTGCTATCATTTCCTCCGTAAAAATTGACCAAGTGACAATTTTTTTATGGGAGCAAAGCCATCGATACCATACAAATGTATTTTGTTCTAAATGTAAAGTTGCAATGTGTACCTTTTGTGTGTTTTGCAGATTATGGAGATCAAAATATTGCTCCATCTGTAGTATCCATGTTACAGGATCCTTTCCATCAAACTTCCTCATATCCATTTTTGGAATATGGTGGTTCTTCCCGCCAACATTAGAGTTTATGAAATCACGATTAACATTTATTTTGTTTTCATCATGAGGTTCTTCTACTATCTTTTCACCATTAGGAAACATTTCTTGTATCAACTTGGTCAAACCTTCGATGTCTGCTTTTAGATCATTCTTCATGTTTTTCATGTTGTTTTCCATGTTTTCTTTCATGTCATCCATCTTAGCTTCCATGCCTTTCTTCAAAACTTCAATTTCATTTTTTGTTGCTCTTTACGAGAGCGAAATTTGGTGCACTTCTTCTTGTCATTTTGATAGATCCTGTTGCAATTCTTCATCTTCATGAGTCATAGTAGAGCCTTTTGAAGGCTTAATGGTTGTTGAATTATTTTTACGGGGCATATTTTAGAATCCAATACTGATATCTATTCTACAATATGCCCTTGGAATCAATTAAAATTGATTCTTCAAACAAGACTTATGCAATTCGGAAAACAAATACACCCCTTTTTCTTGCTTTTGAGGAGGTCAATATTGAAATTAGATTATATCTGCGATTGTAGCACTTCAATATTTTATTTTTGGTACTGATGTATCCCTCTGAGTTCTCTTTTGAATGCCACAGGTCTGACCTAATTTGGATTCTCCAAGAAAAAGTTGTGTCCAATCTTCCACGATGACCTAATTATGGACTCATTCAGTAGAGCAAAGTTGTACGACTTTCCACGTGTCGATGTTTCCTCCTTCAGCTCTAAAATTGATATCCAATAAACTAAAGTTCGTGTACTTGCAAATAATTTTGACGGCACTCCAATATGATGCTCAGAGAGAGAGTTATGGATATTTTCCCACGATCACCTCTTTGAGATGAAATTCGGGATCTTGAAAAAGCACTACCTTCCACAGATCATATATTCGAAAATATTGTGAACCAAGGTCTGAAATTTTTTGATGAGTTTCCTTAAGATTTCGGCTTGACACCCTAAAAATTTTAGATTCTGAACCTTCGTAGAAAAAAATTATAGCGCAAATGCCACGATGACCTATTTAGGAGCCTGAAAAAAGACCTAACTTCCACAGATCATATCTCTGAAAATATTGTGAACTAAGATCTGAAATTTTTAGATGATCTTCCTAAGGATTTCAGCTTCACACCTTAAAAATTTCAGCTTCTAAAACTTCGTAGAAAAAATGTTATAGAGAAAATTCCATGATGACCTGTTTGGAAGCAGTGAAACCCTAGAATCCAAAGCTCTAATACCAAATGTTGTGTAACCAACTCCAAAAATAGAAGAAAAGAGATATCAACGCCTTAGAAATAAGCCACTTCAAGGGGGAAACCTCCAATGCATTACATGAATGAAAAATTCTTTGGTGATACAATTTACAAAACCTCCTTTCTATATATAGGAGTCCATGTGGCCATAATGTAATCCTAGTGGGACACAATGTAATCCTAGCTGACCTAACAATAATAATTTAAGGGCACAATAATAACAAAATGGGGGTTACAAGGGTACAATAATAACAATAAGGGGGTTACACTAATAACAATAAGGGACTATACTAGTAATACAGGGACCTAACACTCTGGCCCCTGGCTCCGTGGAGGGTGATTATAAGAATCACCCCCGGCTATGCAGAGGGAAATTCCAAGAATTGTCCTCTACCCATCCGGGGGTGATTCTCAAAATTTCCCTCTACCCAGCCAACGGTGATTCTCGTAATCACCCTCCACCCAGCTGGGTGTGATTCTCAGAATCACACTTTGCCCAGCCAGGGGCCAGAGGCATGTTGTGTAGCCCTCGACGGTGCCGCCCGGCTAGCCTTCGGCCACCGGCCAGGTGAAGGGTGATTCCGAGAATCTCCCTCTGCCTAGCCAGAGGCCAAAGGCTGGCCAGATGGCACCATCGAGGGCTTCCCAGCTTGCCCCTAGCTACCAGCTGGGTTGAGGGCTATTCTCAAAACTGCCCTCCACTCAATCGAGGGCCGGAGGAAGGCTGGGTAGCCCTTGATGACACCGCCCAGCCTGCCTCTGGCCCCCTGCTGGGCGTAGGGAGATTCCGAGAATTGCCCCCACCTAGGCAGAGGGTGATTCTCGGAATCTCTCTCCGCATATCCGGGGGCTAGAGGCAGGCCAGGCGGCACCATCGAGGGCAACATAGCCTTCATCCGACTTGCAGATCGGTGGAGGGAAATTCTCAGAATCATTCTTCGCCCAACTGGGGGCTAGAGGTAGGTTGGGCAGCCCTCGATGGCGTGACCAGACCAAACTCCGGCCGTCAGCTGGGGGAGGGTGATTCTCGGAATCACCGTCCACCCAACCGGGGGCACGAGGATGGCCGAGCAACACCATCGAGTGCTACCTAGCCTGCCTCTGATCGCTGGCTGGGCAGAGGGAAATTCCAAGAATCACCCCTAGTTGGGTGGAGGGTGATTCGTAGAATCGCCCCCTGCTGGGCGGAGGGTGATTCTAAGAATTTCCCTTGACCCATCCGAGGGCGATTGTCAGAATCGTCGTCCACCCAGCTAGGGGCCAGACGTAGGCTACGCAACCCTTGACAGTGCCACTCGGGCGGCCTCCAGCCCTCAACTGGGGGATGACGATTCCCAAAATCACCCTCCACCTAGTTGGGGGCCAGAGGATGGTGAAGGGGCACCATCGAGTGCTGCGCAACCTGCCTCCGGACCCTGGATAGGCAGAGGGTGATTCCGAGAATCGCCCTCTGCCCAGTCGAGTGCTCGAGGCAGGCTAAGCATTCCTTGATGGCACTACCTGGCCTGCCTCCGGCACCCGGTTGAGCAAAGGGTGATTCCGAGAATCACCCTCGACTAGGAGGAGGGTGACTCTAAGAATCACCCCTAGCTGGGCGGAGGGTGATTCTGAGAATCGTCTTCCGCCTTGCAGGGGACGATTCTCGGAATCACCCTTTGCCAAGAAGTGGGCCAGAGGCAGGTCGCGCGGCATCGCTGAGGGCTGCCCAGCCTACCTTTCGCTTGAGGCTAGGTGGAAGGTGATTCTCAAAATCACACTTAGCCTAGCCAGGGTGGAGGGTGGTTCTCGGAATCGCCCTCTGTCCAGCCGGGGGTGATTCTTGGAATCAACCTTTGCCTATTCGGAGGTGATTCTTGAAATCAACCTCTACCCATTCGGGGGTTGGAAGCAGATCGGGCGGTGTCGTCAAGGGTTGCCCAACCTACCTCTGACCCGTGGCTGGGTGGAGGGTGATTCCTAGTGGGAGACAGGCTAGACAGTTATCAACGGTGCCACTCGGGAGGCCTCCAGCCCTTGACCAGGCGGAGGGTGATTCCGAGATCTCCCTCCAGCAAACTGGGTGCCGGAGGCCAGCCGGGTGGTGCCATCGAGGGCCGCCCATCATGCCTCCGGCCCTCAGTTGGGCAGAGTGTGATTCTGAGAATCACCCCTGGCTGGGCGGAGGGCTATTATGAGATTCACCCCAGACTGGGCAAAGGGCGATTCCAAGAATCACCCCCGGCTGAGCAGAGGCCGTCCGGGTGGCACCGTCGAGGGCCGCTCAGCCAGCCTCCAGCCCCAAGCTGGGTAGAGGGTGATTCTCGGAATTGTCCTCTGCCTAGCCGGCGGTCGGAGGTAGGCCGGGTAGCGCCATCAATTGAAGGAGATAGGGTTTTAGATCTATTCTCAGGTTCAGGTAAGCTTTATTATAGAAATTGAAATTTAGATATTTTATTTTTTACTTTTATGTCTTTATACTAATTTTCTTACTTATTTATTTTGTACTTGATGATTAGGTACAACATTAGCATGTTGCCTACCAAAAGGAAGAAATTGCATTGCCATTGAGAAAGACCTAGTGCAATGAAAATTTATTCAACAAATAATTAATGCTTTTGAATTCCTTCTAGATGCGAAGCAAGAAGTTGGTTTGAGGAAAGGGGATTTTAATGAATCACGTGTGGAAAAAAAGGCAATGGAACCTCAACCACCATTGTATGGAATGATTGGAAAGGGACACTTTGGAAGATTTGCAGACATGAAACATCCATTAGAAGATGAAAATGACCAAAATGAAGTAGAAAATGTTGCAGAAGAAGCCATCAATGATGTTCTAGATGATGTTGAACATGTATTAGTTGATATTATTGATGATATTTAAGTTATGCTTTTAAACAAAGCTCATTTTTGAGATCGATTAATCAGTTTTACTTGTAATGTTTAGACTTTGATATTTTATGCGAAGAAACCTTATTTTTTGCAAAAACCATGTGATTACTATTATTTTTTGACATAAAATTCAATAAAAATTATATTTTTATAAGTTTTTTTGTTAAGATTTTCGCAAAAATTAGTTTATTTAACATGTTTTTTTCAACAAGAAGTCTCTAAAGGTGTATTTTTTGCATTCTATTTGTATTGAAAATTTCTATTTTTTTGTCATACCATTCAAAATATTGGTTTTTTAATGAAAATTATTTGACGCGCATTGAAAAATTAATTAGCAATACATAAACTTGTAGAAAATATAAACTTTATAATACTGACCTTTTTTTTATTTTTTATCTATGTGAAAAAGTGAAGATATCATTACATTTTTTTTTTCTTTTTAAAACACAAGTACATAAATGCACTTAAAAATAAACATCTCACGGAAGAAGAAGACGTTAGAAAATGTATAGTGTCAAAATCAATCCTCCAAAAAAACCTTGGTGACGATACACCAGCAGTATTCAAAATCAACATAAAATGCATCACAGGAAAGAAAAAAAAAAAAAAATTGAAGTACCGAAAACATGCTAAAAAAAAAATTTGATTCTGCATCACCACTTTTCAAAATTGGGTGTTTTTATTGCTACGTAAAAAATTAGGTACGAGTGCAGTTACCTATTTCATCAGTAACAGTGTTGAATGCATTAAATGCAGTTTTCGATGGAATGAGAAGCTACTTAATGCACTTTCCAATGAATGATAATGCACTCAATGCACCTTTTAGCTTTTAAACCAACAAAAAAGACAATCAATGTCTAATGATAATGACAAAAATGACTTTTCAAATGCAATGTAATCTAGTGCACTTTTTATGAAAAGTAAATATTTTAGATAAAAAATGAAATGAATGAAAAAACTCAATTTCATTCATGGAATGCAAATTATGCTTAACGATCAACAAAAAATATTTTTTCCAAAAAATAGAAGCAACAAACGACGACTTTATGGACTCAAAGAATGAAATATTCAACCAAAATTTGACTTTATCCACTTGAAGTATGGGATGGAATGTTTCACACCACAAAGAAACTAACACCAAACAAACAAAGTTTGATACAAAAAGAGCAAGAGGATGACCTTAAAGATCAGGACACACTAGGATTTTTAGCAAAAACCCAAAAAATTATCAAATTTAAGGACCAAATATACTTTACATAGAAAAAAACATGCTGACAGGGTCTTCAGTGCTATTTTACTTTTATATATCTCCACTGGCAGTGCGACCGTGTCTGAAAAATACATGTTGGTGGAGGAATTATTAGTAAAAAAAATTCAAAATGAAGCAGGAACATAGACCTGATAATCTAAATAAAAAACCAAGCAGTATGCATACCTATAACGACCCAAACAGACAAAAATCTCAATGATTGGTAAAACTTATCAAAAACCAAACTAGATAAGGGAAGGAAAAGAGGCTAAATATCCCAAGTAGAGTCACCATTTTTTTCTGAAGACAATACCCTCTGCAAACATAGGCGATCTCTCTAGCCCTAGATTTAGTCTATCAACTTACGAGACTATTTAATTAACACCTTCTTGGCTAACATTCAACATCTGATGAGAAAGTGAAAATTTCCTCCCTCTTCTTGATGCTATGCTCAACTCTTTGGTGAAGGCCTTAATCTATAATCCTTCAGGCTCAATCTTTGATCCTACTGACATTTGAATACCTACAGGTGATAAAGATACAACAACAAACATGATCCAATACAAATCATACATTTAACATCAATTACCTAATAAATCAAGGAGCATTATGCTACTTTTAAGAATATTCAAACAAATATAGAAAGTGAAACACCACATGTATTTATTAATAATGTAAAATAGGAAGCTTACAACCATCACCTTGATGTTGGAGGCCTCCATTTGGTGTAATTCACATCCAAGCTAAGGCTCTTAGGCGATCCTTCTCTTGAGTGGTAGATAAGCATTGACACAGCATAAGTATGCAAAGGATAAATGATCAGACTAGCCCAACAATGACCAACTAGTAGTGGAGGGATGGGGATAAATTTATATGAAGGGAGAGGGAGTTCGGAGCCCATGAAAGAAAGAGGGAGGTCCACTTTTCAAGTGATAATGCCCTATTGATAAGATGAAGAGCTCCATATGGGAGAGTTGGACCCTATCTCCACCGAACAAGATCCATCTTGTCATCCTGGAAACTTCTAGAGGTAGAAGCTTCTCCTTAATTTGAGGAAAAACTTCCAGAAAGGGTTTAGCATGGTTTTGCAATAAAAAATAGTATTGACAACAATAGGCTAGAATGGGAAGAATTCCATCAACACAAGCAAATAGCTGCATAAAATCGTTGACTCAGAAATTTAGGGTTGGGTCCAAGTTTCTTCAGGTATTCTTTAGGACCCACTTGTTTTAGTATTTAAAGGATATCTTGATGTATTTTTCCAAGGTGGATATACTACATAGTATTTACCACAGGGCACTTCAGAATTGGGGAGAGGAAGTGAACAAGTTGAAAACTTACCATGTAATAATTTCTATGAAGGGAAACCTCATATATTATTTAAGCATAAAGATATTTCCATCAAATATCAAAGTAAAACCTAAGTTGTTAGAGATAAATTCGGAAATTTTTTTTGGTTTGGTGACAATTTTCCTCTTAAGGAACCATCAAAAGGAAGGATGCCAAAGGTCTTAAACAAGCCCCAAATGCCAAGTGCTAAATAATTGGAACAACAAGTGTATCAAAATAAAGAAATAACAACAAAATTTTTATCTTGTGTCAATAACACAATAAATTGGAGAAATTGTGGATGTTTGTACCTAAAAATATGTTTGATGATAAAATGGAAAATATGATCATCAATTATTCAAGTTCATAATTTCAAAAACAAGTGATAAATATTTATAGAATTCCCTTTCAAGAGAATAAGTTGGACCTAAAGGTTGATGAGATGTGGAAGTTGATTGTACCTAAGAAATGGTACTACAATGGAGAAGAGGAACTAGTTAACGACATGATATGGTTTCCTATGGTAAATTATATTAGTAGAATATGAAGGAAAGAAAAAGTTACAACATGAGATCCTAGATAATAAATACGATAGTAAATAAATTAGGATGACCATGTGGACATCAACAAAAAAAAAAGGTCTTATATCCTAGAAAGAGCATCAATCACAAACACATGACCAAGAGGTCATGAGAGCTTTAACCTCAAGATTCCGGTACAAGAGAATCAACCCTATGTATTTTATTTTGAGTAGAACCCAAGGGGGTCAAGAAACTTCTAAAACGAATGCAATTTACCTGATCTAACTATTGGGGGAGGCCACCAAGATCTCAGAAAATTGAAATGCCAACAAAATGAGAGAACACACAGTAAATAAAACTAGAAAGAAATTTTATTTAAAAAAAGAATAATTCTAATGGCTATATTGTGTTGGAAAATATGTCCTTTTACAAGATGTGTATTGTTACTTATAACATTTTTTATCTGTGTAGATGAATACCATGGGTGGATACATACCATAGGTGAATGACTACCAGGAATAGATGTCAGTTACAATACCATGGGCCGATAAATACCATCTGTGGATGAATAACATCGGTGTAGATCATTTTCCATTTGGATCAAATGAATACCATGGTTAGATGTCACTTACAATACCATGGGCAGATAAATACCATCGATGGATGAATAACATGGGTGTAGGCCATTTTCCATTCAGATCATAATGATCTGAATGGAAAGTGGCCTACACCCATGGTATTCATCCACCCATGGTATTGTAAGTAACATCTATCCTTGGTATTCATTCACCTATCATATGTATCCACCCATGGTTTCATCAACACATGGAATTTACCGATGGTATTATAATTGACATCCAACAATGGTATTCATCACCTATGGTATTTATCCACCCATGGTATCGTAAGTGACATCTAGCCATGGTATTCATTCACCCATAATATTCATTCACTCGTGGTATTTACCACCCATGGAGTTTACCTGTGGTATTGTAACTAAAAAATTGCTATGAGTAACAAGTCATACCTTGTGAAATGACAGATTATCCACCACAATGTACCACTTACAGTTATTCTTTGTTTTAGTAAAATTTCTTTCTGGTTTTATTTACTCTGTGTTCTCTCATTTTCTTGGCATTTCAAATTTTGAGATCTTCGTGGCCTCCCCCAAACATTCAGATCAGTGGTATTATATTTAGGTTACAAATCCATGATAAATAGGTTTTAAATAATATTTCAATTTCAAAATTTTTAAACCATCTTTAGCAAACTCCATGCAAGTTCCACGACCTCCATGTAGCACTTTTTTTAGAAAAGTGGGAAGAATTTTATTTTTTCAATTTTTTGCGAGAATTATTTTGGGCGGCATATTGTAGAGTGGATATAAAATTATTCATGCAAAAATTTCAGACGAAAATAATATATCTGGATTCCATGCAAAAAAACAACCAATTTAAAAAAAATTAATGCAATCATAGTCTAGATCAGGTACAGATCAGTGATTTGAAATCAACGTTATTGCAGAAATGTTCTAGACGATAATTCATGGATGGTGGCTCTCTTATTTTTTTTTTTAGTTTTCAGTGAAAAATCTCAGAAAAATTATTATAGATATAAGCTCCCCTTGACAAATCGCCTGATTTCAAAAACAGATCGATCTAATTAGAGTGCGGGCGAGGGAGTTATCATTGATTTAAAATCAACTATTTTTTCCAAAAAAGTTGACGGTGGGAGAGTTGCAGTGTGAATCTGAGTTTCCAAAGTCTCGAGATACACATTTCAAAAACATGCGTAGATTTAGAATGATCATTCGGTCTCTAAAACTAGGTTATAATAAATATTCTGAGTTATATTGACCTAGTTATGCCCATTTTAAATATGCAGCATCATTTAGAGTAGGTTCCCTTTGGATACATGCCCTCCCACCCTGCTTTAGTAGTCACCTTGTTCACATTCATCAATTTCATAATAGAATCATTCGACTTGGGTTTTTTGAAGACTTCGCCTCCCACCCCAGGCTATGTAGGCTCTTGCTACTTCATCAATAGTGAGCATCACGTTTATGGTTTAACCACAAAAAATCCTTCTCGTTGAAGTCCATTCTCTAGGTCACACACTGTTAGTATCACAGTAGGTCACAAGCATTACAAGGTATCTTTACTATCATATCTTTGTTTATCATGGTTCTGGGTCATCCATAAAACCACACTTCATCGAAGTCCATTTGCCAAGCCACACACTATTAGCATCACAGTTGGTCAGAAGCATTACACAGTATCCCTACCCTTACATATTCGTTTTTCATTGTTATGGGTCATCCAAAAACCCACATTTCATCTAAGTCCATTTGCTAGGTCGTACACTGTTAGTATCATAGTTGGTAAAAAGCATTACAGGTATCTCTATGCTCAGATATTCATTCATCATGTTTATGGGTTAACCAGAAAAAACCCTTCCATTCAATGGATCTTCATATTCAATAAAGGCTTCCCAAGATGGAACTTCACGCAATGGGGACCATTTCTTCTTAATGAGGGATGAATGATCCGAGTTGAAAGTGGCTTACACCCATGGTATTAATCCACCCATGGCATTTATCCACCCATGGTATTGCAAGTGACATCTTTCCATGGCATTCATTCACCCATTATATGTATCAACCCATGGTATTCTTCCACACATGTAATTTACCCATGGTATTGTAAATGGAATCCACCCATGGTATCCATCACCCATGGTATTTATCCACCCATGGTATTGTAAGTGACATATGTCCATGGTATTCATTCACCCATAATATTCATTTGCCCATAATATTTACCCACCCATGGAATTTACATGTGGTATTTAACTAAGAAAATACTATAAGTAACAAGTGAGATATTGTAAAAGGATATATTGTCCACCACAATGGAGCCCTTATAGTTATTATTTGTTTTAATAAAAAACAATTGTGGTTTTATTTACTATGTCTTCTCTCATTTTGTTGGCATTTCAAGTTTTGAGATCCTGGTGGACTCCCCCAAAGATTCGTATCATTACCTCATTAGTAATTTGTATAAAATTAGTTTTTTTTTATGTATATAAAGATATCCAAACTATAAAATAATATTTATGGTTAGTGTATATTGTTGGGCTACAGTTTTGGCCAAATGGGCCTTTGAGAAAATAATAATTGTTATAGTAATTTGTCTATAGTTTTGGGATAGATGTTCAAATACTTTTGGGTTTGTTAAAATATTTTCAAGTCCACAGAAAAAATATACATATGTATTATGTATAGGGGAATCAATAAGGTGTAGTGTAGCGTGAGTTTCTTGGACAAAATCACTCACAAGAGCTCGGGCTTGAATCCCATCCCCCTTCCCACAATCTCGATTGACAAAAAGAATATGGTTCCATCCATGGGAGCACTATCATTGACCAAGGTTCTATTGTGAAGAGTTTTTTTTAGGTTCGAGCGTGTTGGAAGAAAATTTGTCTAATTGGTTGAATTATGTTCCATCACCTTATATTTCATGAATATATATATATATATATATATATATATATATATATATATATATATATATATTACTACTTCTTTTTGGCCTCTTGTTATTGTGATTTCATGATTGTATAAATAACAATTCATCACTCTTGGATAACTGACTCCCTTCCTGGTTTTTTTCTGAGTTAAAGTTGAAAGCTTAGGCTTTTGTTCGGAAATTTGAAGACCTGCTTCAAGCATTTAATTGGGTCAATTTATGATCCCGTCTCTTACTCTTTGATCGCAAATTCCTTGCAGAGAGGAGCTATGTATAATGAGAGAACCGAAGGTCTGGGGAAACACAATTTTGAAATATATCCTATTAAGTCATTAGTATCTGGTTCTTTGGAATATGTGAGGTTCTAACATAAATTTTTTGTCGTTGTGGACCAATCCTTGGATCCCGGATTATAAATTATTTAGTGCTAAAAAATAAATTGCAAACACCTTAGATTCTCAGTCCAAGGATATTTGGTTTGGGATCGAGTTGAGTAGATCAGAATCAAAGTCAATTTTTCTCCCCAAAAAATTGTAAATCACCAAATTTCCGTAGCCAATAGATCGAGTCGAATATCAAGGTTAGAGGAAATTTGGGTTTGCAACTAAAGCATGGTGGAATGCATCATGAGAAAGGTAAAGGTTGTAAGTTTTACTAAGGTTTTATTGACATGATTAGATGAAATTTGGGACTCATTGAGTCTGAGCTCAAATGTATCGAAGTTGAAAACAATGTATACCATCCCTTTGAAAAATATTAAAGTCTAGGAGATATATAGATTTCTAGACTAAAGCATAATGGGAAGATAGATCTAGATGCAATGAAGTGCATATTGTTGGGAAAATATATTGCAAAACATATATACCTCCGAATAGATCCAAAATAGTCAAAAGGTGGAACATTTGGATCCATCCATATCTTGGATCACGGAATCGAGGTTAAACAAGTGGTACTAGTTGTGGTCACGTGAGATAAAAATAAATAAATATCAAAGAGCTCATAACTAGGTCATTTAATGGTTTTGTGTGGATAAAGAACTTTAGATTTTATGGTACAACAACACCAAAAAAATTGTGAAGGATGAGGCATTGTTTTGGGGTAATATAATTTGTGGGATTCCCAACACAAGATTAATGCATCAAAAAAATCCACATGGAAAAAAGGATTCATTTACACCAATTGTGAGACTATAATTGTAGAAGGATTCAAGCAAAAGTGGTATTTTGAGAGTGCTGTATACTTTCTAGAAGAGCCTTGTTCATGCATTCTTCCACACGATTTTGCTGAGGAGTAGTAACTATTATGGTTTTTTATCTAACGATCCCAAAATCCTTACAATATTCTTCAAGATATAAATAAGTAAACTCACATTTGTTATATTTTCATAAATATTTGATTATGCCACCATTTATATTCTCTATCAGTGTTTTAAATTGTTTAACAGTTTTAAACACAAAAAATTTTCTTTCCAATGCAAAGACCCATACATTTCTTGAAAAATGATCTATACATGACATAAAATATGGTTATCCTCCAAAAAAAAATACTAATGGATGGTCCCTAAACATTAAAATGTTTGTAGTATACAATACCTTTACCGTTATGATTGTTTTCTTTCAATTTCTAAGTATATTGTTCCCCAAATATATAATGTTTATAGAAACTTAAATTTAAATATTTCAAATTTCGAAGTAAATTGCGATCAATCAATAAGTGAAGTACTTTCTTGCTCATATGACCCAATCTCTAATGTGATAAAAGAGTGGACTCATCAACCTCCGTCGATGCCATTGTTGCTTCACTCATTTGAGAAGTTTGTGTGATCTTGTAAAGGTTCGTGTCTCATGGATTTCATGGCCAGTAAAGCACCCTTAGACACATTCAACATTCTACCTTGACATGTGAACTTATAACCCCCAGAATCCAATAATCCCAAGAAAATTATATTTTTATTTAACTTAAGTATGTGTCTTACATCTATTAATGGTCTCACTATACCATCAAATATCCTGATTTTGATACTCCCAAACCTAACAATCTTATGGGAAATATTACTATCTGTAAGGGTAAATCCACCATCAACAACTTCAAAAGATGAAAACAATTTTTTATATAAACACATATGATGAGATGTGTTAGAATCTACAGTATTTGACAACACATAAATTTACTCAACTCAAGTAAATTTTCCTCACATTTTGAATTCTCATTAGATTCATTTCTTTTTCGAGTAGTATTTATTTAGATGCCCCAATTTTTCAGAAAAATAACATATTGGTTTTTTGTTATTGCCGTTGAGTTTGAACTAGAATAAAATATTCATTTTTCTTCTCTTTCGCTGTAGCAACCTATAGCCACCATTTCTTATGGTGTCAATGTTTCAATAATTGATTTTCTTCTCATTTCTTTAGACAACAAAGCTCCAACAACATAACATTTAAGAGTTTTTGTGCTTAATGTTATGGAGGTTACATAATAGTACCATGATTTAGGAAATGAACATAATAATGTAACTACATTTTCTTTCTTGTCAAGTTTGACATCTACACTACCTAAATAGTAAATAAGATTAATAAACACATTTAGGCGATATGTGATTTTAGTACCTTATTTCATATTCAAGTTGCCCAACTGTATCTTTAAATAAAAATAGTTTATTAGGGATTTGTTCATGTATAAGCCTTCCAACTTGGTCCACAAGCCTGCTATCATAACTTCTCTCATGATGTTAAATTAAATATCATGAATAAGGAACAACAAAATTTTACTAAAGGATTTGGCATCTAATTCATTGCATTCATCATTGGTCATTGTCATTGTATTGTTATTCCTACTACCTACACCTTATGCAACACATATTGTACTATTCTATCCTAAGTTTTTAACTTCCACAATTCAAAAATATTTTGCTTCAAATTTTACATTTTCCATAATTCTTTACACAAACTATTCTCCAAATAAAAAATTAAATATTTCTTCAACCCCATTTTTATTCACCAAAAACTGTCTTAAAAAATTTAAAAAAGAAATGTTCTTACCCTATTTATCAAAGATTCATTGTTGTTTCATAAACGTAGGATTTATTTTTGAAAACCACAAACCCCAAGCTCTCTATTTGTTATTTGTTTTTAAAGTCACAAATTTGGTTCTTTAAAAAAATTGATTCTCGTTAAAATATTCTGATAAAATTATTTTTCTTCTATAATATTTTTCCTTTAAAGGGTTTTCCATTCTTCAAACAAAAAAAATTCCTTATTTTTTTTTTTTCTGCTCGGGTTTATAATTTAAAAAAATATCCATTCTCCTTAGGAATTCGATGGTTAGGGTTTGATCCAATATGTAGCACACAAACTATCCTGACCTCTTCCTACAAATCTTTCAGTATTTTAGCTGCATCTCTACTTAGAATTTCTAGATCTCCAAAATTTGGGTCTTGGTCTCCCTCTAAGAAGAAAATTGTGTCTTTACTTCTTTTTCTTACCTGCGGGCTCCTTTACAAGAGAGTTCGATGGTTCTTTACCACTCCTTCACATTCAAAAATTCTAATCTTTCAAATTTACGTAGGTCATGTGAGACATATTGACGGCTAGGTTCCACTTCCACTGATAATAATTGTTTTCTTGTTTGCTTCGATTTCGATCTCTTTTTGGGATTCTCTCTCTATGACATGGCATGATCTGGATCTCTCATCAAGACCCTATATCTTATGTGTGGCGATGCATTCTCGGGTGACAAATCCTCTCTCTTCTGCACCGTTAACCACTCTCAGAGACATATCCTCTCTCTATTACACAACATGATCTAGATCTCTCTTCAAGGTCGTCTCTCTTTTACGTGGTTATTATGGCAACGACATAAAATTGCAATTGATGTGTTTTCTCCAAACTTATATGTTTGAAGAATTTCAACACCAATCTTATTCTTGGCAACAACGTCTTACCACACACTATAAATAACTCTTTTCTCTAGGCTTTTATACCACTTGTTATTTAGAGTATGTAAAAAGGATCGTTCCCAAAGAAAATGTCCGTCACAGTTATACATAATAGTGTACATGTTTTAAGTGTTAAAACCCTGCCAACTTGTCCAAGAAACGTCCAGGGGTAAAGTTATTAGGATTTTTATTCTTTAGGAGAAATATTACATTCATGCATACACCATCCACACAAACTCCTCATTTATCAAAAACATATACGAATTAGGCTTAATTACAATAGTTTTTGGTAACTATAAATTTGGCTAGTAAAACTAAATAACTAAAACAATATTTACTTCATTAACCTTAAATTTACATTTAGATATTTACTTCAATAAGCTTAAATTTACATTTAAATATTGTTTTCATATTTTAATAATTACATCTTATGTTTTATACACTATCGGTTAAAATTGATATAATGATAGTTTTAACAATTTTATTGTAATAACATCACTTTCATATTAACATTTCCTATATGGCTCAAGGCTCGTATAATTTTATATTTAGTTTAATTAAAATATAATTAATTTTGAGAATTAATTATGATTATATATTACCATAGTACAATAATGACAAGTTTTTTTTGTGAGTTGATTGAATAAATATCTAGGAATTTGCTTTTGTTTTAATAAAGAGTAATGATATACACACATGATTGTTTTATTTTAAATTATTTCTTAAGTATTTATAAGTTTGAATTTTTATTTATATTTAATATTTAGAATGCGTTTGAATATTATTTAAATATCTATTCAATTTCTCTTCCATTTGTATATCTTTCTAGTTAATCCAATATGAAACAAAATGTATATTTCATGAAATTTTAGTTTTGAGTTGTAGGGGCTTCCTCCATGTGCATAGAAACTCACTCGGGAGTGATCAACAATATTTTAAGGAAAATTTGAAGGATGAAAAATTATTTTAAAGTGTAGAAATATGGGTAAATATCAATAACTTATAATATTCAATATGTAAAATTTTTTGACGATATTTTTATAAAATTATTGAAATTTCCAATAAATTTATATATAATTTATAAAATTTTGGAAATTTTTAAAGTATCCTAATTTTATCCTATAATATTTGGGTAAATCAGTTGTAGAAAAACGAAAAAGAATGAAAATTTATCCCATTTGTGAATACTAGTCCATAATATTTTCCCTAGAGATTTTAGAGTAAGAATATGTTTTAGACTAAAACGCACATAGTTACCAAAAATATAAAAAATTGACATTCCAATTCTTTCCTTTGTTAAATTTTCGCAACTTGAGGTCATAAGTGAGCAATTTCATCCTTTACCCTTTGCATTTGAGTCGACATATATACAAATATATATCTCCATAGTAGTTCATAGAATTGATGTTTGTTGATTGTACGTGAGTTGCAATTGAAGCATTTATTCGTGCATGGTCTGAAGATATTGTTTAGGTTTGTGATTATAAGTGCGCCAAAGCATCATATCCACATACATCATGTTGTACATGGACTCGAAAATTATTTGGAAAAAA
This sequence comes from Pinus albicaulis, assembly GCA_034641835.2. Taxonomy (NCBI): domain Eukaryota; kingdom Viridiplantae; phylum Streptophyta; class Pinopsida; order Pinales; family Pinaceae; genus Pinus; species Pinus albicaulis. Next base: position 33,634,039 of record CM076572.1, on the reverse strand, counting down.
TAATGGTTCAATCCAAGGCACCCTTCTAGTGCAACTTTAAAGTCCCCCTTACTCAAAATTGTGGCCTATTCCTTAAGGAAAACTTAATTATAACTACCTTCCTTCATTACTCTGAATTTCCCAACAATAAAGGCATATAATGAATGAAAAGCACTTCAAGAAAAATAGAGTTAGAGAAAAAAGAAACGTACCTAATTCAAGTCAGCATATAATGAATGAAAAGCACTTCCAGAAAAATAGAGTTAGAGAAAAAAGAAACCTACCTAATTCAAGTTCCAAATTTGTAAGAGGACCAAACTCCACTACTTTATTACTTTTCATATCCATTACCTATTAATTATATGCTCCAACACTTTTATATTATGGCTAAGTATATCCCCTTAAATTATGAGGATAATTCCACATATAGATTGTCAACTCCTCGCAAAGGATCACAATTTTCATTAAATCCAATTTGGTCATTCTAATATTGTTACTCACTACTTATGCATGGATACTCATGCATTGAAAAGAACTAAGTACGCCAACAACTACAAACCAAAGTCAACTCCCTAGTGTCCATGCATTAAAAATATATGCATCATCATGTCCATGCATTAAAACTATATGCATCATCATTCGACGAGAGAAACCGTAAAATTAACCTAGATCGACGTACCATCTATTTACATTTGTAGAAGCCACCCTCTGCGGCTAAATTTTCCAAGGATAAAATCCAAGATCGCATGTAAATATCAAGTAACTCAACATTAGTAATGCCATTTTGGCATCCTTATATGTTTGAGAGGTAAATTCATATGAAATGTTATGTTGATTAAAAGATAATTAATGGATTTGATGATACTGTCTCACACATTGATACTAAAACAATCTCACAATGACTAGTAATATGATCTATCCCCTAATTATTATGTTAGACCAAATTAAACTGCCACCAATTTGGAAACAAAATAGATACTTTTGAAGATATTTTTAAAATTGAAATCCTTGGTAAAAAAGCCTTACAAATGTCGGCAAATTAAGAATTTGGAATGCACAATAATAATCGAAATTTTAAAATTAAAAGCAACGAACTAGTGGGATCGGTTAGTCCCTACTTATCCCGAGTGATTAATTATTACTCCCCACTCATGCCACCCCCAAATTTTTTATTTATTACATATCGACTTTTCTCAAATTTTTGAAATGGTTTAGGAAAAAAAAGTCTCATCGTGTTGAATTATTAAAGTCACGTGCCGTGCCTTGGGCAGGAAGAACAAAGAACAAAGTGCAGCAGCAGCAGCAACGCAGAGGAGATTGAGTGCACAACACCGTATAATAAAGAGAAATGGAGAAGAACTAAATTTTGATGGGTCGTAGCCAAGTATAGTAGAGGAATTGATTTTTGTTATGGGCGAGAAGTTACTTCAGCAGAGAAATGAAGATTTTTGTCTACGGAGGAGTAGAAGTTATTAAAGAAAGTCATTTCGGGCTTTAAAGCTCTCAACAACCAAAAATGAATGAAATTGATCGAACAGGCGGAAGACTTAAAATTTATGAAGAGGCTAAACAAGTGGTCCATACCACTTAAGTGCTAAAGCGCAAATCGCAGATCGCAGTTTTGAAGTTTGAGACCGCAAGTGTCTTGTTGATGTGGATGTTTGCGATGTACGATCATCGCACCATCACAACATCGCAATATTGCATTTACCGCAATCACCCTCCGCCCATTGCCAGAGTTTTGTTGAAATTGCGATGTGCGATCGTCACGCCATCGCAAGATCGCACAATTGCATATCGCAAAGTTGTTCCGCCAAACATATATATATGTTATCGCAAATATTGAAAGTTGCGATGTGTGCCCATCGCACCATTGCAATGTCGCAAATCGCATTTTCATTATATGTGTTCCGCCATGTGTCATCGCAAAAGTTGAATATTGCGATGTGTGATCACCGCATCATCTCACCGTCACATTTTTGTTTGATCGCAAGTTTTGTTATTCCACCATATCGCATATCACAATTTCCGAAATTGCGATGGCCGACTACGATGTGGTCCCCACTCGTACGTCGCGCCAATGTTAAATTTTTATGTGTCTAGCAACATTGTATTGTAATGTTGTTGTATCGATGTGTGAAGAGCCCGCAGGCAAGAAAAGCACAGTAAGAAGAACATAACACTGTTTTGTGCATTCTTGAGAGACAGAGAGAGAAAAGATTTGTTTTATATAGCACTGCGTCTGTAGCAGTCAAACATATTTTTGTGAATCCCTCCATTGAGGAAGAAAATTTGTAACAGCTTTTTTTAAGTTTTGTTATTGAACTAGAAAGCATTTTCATGCCATCTCTGTCTGCGATTAAAATTTCTGTTTTAAACTTCTGTGTGTTGTAGAGGAGAGTTTGTTCTCTCCACTGTTGTTTGGAATTCCCAAAAATTCCAACATGGTATCAGAGTTAGTTGAGGCTCTTTGAATGTTTCAAAGAAGCTGAAGAAGAAGAAGACTTGTTGCAGCGTTTTCTCTAGCAGCGTGAAAGCCCAACAGAAGTCAAAGGTCAGGTATTTCTCAAAGATAACAGAATTTTTATTCTTGTCTTAAAAGAGTTTGTTCTTTCAGAGAAAGGAAAGAAAATTTTTTTAGGTGAAGAGTTCAGTTTAAGAGCAATGGCTGGACCACGCACTGGAATGAACATTGGAAATGTTCAGCTTCCACAATTTAATGGAAATAACTATGATTATTGGGCCATTACCATGAGAGCCCTGTTTGTTTCACAAGGCTTATGGGAGTTTGTAGAAGATGGTTTTGTTGAACCAGCTGATGAGCAGGCTTTTAATGCCTTAACTCAAGCAGAGAAAGATTTACTAAAGAACAATAGAAAGAAGGATTCTAAGGCCCTCTTCTATTTGTATCAAGCAGTAAATGAGAGTGTGTTTCCAAGGATAGCAGCAGCTAAGAGATCCAAGGAGGCATGGGAAACTCTAAAAGTACCCTATCAAGGTATGGAGAAAGTTAAGACATCAAAACTTCAGTTGCTAAGAAGATATTTTGAAACTCTTTGCATGAAAGAGTCATATAATGTGGGCACATTTTTTACACATGTGATTGGGATTGTAAATCAGATAAGATCCCATGGAGAAACTCTTGAATAAAGAAGGATTGTGGAGAAAATTTTGAGATGCTCACCCTCAAAGTTTGATGTTATTGTTACAACCATAGAAGAGACCAAAGATCTCTCAAGGTTCACAGTGGATGAACTACATGCCTCACTGATAACTCATGAATAGAGATTAAGCAGAGATGAAACCTCATCTCTTGAACATGCCTTCAAGACCCAAATGCCTTCAGGAAGAGGAAGAGGTGAAGGTAAAAGAAGAGGAAGAGGCAGAAGCCAGAACAGAGGTGGAAGGAACATCCCTTCACATTCACATGGAAGGAGCAACAGTCAAAGTCAGAGCCACGGCCAATGCAACAGCCAGCAAGGTGGACATCAACACCAACATGCTCATGGATAGAGGTATGACAAATCCAATGTCCAATGTCATTATTGCAAGAAATATGGGCACTATGCCAATGAATGTAGAAAGAAACAAAATGACATGAAAAATAAACAGAATGCTAATGTAGCAAAAGAAGAAAAGAACCCAAGTAATGTGCTATTAGCTTGTAATGTAACACAAGATAGAGAAGATAATGTTTGGTTCTTAGATTCAGGATGTAGTAATCACATGACTGGCAACAAAGCAGTGTTTTCCAATCTAGATGAAGAAGTAAAATCTGAAGTGACCACAGGAACTGATACTAAGATCTCTGTCAAGGGAAAAGGCAGAGTTAGTATTCGAGCAAGGAATGGGGAGAAGAAATTTGTCCCTGATGTATATTATGTTCCAGGTCTGAAATGTAATCTTTTGAGCATTGGGAAGCTCATAAATAAAGGTTACAATGTAATTTTTAAAGATGACGTGTGCACCATAAAAGATATTCCTCCAAGAAAGAAAATCATTGCTGAAATTCAAATGACTAGCAATAGAATGTTTCCGCTCAAGCTCAACATTGACTTGAAAGGAAAAGGAAAGAATGTAGCAGCTATAACACAAGAAGCCTTCTAGAAGGAAGAAAAAGATGTAAATTGGTTATGGCACTTGAGATTTGAACATCTCAATTTCGGAGGATTAAATTTGCTGCATAGAAAATGAATGGTAAGAGGTTTGCCATTGATTGAGAAGCCTGACAGCCTATGTGAAGGTTTCATCTTGGGAAAGCAACACAGAGAAAGTTTTCCTTCAGGGAAAAGCATAAGGGCAAAAGCACCCTTAGAAATCATTCACTTTCAGTTGCTGGGCGAGTACGGACAACATCGGTTGGTAACCTTCGTCATGACCTTCACTGCTGAACTTCACAAGAAAAGTGTCTGGGTTTATTTTACGAAATATAAGAGTGAAGTTTGCTTTGAGAGAAATTTTCCACTTTAAAGCTCTTGTCGAACAAGTGGGTAGTATCTAAAGTCCTCGAAACGACGAGTGGAGAACACATATCAAAGGTTACGTTTTAGAATATGCACAAGCAATTTACCACAAGGCATCACGAATATGGTCATGAAAAAAATCCCAATGAACCATAATGGAAATGGTGAGAAGTATGCTAAAGGAAGCATTTTAGGGAATGAGTATTGGGCGAGAGGAGATGGAATGTCACAACGTATATTAAAATACTTGCCTAAGTAGCATGATGAACAAAGTTCAAAAGACAGGATAGCGAAGCAGAGTCTGCCATGAAGGTTTTTGGATGTAGCATGTCCTTTATTCAGATGAAGTTGAGAAAGAAGTTGGATAGTAAGGGGGAGAAGTGCATTTTCCTTGGATATTGTGAAGATTCCAAAGGATACAGATTGTATAACCCATCCACAAAGAAGTTTTTAATAAGCAGAGATGTACAATTCATTGAAGAGGAAGCATGGGATGGAAGCATTGAGAAAACAGTCAATGTTAAAAACTGTTTGTCTCATGATGAAGATGAGGGAGATGTGGTTGAAATAAACAACCCATCCATAGCACAACCTCCACCAGCACAAGGACAGCAAGGGACACCTCAAGCAGCAGCGAGAACATGCTTGAGAGGAAGCGGGAGTGCATCACCAAGCACACCACATGGAGCAGAAATGAGTGCTTCATCAAACACGTCTACACCAAGTGAATGAGGAACAAGGTTCAGAAGCCTTAGAGAAATTTATGAGCAAGGAGAAGCAAATGAAGGTATGAATTCCCTATTTGCTTTGTATTCTCAAGTTGATGATCCTATTCATTTTGAAGATGCTGTTAAATATAGAAAATGGATAGAAGCTATGGATGATGAAATTAAAGCCATAGAGAAGAAAAAAACATGGGAGTTGGTTAATCTCCCAGAAGGTAAAGAAGTCATTGGAGTTAAATGGGTCTATAAGACCAAAAGAAATGCTGAAGGAAAGATAGAGAGACACAAGGCCAGACTTGTTGTTAAGGGATATAAGCAGAAGCAAGGAATTGATTATGAAGAAACTTTTGCACCAGTTGCAAGAATGGAGACAGTAAGAGTAGTGTTGTCCATAGCAGCACAAAACAAAGGGAAAGTATATCAGATGGATGTAAAATCCACATTTTTAAATGGAGTTTTAATGGAAGAGGTATATGTGGAACAACCTCTCGGATATGAGAAGAAAGGCCAAGAGCATAAGGTCTACAAATTGAAGAAAGCTCTTTATGGGCTGAAGCAAGCTCCAAGAGCATGGTACAGTAGGATAGATTCCTATCTACTGGAAAATGGATTTGAGAAGTGTGAGGGAGAACCCACCCTCTACATCAAAGAAAAGGATGGTAAGATGTTGATTGTTGTTTTATATGTTGATGATTTAATTTTTATAGGTAATGATGATTACCTTGTTGAAAATTTTAAAACAGTCATGAAAAATGAATTTGAAATGAATGACATGGGTTTGTTGAGATACTTCTTGGGAATAGAAGCAGAGCAAGGTGAGAAAGGGATTTTTATATCCCAAGCAAAGTATGCGAATCAGGTTTTAGAAAGATTTAATATGCAGGAGTGCAAAGCTGCAATTACTCCCACAGTAATGGAATTGAAGTTGAGAAAAGATGACAACAGCAAGGATGTTGATCCAAGTTTGTATAAAAGCATAGTTGGCAGCCTCATGTATTTGACTGCAACTAGGCCGGACATTATGCATGTTGTTAGTTTAATTTCCATATTTATGGAGAAGCCAAAAGAAGCACATTGGCAAGCAGCAAAGAGAATTCTGAGGTATGTGAAAGGAACAAAAAGATTTGGTATTTTATATACTACTTTAGAAAATTCAAAATTAGTTGGATACACTGACAGTGATTGGGCTGGAAGTGTAGATGATCGGAAGAGCACTTCCGGTTATGTTTTTCATATGGGTTCAGGAGCCATTTCATGGGCTTCTAAGAAACAGTCTATTGTAGCATTATCTACAGCAGACGCAGAATATGTGGCAGCTACAGCAGCAACTTGTCAAGCAATTTGGATAAGAAGAATGTTGAGAAGTCTATGTCAAGAATAGGTAAAGGGCACTGTGATTTATTGTGACAATAGCTCAGCTATTGCATTATCAAAGAATTATGTGTTTCATAAGAGAACGAAGCACATAGACACAAAGTTTCACTATATCAGATAATTGGTGAACAATGGAGAAGTTGTTTTACAGCATTGTAAAACAGAGGAGCAATATGCAGATATTTTGACAAAGCCATTGGCACAGAAAACATTTGAATTTTTAAGAAAATGTTTGGGTATGATGGATAACCCAGCAGCTGACTTTAAGTGGGAGTGTTGAATTATTAAAGTCACCTGCCGTGTCTTGGGCAGGAAGAACAAAGAACAAAGTACAGCAGCAGCGCAGAGGAGATTGAGTGCACAACACCTTATAATAAAGAGGAATGGAGAAGAATTAAATTTTGATGGGCCGCAGCCAAGTATAGCAGAGGAATTGATTTTTGTTATGGGCGAGAAGTTACTTCAGCAGAGAAATGAAGATTTTTGTCTACGGAGGAGCAAAAGTTATTAAAGAAAGTCATTTCGGGCTTTAAAGCCCTCAACAACCAAAAATGAATGAAATTGATCAAACAGGCGGAAGACTTAAAAGTTATGAAGAGGCCGGACAAGTAGTCCCTACCACTTAAGCGCTAAAGCGCAAATCGCAGATCGCAGTTTTGAAGTTTGAGACTGCAAGTGTCTTGTTGATGTGGATGTTTGCGATGTGCGATCATCGCACCATCGCAACATCGCAATATCGCATTTTACCGCAATCACCCTCCGCCAATTGCTAGAGTTTTGTTGAAATTGTGATGTGCGATCGTCGCGCCATCGCAGGATCGCACAATCGTATATCGCAAAGTTGTTCCGCCACACACACATACACACACACACACACACACACACACACATATATATATATATATATGTTATCGCAAATATTGAAAGTTGCGATGTGCGCCCGTCGCACCATCACAATGTCGCAAATCGCATTTTCATTATATGTGTTCCGCCATGTGTCATCGCAAAAGTTGAATATTGCGATGTGCGATCACCGCATCATCGCACCATCACATTTTTGTTTGATCGCAAGTGTTGTTATTCCGCCATATCACATATCGCAATTTCCGCAATTGCGATGGCCGACTACGATGTGGTCCCCACTTGTACGTCTCGCCAATGTTATAGTTTTATGTGTCCAGCAGCATTGTATTGTAATATTGTTGTATCGCTGTGTGAAGAGCCCGCAGGCAAGAAAAGCACAGTAAGAAGAACATAGCACTATTTTGTGCGTTCTTGAGAGGCAAAGAGAGAAAATATTTGTTTTATATAGCACTGCGTCTGTAGCAGTCGAACATATTTTTGTGAATTCCTCCATTGAGGAAGAAAATTTGTAACAATTTTTTTTAAGTTCTGTTACTGAAATAGAAAGCATTTTCATGCCATCTCTGTCTGCGATTAAAATTTCTGTTTTAAACTTCTCTGTGTTGTAGAGGAGAGTTTGTTCTCTCCATTGTTGTTTGGAATTCCCAAAAATTCCAACACATCGATCCATTTCTTAAAGAAATTCTTAAATATTGATTCCTTAAAAAAAACCGCATTAACATGATTGACTGACTCCACTGATCTGCATGAGAATTGATTCAGAAGGTCCATATTCATATGGCCATAGTGTAACCACACTGTTTTTTTGTCTTGAAAATCATAGAATTTCTGGTAAGATTTAAAAAAAGATTGGTAAGATTTTCGTAAATCCACAGTATAATTATCAAATTTTAATATTTTAGATGTTTTAGAGGTTTTTGATGGTGCTAAATCCATTTCCACCATCAAAATCATTTTTTAAACATCGAACACTCTTATTATAAGATTTCTTAAACGTTTTTGGCCCAAATTCCAACCATAGACAATTCCTATAAATAAATCCAAAACTCATAAAAGTAGGTCATGAAGTTATCAATTGCATTATTGCATCACGTCGCAATTAAACATAAAGAGAACTGTACCTGCAATCCCTGTTGACTACGGATACTAATCTATTTCCTCTTGTTTCTTACCGTGAAGCCGTGGACAACCCATATTCTTATAGCATAGATTTCGTGTAGAATCTGTCTATGATAGCTCTGGTTCTGCTCTCTCTCAAATTCCCCAGCTTTTCCCAAGCTCTATTTCGGGTAGGCCCTTTGTTTTATGTTTGAAGATCACTATCGCTTCAGATGGGATGATTCTGGAATCTCTTTCAGGGTTTTTCCTTCACTCTCTAGTACACACAACCGCAGCGCCTGCCAAGAGAACCTTGTATCCGCGTTGGACATCGCTGTTAGTAGTGCAGCCATCCACATTCGTGTAACCCAGTGTGTCATATCATAAGCCCCGGGAAGATTGCTACTGCGGCCCAATACTAGCGTATGCTGGTGCTGCTTGTAAAAGCCCTTTTGCCTGAGATACTTCAATCTCCCAACAATAACATCCAGTTTCTATTAATGAGCTACTACTACGTTACATCTCTCTTTTGATTGAGTAGAGCACTCTAACGGCACATCCTTTTGCTAGAGATACTGCAATCTCTATACAGCAACATCCAGTTTTAGAGGTCGAGCGTTTACTATGTTCCATTGCCGAGTAAGCACTCCAATGGGAGTTCCTCCAATGAACATTTCTTTTAACTTGGCATGACAACGAGAAGAATACGAAACTCTATCGCATCTTATCTTAAGATGGCATGACAACAAGAAGAATAAGAAACTTTATCACATCTTATCACATTATGAAAGCACGTTCTCTCGGACCACTATTTTTTCGTACAAAACTAGGACTAGTGGGACAGGGACCTGATCTGGACCACCATCAATTATGATGTATGGAAACTCCTAATTTCTCCATCAATATTGCCATGGTTGAAAAAACACCTTTTTCCACAGATAATGTAAGTAAGAAAGTACTCATGATTGCTGTATTGTCAGGTCTGTGGACCTCGAACGTAAACAACTTAATTAATTTGAGATCCGTGAGGTGGGCATCCATGTCATTTTACCAATGGAACCATTGGATTATTAATAGAATTTGACATTTAACTTGGCCAGTACACCTTTCGAATGTGGGAAGTTCAGTTCACCGAATGTAACCCATTACGTCGAATTGTCTATGGCTTTTCAAAATCTTTAGGATCTCTGTTATTTTTATCTCTTACATGGTAAACGTCGTATTGATAAATGGAGTTCCTTTCACTTCTAATACGTATGATAGGTACCTAGCATATTCACTTTTATAAAGGAGTTGTTTAAATTGGGTTATGTTCGGAGATTAGGTTCATAATATTTGAAAACCAAAAAGAAGTGGAGTAGAAGATTGCTCTTTTCAATATTTTAAATAGTTAAACTAGCAATTGCACCTAATGTTGCAAAGGAAACGCAGTAAGAAAGAAGTTAGAAAGAAAGCAATTGTAATTAATTTGTGATTTAATTAAATATTTAACTTATAAAGATTAAATAAAGTACAATGCTTCATAGTTAAATGTGAGAGTGTATTGGATCTATTAGTTTTATAAAATAGTGTAGAATATTCTTAATACATGTTCCTAAATTAGGTTGAATGTGTGATAGTTAGGGATTGACATATTAGTTATAGAAGTAAATTTACTGGACGCATTCTGATTGTTGATCCAGAATGTTGAATGTCTCATAGTTAATACTTGGGATTACGTTGATCCAGAATGTTGAATATTCTTAATGCTTATATTTTTAATTAGGTTGATAGTTACTGAGGATACGTGGGTTGTCATTTTCTGATCATTCAGTGACTGCATACAGAAAATCCAGTTAATAATACAAAATGAAAATTTACCCGTTGACATCTCATGTATTTATTATTCAGCGTCTTTCTGGGTCTCTTGGTTCATTTTCAATATTCTGAGCTTCATTCTATGTACTGAATGTTCACGGTTCACAATAGCAGCATAAACCAACCAAGTTTAATGCTGCTGTCCCAAATTTTACAATTATCTTTTTCAATCTCTTGGTTTCAGTTCCACTCAGTAAATGTTCACTGTTCACAATAGCAGCATATACCAACCAAGTTTCATGTGATTGTGCTAAATTTTGTAATGTTATGATCATCTTGTTCCACCAATAATCTCTCAGGTATTCCCTTCACAAGAACAATAATCATGATCATATCATAACATGGGTGGTAAGCTAATCTGGGTGGAAAGAACCAGTGATTAATTCTGAAATTGGCCACAAAGGCCTGAGAGTTTTTCGTTTGTCAGAGAAGCTATATAGTAGAAAAGTAGCAAGTAAACGTGTATATTCAAGTCCAGGTTCAGTCGAAAAGTTGCAGCCAACCTGACACCTGCTTTTGCAAGTTGCTTCTCAACAATCGGCAAGCGAGAGAGGAACTAGTCATTTGCAAAGGACAGTATTTCAACAATCATGCCCCAAAAAGTACTGGAAATACAAAGGGCACCTTGATGTGAATTGATGAACATACCTTCTAGAACATTGTTTGCTTCAGCGTCTTTGTAAGCCCACTTGCAAGCAAGAATGATAATTTCATCTGCATACCTGTTGTCAGAAATTTAAATTCCAATAAATCATTAATGATTACGCCAAAGAAATATCAAATGGGTTAAATCATATAAAGAATAGAATCATAGTTCATGGTCTATTCCATTAAGGGCCTAATTTAACTCTGAAATGGAACTACCTCCCTAAAAAAGCCTTAAGGGTGACCTATAAATTGCAAGACAAATTATGGAGATCGATATGTTCTTGTCCGACACCACTGTACAATTCAGAGAAAATTATATTGGAAACTTGATAAAAATCTGGTCAGACAATCAATTAAGTATATGTTAATGTAGCAACCTATATATCAGTTTTAGAAGGTCAATGCATGCATTGACGGTGTAGCTACCTGGAAGGAGATTGTAGCTGTTGTTTGTCTTCTTCTGCTAATTTATGTGTTCCCATAAAGTCTTCTCTATTTCTCTGTGATTAATAATAGCTAAATGTCATGTTTTTTGTGCACTTTTTTTAATGAAATCTACATGTATTACAGCGGTTGGTATTAGTTAGAGTCAAATCACCAGTGCACTTGACAACGATACGTCCTAGCAAATGCCAAAATCGTCAATGGTGACATTCCTATCACAAGTTCCATCTCTTTATGCAATTGTGTTTGAGCCATGAGCTTTGCCAACTCAAAATATTGAAACTTTTCTTAGAATACAGCTCTCGACCGTTCACCCAAAAAGAAAATTGCCATTTCCTTTGTTATAGAAAAGGAGGCATAAGTGATAAGAAACAACAACTCTAAATCATGACTTAGTGTCTAGTTCTGTGTCTTAACAGGCATAAACTATGAGGAAGATCGTATATCCACTACACATCAGCTTACAAAAGTTCAATATAATTACTCTCTTTTCAGAACTGTTAACTTTGCTTTTACAAAAGAAATTGACAGCAATAAAAAATGGCTTACCAAATTCATCAAGAACGTTATGTTGGATAAATGTTAACAAAGATCATAAAAACAAAGATGATGGTAGACTTCTGGAATTCTAAGACTCACACTTTGGGGCAGGCTAGATCATGCCCATTGCATTTCTCCCATGTAGGTACTTCATCAGACCAGCTATCCTGTTTTTGAAACAATATATAAATTTTATCATTGATGGAATTCACAATATACATACATAAACTATAACTTTTTTCTTGTACAAGAAAAAAAATCGATAGTTCGTTGTGATATCCTAGAAGCACCTTATGATAAACTAAATGAGTAATCCACCAAGTCAATTTCACTTTTGAAATGAGAGAGGAAGGGACATACAGTAATATTTCTCTGAATTGATGAGATCATAACCTCAAGGTCATCATCATAAAAATATTTCATTGCACAATAACTTTAATCCAACTACAGGGCAGAGGATATTGTATTTACTTACATGATGCAAATTACTCTTTTGCCTGTACCAGTCTAATATGATTGTGTTTCCACCTTCATCTGTACTGAATACCACATGTAAAGGCTGCAAATATATTTTTCACTAATCAGTATCAATGAATAAGTTCCCAATAAATTATCCATATCGAAAATGTAAAAATAGACAGGACATGACCTGATGAACATCTCCCATAAAATGAGAGAGAAATAGTAAAGCTTCTGTTAAGTTATCTGCAAGTTGTACAAATGGGTACTAGCGTCCACTGGTATTTGAATTATACCACACTCAAATATAATTCACTGTGAAAGCACTTAAAGATGTAAAACACATGTCACAGATAGAGAACATTGTAAGATGGTGGCAATACAGGATAAACATACATTTTTCTCTGTCGGCTCTGCTGCCATAAGATTCAAGCTGAGAAGTGTAATTGTTTATGGCACCTTCAAGGCACATGCCTATTTCTCCTTGGGCATTATGGCAATCCCCCTGTTTGCAAACAAATAGAAAAATTCTGAGATCTCTAATAAGGTTGTTCCTCGGATATTTCTTATATGTTGCACATCCTTCAGTTTATCACGAAGATGAGATAATTCTCTCGAGCAATCCATGTTATACCCATCTTATTATGGTAAAATCACAGATACATAAAAGTACCAAATTGATGGGAAATCAGAGAGTATTTCACTAAAAACAGAAGAAAAAAAAAACTCAAATTAAGTTTATCTTGGATAGAATAACTTACTGGAATAAACATAAGAACACTTATTGTCTTGCATGTCAATGAAGTGTAATGGACTTGACCAGGGATAGTGGAATCACATATGATCATCCCATGAACAAAGAGAAGCAAGATCACCCTCTGCATACTCAGGGAGCAGTTTCTTCACTGCCATTGATCATTCTTCACTTAGCAGTGGCTGCACTTGCCCATAGAAACAATAGTCGTTGTAAGTATCAAAATGTATATGTAAGTATATATATAACTCAAACAAATATCCTCACCCAGCTAATAGTCCCTAGACTCCAAACTAAACAACCCGTTATAAAGATTGACTAGGGCAGATGATAAACTAAATAAGTAATCCACCAAGTCAACTGCACTTTTGAAATGAGAGAGGAAGGCACATACAGTAATATTTCTCTGAATTGATGAGATCATAACCTCAAGGTCATCATCATAAAAATCTTTCATTGCACAATAACTTTAATCCAACTACAGGGCAGAGGATATTGTATTTACTTACATGATGCAAATTACTCTTTTGCCTGTACCAGTCTAATATGATTGTATTTCCACCTTCATCTGTACTGAATCCCACATGTAAACGCTGCAAATATATTTTTCACTAATCAGTATCAATGAATAAGTTCCCAATAAATTATCCATATCGAAAATGTAAAAATAGACAGGACATGACCTGATGAACATCTCCCATAAAATGAGAGAGAAATAGTAAAGCTTCTGTTAAGTTATCTGCAAGTTGTACAAATGGGTTGTCATTTTCTAATCATTCAGTGACTGCATATAGAAAATCCAGTTAATAATACAAAATGAAAATTTACCCGTTGACATCTCATGTATTTATTATTCAACGTCTTTCTAGGTCTCTTGGTTCATTTTCAATATTCTGAGCTTCATTCCACGTACTGAATGTTCACAGTTTATCACGAAGATGAGATAATTCTCTCGAGCAATCCATGTTATACCCATCTTATTATGGTAATATAGATTCTAGCACAGACTCGTGTAAACCCTAAACCCTGTTTTGATATACATCCTGAAGGTGATTGCATTGAATATGGATGTGATTACAGACCTCTATGTGAACCCCGTTTTGTGATGCACTTTAAAATTGCTAACTCCCAAGATGAAACCCTAAACCCTGTTTTGATATACATCCCGAAGGTGATTGCATTGAATATGGATGTGATTACAGACCTCTATGTAAAACCCGTTTTGTGATGCACTTTAAAATTGCTAACTCCCAAGATGAAACAAGATGTCAGCATGTTACTCGCGAACTGTGATGTACATTGAAATTGCTAACTTTCAAGTTGAAACAAAATGTCCATATCTCAAACACAAACGCCAGATGCATAAGTGAAAAAGTTAATCTGGATGCGTATGTGGAAAGGGAAAAGTTAATCCAGTGGTAAAGAAAGAAAGTAATTTTAAAGTTTACTAGGCTCGAAATAAATGAGGCTAAAAATAGTCTATGGCACCGGTTAAAAATAGGTTAGGGGACAGGTTAAAAATAGTTTAGGGGACCGAATAGTTTAGGGGACAGATTATTTTTCTGTCTGACACTTGTATTCTGCCTTTTATAAATATCAAATGAATTTACTTCTCCATCTGGACTCTCCATCTTACTCTTGTATTCTGCCATATATAAATATGAAATGAATAATAAGAAATTTCAAGCATAGTCAGAGTTCTACAATGATCTGCCATATATAAATATGAAATGAATAATAAGAAATTTCAAGCATAGTCAGAGTTCTACAATGATACAGGATTTGTGCATGGTGACATGATGGCTCTATATGTTTTGCCCAATTCCGAGTCAACTCAGATAATTGAGAAAACAACAATAAGTTCAAAATCAGAAAACATCTAGCACAGACTCGTGTAAACCCTAAACCCTGTTTTGATATACATCCTGAAGGTGATTGCATTGAATATGGATGTGAACCTCTATGTGAACCTCGTTTTGTGATGCACTTTAAAATTGCTAACTCCCAAAATGAAACCCTAAACCCTGTTTTGATATACATCCTGAAGGTGATTGCATTGAATATGGATGTGATTACAGACCTCTATGTAAACCCCGTTTTGTGATGCACTTTAAAATTGCTAACTCCCAAGATGAAACAAGATGTCAGCATGTTACTCGCGAACTGTGATGTATATTGAAATTGCTAACTTTCAAGTTGAAACAAAATGTCCATATCTCAAACACAAACGCCAGATGCATATGTGAAAAAGTTAATCTGGATGCGTATGTGGAAAGGGAAAAGTTAATACAGTGGTAAAGAAAGAAAGTAATTTTAAAGTTTACTAGGCTCGAAATAAATGAGGCTAAAAATAGTCTATGGGACCGGTTAAAAATAGTTTAGGGGACAGATTATTTTTTTGTCTGACACTTGTATTTTTCCTTTTATAAATATCAAATGAATTTACTTCTCCATCTGGACTCTCCATCTTACTCTTGTATTCTGCCATATATAAATATGAAATGAATAATAAGAAATTTCAAGCATAGTCAGAGTTCTACAATGATCTGCCATATATAAATATGAAATGAATAATAAGAAATTTCAAGCATAGTCAGAGTTCTACAATGATACAGGATTTGTGCATGGTGACATGATGGCTCTATAGGTTTTGCCCAATTCTGAGTCAACTCAGATAATTGAGAAAACAACAATAAGTTCAAAATCAGAAAACAAAAATAAGTTCAAAATCAAAGTTCGAGATCATTCAAGAAGAGTCAGGGGAGTTTGCTACATAATTAAACCATATTAGTGATTTGAGGGTGCAAACACAGTTGCAACATTTAATCCCTCTTACCACATAATTGATCCTGTGCAGCTCAAAAGTTAAATGGAATTATGCTCCTCAATTATAGGAAGAGTGGAAGTCTACACATTATAAGATTTAGACTTTTTCATGCAATATGACATAATCACCAGCAAATGTATTTTTTGGTCAAATTGCAATTTCTATGGCTGAAATTGTATTTTTGAACACCTAAATGGATTCAGCTGCTTCAAAACCCTAAACCCATATTATTTCACATGCAATCCTTCAAAACCCTAAACCCTTACTATTGCATTCGGAATTCTGCAATCTCAACGATTGAAATATCTGATCGCAGCATGTTTGAACAATGCGATTTTTCACTACCTATGACTTAGTTTTACGAGTTATTTCCCCACTTAATAGATCGTTGGTTAATCGCTGATTAAGATAAATTTATGCTGGAAAGAGCAGAAGGAAATGATATATTGACAAGTAACCTTGGGGGGCATCAGCCATCCGAGGAAGAAGCGAAACAGGGGATGATTCCCCATGGGAACAATGAGAACGCCTTCCCAATACAAGGATCTGGTGTGCCGATGGTGATACTCACGAGCAGGCACATACTCAATAAACTTGCCTCTCTTCAACGCAGTGGCAACATGGGTGTGGAACCAGGGCTTATACCACCATCCAATCTCATTAATCACATTCCCTTTGCGCGTCGCCTCTTCTCTTGAAGCATACCTGCCTGTTGTGATCATAGCATTTGTGTCGTTGAAGATCATAGTTTCAACAAAATCAGGCACCTGCACAACAATCAAATGATAAACACCATTTCATCAAAAAGAGGACAAAATGCCAATAGTGCTTTGCCAGCTCTGTGAAAGTGGGTAACTAAGACAATCCCAAATCCCACCAAAAATCAAATCCTGGTGAGTGATATGCCCTGCCAAGATTCCAGTCCTACCAAAATTCAAATCTCGGTAAAGTGAAATGACCTACCAAGATTAGTCCTACCGAGTGACATTTAAGATTCAAATCCCACAAAAAGACATTTGGTCTTTGTGATCAAATTTACCTTTTCTTCGTAATAGTTTTGAGGGAGGCAGTAAGATTCCAGGTAGTGGCTGGCAATGTCGTCTAGGGTACCGGTCACAGGACTGTAAGTGACCTTCATGTATTCCTTGATGAGATTGAGTCAGAACTCGGCTCCGACAAGCAAGCCAATGGAGCCATGCGACCAGGGCACTGCATGGAAGAGATCAGAGTACTCATTGTCAGAAGTGGCCCTGACCAGAGCCCCATCAGCCAAGACGAGCTCATAGGCAACGCAGGTATTGGAGAAGAGGCCAAACAGGTGGCTGCTTCCCTTGACGCCGTAGCCATTGATGACCCCGCCCACAGTGAGATCATCGAGCTCGGGGAGCACCTGGGGTGCCACCTCATATGAAAGCCCTGCCATTACAGGTTGAGTCTCATGCACAGCTGCTGAGACCCACCCGACCTCCAATCAGGGAAACCAACTCCCACAGGGACACCCTGTTGCAAAACATCCCTTAAATCTGGAGGAAAATTGAAGCCAAAAGTAGCTTCAATTCTCACGAATTCTTCATCTCAGAGGCCTTTCTCAATGGGGGCTTTTTGCTTCGTGTTCAGATGCTGAATAGCATTCCCTGCAAAAACAGAAAAGGAATCCAGTCCCTTCCCCTTCCCTTCCTTCTTCCTTGACATTGAGGTCGCCAACATCTTACCCCGATATGAGGTAATCCACCTTCACCACCACGTTTTCCACCTGCAACACGCACCAAAGCATTACACATATATGAAAAAAACTACTACCAATGATTTTAGCGACAATGAGGCACAAAGATTGTACCAATTGCATTTTCCAGCAGCAATGCATTGCTTCTCTGAAATCCCAAAAGCTTCTCTGAAATCCGAGAATGTCCAGTCGCTCAATGCTCTACCTTCTACATTTTCTCTTTTCATTTTCTATATTTCATAACTGAATTGTAAACTCACTTTTCTATCTAAGGGTTGCAAATGTTTCAATCTTCTAACATATAATCTAAGGGTTTCACATTATGACACGATGCACATCAACAAAGTTGTTTTCAAATAATAACGCCTTACGGCGTAATAAATTATATTGTAAATATCAACAATAAAGTTAGATTTTTATTTTTTTTTGTAAACTAATGTCAATTGACTCAATGTAATTTATTTAACTATTTAACCGCTTTTTTAAAATAGGCCATTCACTTGAAATAAACGCAAACATATTCTGCTCATCAAATGCATGCTCTTACTCGTATATTTTTCTGCTGCTTCTTAATTTCTAATGCTCTTCTACAGATGTTGGATCATTGGTGGAGCAATAACATGATCGAAATTAGAGCAGCAAAGAGAAAATGTGTGCTTGCATAAAACCCTTTGAAAGAGCAGCAGAAATTTGAAGTATCTTCATGTGAAGAAGGAGAAGTGAGAGAACCATTTCTTGAGAAGAAACCTGAGATTTTAAAAATAAAAGTGAACTGCGTACACGGTGACGCATTCGAGACATATATACAGTGAGTTATTTACGCAGCCCAGATGTTGATAAAAAGCGTTAAGACAACTGAGAAAATTTACGTCAATCTCCGTCACACGCGGGCATAGAGCCTCAACAAGAGCATTAACCAAATTCCATTGCAGCAAGCTGATTAAGTGCACGAACTTTCAAGTCCACTTCTTACATGAAACGTTTTGGGACAAGAAGTTGTTTGAAAAGTCAAAAAGTCGAGTTATTTTTGGTGTGAGAAAAGTATTAGTAAGGCATAAAGCAACCATGAATATTGTTTTTCAAAGTTTGAAAATGCTCATATCTATGGGTTTTAACTTTTTTGAATAAAGGTTTACAAAAGCTTTTGGAACAGTGTTGGGCTTGTAGATAAATTGTAAACTCATTCGGTTGTGGAAGGTGAGCACCAGAGAAGCCACGAAGAAAGATGTCTGTAAGTCGATTTTCTTGTTGAGGCAGAGACAACAAATACTCAAAAATGAGAGAAAAGCCAAAAGACTAGAAAGTTCAGCTCAAAGTCCCTTTTTTTTTTTTAAATTGTTTCAAGATAACGCACTCTAGGCAATCAATCTAGAGCGCTATAGTGTAGGCCCAGAAATATGGATCCCCGTTAGTTCAAAGCGTTACTAACACTGGAGTCCAGTGCAATGAAACACGTTAGTCTATATTCCTTAACACGATTTCAACTACTGGCGGGCCCGTAGCAGTAAATGTTGCGTTAAGGTGATAGACATAAAAAGGTACGAAGGGACCACTCTAGTTGGAAAGTTCTAGTAATTTGGGATATACATATTTAGATGTACGTAAGTCATTGTTTTTAAAAACAAAAGAAAGGAGTTGTTTTTAGTTTGATTTTTTGGAGTTTTCATTCCGCGAAAAAATTTGAGGTAAAATCATAATTTATGTTATTTAAACTGTTTTTTTCACTAAAATATAGATTGAGCACCCTAAAAAACCCTCAGGGCACTTTGATTGTGCAAAGTTATCCATTAAATTTCTGTTTTCAATAAATTTGTGCCGAATTTTAGAGAAATTACACTGGAAAAATCTATTAAAGGGTTCATGTAATCCTTTTTAAAGGGACTTTTTTGAGGTTCATGTTATAAAAACCCATGGAATTGTTTTTAAAGTATTTTAAAAGGAATATTTTTATGAAAAAGAGATTTAAAAAGGGGGTATTGTTCAGATTAGCTTTAGGCATTATGATATTTTTGTGAAAACCTTATGAAAGTGTTGCCTCACTAAAGATTTTTTGGAAGCAAGATCTTTGTTCAATATTTGTAGACTGATTTGTTTGTGGAATCTAAGTAACAACATCATTTTTATTGCAATTTGTTGTGATGTATAAAATTTGCGTTACTTGTTGAGTTGTAGTGAGGCAACACTCAACAAATGGGAAAATCCAAGAGGCTAAGAAGGCTAAAGCGACAACACAAAATTTTGGAAATATTTTTAGATTTGGAAGTGAAGAGGGAAAATGATGCCTTTGCATTCAAATGCATAAAATAATCTCAGGATTAAAGCATTCTTCCTCTGATTTCAAATGCCAAGACAACCAAGGAGGCCTAGGACACCCTTGAGAGGTGTTTTGGTGTAAATGGAAGTATTGAAGTTGAAGATGAAGGTGGATCTATAGGAGCATATCTATAGTGAACTGAAAAGATTTTTGAATCCAATTCTGTTCAACCACAAGACGATGATGTATGTGAAGAAGTTGAAGAAGAAAGAGAGAAGGAGAACATAGATGCTCATGAACCTGACTATGCATAGACATCAGTGGATGAAAGATTGATGAACCTACAAATAGAGCTTGCTGAGGAAAATCTGGCAATTCGAGCAACATAGCTTACCCATGACAATTTGGTGAATCTGGCAACACAGCTTGTTGATGAAAATGTGGTGAATCAAGTAACGAATCTTTCTATCCTTCTGTTTTTATCCCTTTTGGGAGCAAAAAGAGGCTAGATAGAGGTTTCTGACTGTTCTAAAGCCATTGGAGATATGAGTACAACCATTTTAGCACAGTAACTTGATGTAAACACAAGTTCTTCTGTTTTTATCCTTTTTGGGAGCAAAAAGAGGCTAGATAGGGGTTTCCGACTGTTCTAAATCCATTGGAGATATGAGTACAACCATTTTAGCACCGTAACTTGATGTAAACACCATGTTTTGAACATAAGGAAAGATACCCAACCATAGGAAGTTGGATTAGGAGATGTAGCATCAGAGGGGTGAACTCCTTCATCATTTGTTGTTTTGTGTTCACTGTTATGGTGATATTGTTTGTTGTTTACAACAAAAACTAAGTTTAATCTTCATGTCTATGTGTTTATGAATTTGATAAATTAGGCTTAAACTCTAATTGAATCACTTGTAAAATTTACATAAACTTCAAGCTACTCTACATACATATCATTTTCGTATCAAACCTTAGGTTTTATTTGTTATTATGAAGGTTTAAATTTTTTCAATTGTATGTGATGCTTACAAGGTTGAAGCTCAAAAGAGGAGAATAAAATCTTGTGGTTGAAAATCCTTAAGTGAGGTCAATGATAAGCAGATAAAGGTTACACCTTGAAAAATTCTACCTCAAGTTGTAGTTGAAGCTTCAACAGGTATGTCACATGAAGGAGATCTTATAGCATGTCAGAGGACAAAAAATGCTTTAGAAAATTATTTTTTGATATCACACAAATCATGAAAGTTCTCTATCAGGAGAGAAGCACAAGGTTGTAATGGGAGAGCTCCAATCCTCCAAAGGGATTGAATTATTCAAAGGGAGAACGAGGAGGTGGATATAAGAAACCAAAAGGTAATGGGGTTGGTGACAAAACACCTTTCACAAAAATATTATATTAACCTCCGTCCTCACCGCCATCTTCAGCACCATCTTCTTCGACAACAAGGCCTTCACAAAAACCTCCACATTATCCAAAAGGTCATGGTAAATTTCATTTTTGAGGCTTGACATTAAGTTTAATTTTCCTATGTATGAGGAGAGGTAGATGTTGAAATATTTGATAATTGGGTATGTCAGCTTAAAGTGTATCGCATGATATAAAGAATCAAGGATGATGACACCAAGATTCAACTTGCTTCATTAAGATTGGAAGGTACAACACTTATTTGGAGGGATGTCAAAACTCAAGAGAACATGAAGAAACATGGTGAGATATTAACCTCTTGGAATGACTTGGTTTCTTCCTTGAGAATACAATTTTATCAATTAGCATACATGGAAAAAACTATAATTGGCTGGCCAAAATTTATTTAAGGAAAAGGAGAAAGTGTGCAAAGCTATACTGAAGAATTTAGGAGAATAGCACTAATTTTGGTTGTAGATTTGACTTCTCAAGAAAATTTTTTGATATAAATTGGAGGTTTGCGTAGTTACATAAGACATACTCTTCTCATGTTTAATCCTTAAAATGTAGATGAAGTTTGTGTACAGGCCACACATCTAGAGGCAAGAGGAAAACATGTTTCATATGATACAAGTGAGAAAACCTTTGAGTATGGAGAGAAATAAAATGGTAAGTTGAAGGGTAAAGTTAAGAAAAAATCATCCATTAATATGGAGAAAGAAAAACTCACATGAAAATGTTGTTCCAAAGATGGATATGGTGAATATCATTTCTAGAAACTTCATCTAGAAATGAGACCCAAGAAGTTGAAAAACAAGGAGAAGGAGAAGAGAGCTACAACAACACAATACGATTTAGGTTTTTATTCCGAATATGAAATAATTATTACATAAATTGGCTTGAAAATTAAGGAAATGCAAGTAATAGTTCTTGAAATTGTCTCAATAGTACTCAAGATGATGAAACAAGAATTGCACTTTTCCATGTTAGAGTTTTTTGAAAGCATACCAAGATTGACACCCTATTTGATAGTTGTTCAAAAGAAAATATTATTTGTGAAGACTTAGTCAAGAAGTTGAGTTTAGAGACCATTCCTCATACAAGAACTTATCCCTTGGGTTAGATATGTAAGAATGCCAATTTGTAGGTGACGAGGAAGTGTATACTTAGATTTGAAATCACTGCAAACATTCTTGATGAAGTTGAACTTTATGTTGTTCCGCATGATATTTTTGGTATTGTTTTGGGTAGCTCATATCTTTATGATAGGAGAGAAATATTTCATCACCATGAGAATAAATATAACTTGTTCAAGGATGGGATTGAGTACATTGTTAGAGCGTAGAGTAAGAGGATGAATTTGTCTCTTATACATGTTGGACAAATGAAGTCAATTTTGAATGATAGTCAAACTTATGCTTTGTTAATGTTCAAGCATGAAGATGTTGTCAATGAGGCCTTTCAAGGAGATGCATCAAATGAAAAATATGATTTCATTGAGGTTTATAATGTGTGTGATAATATGTTTCACGAATCTAAAATTTTTCCTCCTATAAAAGGTAAATAAGATAAGGTAAAATTGCAGTAGCATGCATCATTGTTGAGTAGTGACATGAACAAGATGCCAGTGGAAAAGAGTGCAACGGTCAAAGTACAAGTGCCAAAGAAATTTGACAAAGAGGGAATTGGGTCCAAAAGTCCTTCTTGCGAGTTTAACAGAGTGTTGTATTTGAAATGGGATGTTGCATGGTGATGGCGATCACATTTGGTCAAGATTCAAGCCAAGCACAAGACTACACACGTTAAATGATGTCAACAATTTTCAAGGTGAGAAGAATTTGAAGGTGCTTATGTTTCCTTTAATTGAAGACCGAGGAGGGAACATGCTTGTTCCTTTTAAGGATAGGTTTTTTTTCTTGCAAATTCTCGGAAATTTCAGCAAGATGGTATCTACAACAGCATGTCAAGGTCTTCAAAGTCAGGGAAAATGATCAGTTTCAAGAAAAGCTCCAAATGCCGCATTCAAAAAATTTTCAATGGATAGAGACTAGAAGGGTGAGGGATATGAACCACCATATATTTATAGACAAAAAAAGATATTTTGGAGGTCCAAAAGTTTCCAGTTGGGAGGAATGATCTGGTGGATCAAATTTATGCCCAAACTTCAAAATTCTCAAAATGGAATGAAACTAGTGTGCTTGAGTAGACCTCCGCACCCTAAATCCGACATAATTCCTTTTGCGAAAAACTCACTCTGTATGCTCCTGCGATTGCAATCTATTGATTTAGGTTAAAAAAAATAAAAATTGGATGCACACGGTTGTCGAGTAAGCAATTCAAACTACTGAATGGACCCTGACTATGCATGGTTGACTTGATTTTTTGTGCCTATGACAGTGCACCATTTGTTGCATTTACATTCATTTTAATTTGGTCTATTTCTATTAGTTGATGATCGAACCAGCCAGGGATTTCCACATGGACCAACCACAGGTCACCACGTGGTACCTTAGTGGCAAAAAAAAAATGTATGTTATAAGTCCGAAAGCACCTCCAATGCAATTAAACATAGAACATTCGAGAATAAAATATCAATGCCCAACCAATGTGCCACCAGAATGAGTTAACCTATATAGTCTAATACCTTTATTTGAAGGATATGTTGTGCGCATTTTGGGGATGGGTCAGGGCTAGCCCCATCTTTGGCCACCCCACCCATAAGAGATAAGGGGCGGAACCAGGGGCCAAGGCTTAGCATGAACCCTCACCCCCATATATAATAAATTATTGAGTTCTTAATCGTTAGAGGGAAAATTAGGTGTGTCACAATTTACGTTGGTAGTTGGAGAAAAATTAACTCCAGTAGCACTTTTTGGGGCGAAATTGTAGGGCAGATTGCACGCAAGGAGAATTTGTAGGACAAATAGCTCAAGAACTTGGGAGGATCATAACTTCTTCAGCTTGTAACCTTTTTGGGAGCCAAAATAGGCTAGAGGGAGACTTTTTAGTGTTCTGAAGCCATTGGAGTTACTATTAGAACCATTTGAACATTGTATGTTGATGTAAACACCATTTTTTAAGCATAATGAAAGAGGCCCAACCATTGGAAGTTGGACTAGGAGATGCAGCCCAGGAGAGGTGAACTCCATTATCATTTGTTGTTATGTGTATTTTTTTATGGTGACATTGTGTCTTATTTACTGAAAAAACTGAGTTCACCTTTCATGTTTATGTGTTTATGAATTTGATAAAAAAACTTCAAACTCTAATTGAGTCACTTACAAAATTTACATAATCTTCAAGAAACTTCACATACATATCCCAACTTGTTTGCAGAAGCACAAGTTAGTGAAGAAGAGACGGAGATAGGGATAATGACAGAGACATAAACAAAGATAAAGACATATGCAAAAAAATAAACCCAGAAAGAGAAAACAAAGATAGATACAAACGCAGAGGCAATGAAGGAAGCATAAGAGGAGAAACATGTCATTGCAGTGAAAAAATAATAGAACCAATATGGTTTTGTAAATATTTTTAATTCTAATGTTGATTTAAAATGTGTAGGTAAACAAAACTATTACTAAGAAGAGTTAAAGTTTCTTGAAACATGGCTTGCAACACCATGTCTAGATGAGGTCTACAAAGAAGTTGTAGATATTAATGTTGAAGACAACATGCATGATGAACACATACATGAAATTTTGAGGTGTTTTAGTTTTTAAGATATAACTTGTTATTCACATCTTATGTTATGGAAGATTGAGGATGAAAAACACACTACAAAATATAATATGTGGCAATGGCCCACATACAAGTCATTTTTTGAAGAAATCCAGGATATGTTTGGACATCCTGGAACAATAGAAGAGTTGGACTAGAAAATGAAGACACTAAGGTTTGAAGGATACAACAAAGAGAAAATGTTGGAACAACTTAGAGGCTATAGGATCTGGAAGAAGAGAAGAAGAAAAATAAATCTAGTTGAAGCCAATTTTTTAAATTCTAAGCCTCGTTAATAAATAGACCAACATGTATCTTAATTAAATTTTTATGTGATATTAATTAAGGAGAGTGTTGGAGAATCTAATTCCAACCACATGCTACCTATCAAAACCATCCATCCAAGTGTCCTAGTTCAGTTTCTCTTAGTCCAGTTTAGTTCAGTCTCACTATAGTAATTTATTGTTAATATGTCCAATATAATCTTATTTAACTAATTCATAATATTGAGAATAGAAATATTCTTCTCCATTTCTTTTTTATTTTCAATTTTTGTCATATGTGACATAGGTATGTATGTTATACATACTCATTGTCATCGCTAAGAAAACATATTTTTCTAATTTCCATTGCTCTCACATTCCGTGACAATTGTACCAATCTTCGTTTTTTGGGTAGCACTCTGACTTGCCTTTCCTATCCATCCATATGCATTTTGTGCCTCCTAATTTGTCGATAGTGAAAAGAAATACTACATTGACACTTCAATGAAGCAACTAGCTACTCACCCAACATCTAAGTTTTTGATTTTTTAAAATTTCAGTTGCTCTAGGCGCTCTCCTATGCATGTAATTTTTTAATTCGCATGTAATTTTTGAACTTTTAAAAATACCTCTTGAGCATGTAATTTTTTAACTAGCATGTAATTTTTGAATTTTTAAAAATTTAGTAAACTTGCTCTGAACTTTCTTTGACATCACTATTTGCACAGTTATCTCAATGGACAGGAAATCTTGGGAGATGGGGACGGTATTTTTATACTTCTCTTTCAACATGTATCAGACCTTTTCATTTACGAAATTCCTCCATATTTACATAAAACGATGATGCTAGCAATACACTCCATATGAATATGCCTGGGTGTAATTGACAGATGAATTAGGTGATTTATTGAGTATTGTATTTCATATTGGATATTTCAAGCTTGAAATGGATAGTTGCGTTCTACTATCCCATCATGGGATGAAATTCATAAAACAAATTTTTTTGGGATATTCGTTTCATTAAAGCATGGATTCTTCTTTTGGATTTTTCTTTATTAGATTTGAAACTCTTTTTTCATGATCATTTCATAAGAAACTGTGCTTCATTGATTTGCTCTATTTTATGCTTGTGAGGCACAACTATTTAAGTGGGTAGCACTTAGAGTAAAAGAGCTGAAGGTTTTCTTGATTGGTTGTGCGATTGAGGTATTGGGAGCATAACATTTGTATCAACCAATGATTTGTGAATTACAGTATGTGTAACCATGGTTGTAGTGTTTAGTTTTCTTTAACCGATACACATTTATGAGTTATGCATGTGGTGAAGAAGAGAAGAGTGGAAAGGAGTTGATTATAGTTTCAACATGCCTGGCTACCCAATTTTTAGTTCATTTCTGTCATGGTCTACTTCCCAAAGTAATTGTTTTGGTGGAAATCATGATTGATTTATGGCTTTGATATTTATAACTGCCATTTTACACCCATGATTTTATAGTTATGACTGTGAAAATATAGGTGGTCATGATCCAATTCGGTTTAGTAGTGTTGGAAATATTGAATACAACAATACAGATAGGAATGCGTTCGCCCGACAACACAAAGAATGCAAAATTACTATAGAAATTAAAATTCACAGAGAGACAACGCAAACACAGGAGAGGAACAATTTTTTTTTCTATTCCATCATTCAAAAACATATGAAATTACATGGTGTTTATAAAAAACTGGCTGAAGCCTGAGCATTAAAAGAATTCAATGCAGAATCGGAAATTCAATAACCAAATCATCCTTCTTCCTGTTATTTTGTTTTCTACACGAAACAACGTACAAAACACAAATTTCCAGACCTAAAATTTTATGGGTTTCAGCTGCAAAAGCACATCACATCCAGCTCTCCCTTGCAAATTGACGATCTTAACTTTTAACTGGTGCAATACGTTACTGCGGAGGGACCTCGGGGTACAGTTCAATCATCGGTGTTGTGCCCTCGCAGTAGATATCAATTGTTGATCTCGGTCAAAGGACACTCGACGAGGTCAACAATGAATGCACCCTTTTCTTTAAAAAACAAGATGCTTGTTCCTTCGGGTTACCATTGATCTGAGATCAACGGTGACTGTGCCCATTGATTTGCATTGGTGTTAACACATCGAATTGCAGATAATTTAACTTACAGGCGGTTGGAAAAAGGTAAAACTTGAAACTTTCAAAGTGCGGGTTGCGGGCGCACTAAAAGATAAGTGGAAAGAGTTCCGAAGTGAGGTGAGGTTTGTGGGTCCCGCCAGATCGCGTCGGAGGAATTTTAACTTCGGCAAAATGTTAAGACTTGCAAATTAAAATTTACATACTGCGATCTACAGGGAGATAGATGGCGGTGAGTGAAAAGTGCATAAAGAAATGGAAATGGCAGAATGCAAAGGATTTGAGGGTTTTGAAAAATGCGATGGAGGTAAGTGTCGGTCTTGCAGATATCGCATAGGCAAGGAAATAACTTATGGTGGAAGGCTTAAGAGTTAAAACAAAAAAGTTTCGGGCGCAAAGTTGCGAGAAATGGTAAGTAAATGCGGTAGGTAAGAAATAAATGGAGAGTATGGTTGTGGTAATATTCTTTGATCTTTTGCATGAAGCACCTCCGATTTGAAATATGGCTTCTTATCCTTTCTGCAAAAAAATTCAATTCAATGTGGGCTGCTGCCACTTCTTATTCATGGCGGTGGTTGGGAGTATTTCCAACACTCCCCCTTAGTCACAAATGCCACCATAAATCATTTCCAGAAACTGTCTCAGATAAATAAAAATTCTTTATCCAAATGGCTTTCTGAGGATATCAACAAACTATTCCTTTGACCGACAATGTTACAAAACCATTTCACCATTGTTAACTAGTTCTCTTATAAAATGGTACTTTACATCAATATGCTTTGTTCTCTTTTGGAAAATAGAATTATTTGAAAATGCAATTTCTGAGTTGTTATCACAATATTTTTTTCTTCCTTTGTCTTTCCCATGACATAAATCTCTCAACATCCTTCTCATCCAAACTACTTGACATGGTGTTGTTGTTGCTGCTACATACTCAGCTTCTGCTGTTGATAATGAAACTATTGGTTGCTTTTTGGAAGCCCATGAAATGGCTCCCGATCGCAAATGAAAGAGATACCCTTCTGTGCTCTTTCTTTCAACTACACTTCCAGCCCATTCACTTCCGGTGTCACCGATCAGCTTAAAATTATCAGATGTGGAGTATAGAACACCATACTCCTTTGTTCCATTCACATACCTTAAAATTCTCTTGTGTGCTTTCTAATGTGTCTCCTTTGGCATCTCAATGAATTTGGATATCAAGCTTACTGCATACATCATATCAGGCCTGGTTGCAGTCAAATACATTAGACTTCCAACCATACTCTTGTACAACGTTGGATCAACATTCTTGATGCAATCTTCCTTGCTCAACTTCAACCCCATGAGAGTTGGAGTTGTTGCTGCTCAACTTCAACCTCAACTTCAACTTCCTTCCCTTCTAATACGTATGATAGGTACCTAGCATATTCACTTTTTATAAAGGAGTTGTTTAAATTGGGTCCTTTTGGAGATTATGTCCATAATATTTGAAAATAAAAAATAAGTGGAGTAGAAGATTCCTCTTTTCAATATTCAAAATAGTTAAATAGATTACCTTGTAAATATCAACAATAAATAAC
Organism: Pinus albicaulis; assembly: GCA_034641835.2. NCBI lineage: Eukaryota > Viridiplantae > Streptophyta > Pinopsida > Pinales > Pinaceae > Pinus > Pinus albicaulis. Next base: position 33,604,932 of record CM076572.1, on the reverse strand, counting down.
GGACTTAAGATTTTAATTTTTTTTATAGGCTAATGTTAATTGACACAATGTAATCTAGTTAACTATTTAACCGTTTCTTTAAAGTAGGCGATTGACTTGAAATAAATGCAAACATATTATGCTCATCAAATTCATGCTCTTACTCATATATTTTTCTGTTGCTTCTTGTTTTCTATTGCTCTTCTAAAGATGTTGGATCATTGGCGGAGCAATAATATGAGCGAAATTAGAGCAGTAAAGAGAAAATGTGAGCTTGCATAAAACCCTTTGAAAGAGCAGCAGAAATTTGAAGTATCTTCATGTGAAGAAGGAGAAGTGAGAGAGACATTTCTTGAGAAGAAAGCTAAGATTTTAAAAATAAAATTAAACTTCATACAAGGTAACACATTCGAGAGATATATCGAGTGAGTTATTTATGCAGCCCAGAGGTTGATAAAAAGCGTTAAGACAACTGAGAAAATTTACGTTGATCTCTGTCACACACGGGCATATAGCCTCAAGAATAGCATTAGCCAAATTCCATTGTAGAAATCTAATTAAGTGCACAAAGTTTGAAGTCCACCTCTTACATGAAACGGTTTGGGACCACAAGTTGTTTGAAAACTAAAAGAGTCGAGTTTTTTTTTGTGTAAGAAAAGTATTCGTAAGGCATAAAGAAACCATGAATATTGTTTTTCAAAGTTTAAAAATGGTCATATCTATGGGTTTTAACTTTTTTTGAATAAAGGTTTACGAAAGCTTTCGGAAAAGTGTTGGGCTTGTAGAGAAATTGTAAACTCATTTGGTTGTGGAAGGTGATCACCAGAGAAGCCATGAAGAAATATGTCTGTAGGTCGATTTTCTTGTTGAGGCAGAGTCAACAAATACTGAAAACTGAGAGAAAAGCCAAAAGACTAGAAAGTTCAACTCAAAGGTTTTTTTTTTTTGAAATTGTTTCAAGATAACGCACTCAAGGCAATCAATGTAGAGCGTTATAGTGTAGGCCCAGAAGTATGGATCCCCGTTAGTTCAAAGCGTTACTAACACTGGAATCCAATGCAATGAAACACATTAGTTCATATTACTTAACATGATTTCAACTACTCGCGGGCTCGTAGCACTAAATGTTCCGTTAAAGTGATAGACATAAAAAGGTACGAAGGGACCACTCTAGTTGGAAAGTTCTAGCAATTTGGGATATAGATATTTAGATATACGTAACTCACTGTTTTTAAAAACAAAAGAAAGGAGTTCTTTTTAGTGCGATTTTTTGGAGTTTTCGATTCCGTGAAAAAAATTGAGGTAAAATCATGATTTATGTTATTTAAACTAGTTTTTTCACTGAAAATATGGATTGAGCACCCTAAAAGACTCCTAGGGCACTTTCATTGTGCAAGGTTACCCATCAAATTTCTGTTTTCAATGAATTTGTGTCGAAGTTTAAAGAAATTACACTGGAAAAATCTATCGGAAAAGCCTTCAAAAGAATAAGGGCTTATATAGTATTTGAATGAGGTGGTATTATTAAAGGGTTCATGTAATCCTTTTTAAAGGGAATTTTTTGAGGTTCATGTTATAAAAAGCCATGGAATTGTTTTTAAAGTATTTTAAAAGGGATATTTTTACGAAAAAGAGATTTAAAAAGGGGTATTGTTCAAATTAGCTCTAGGCATTATGATATTTTGTGAAATCCTTATGAAAGTGTCGCCTCACTAAAGAATTTTTGAAATCAAGATCTTTGTTCAGTATTTGTAGACTGATTTGTTTGTGGAATCTAAGCAAAAACATCATTTATATTTCAATTTGTTGTGATGTATAAAATTTGTGTTACTTGTTGAGTTCTAGTGAGCCAACACCCAACAAATGGGAAAATCCAAGAGGCTAAGAAGGCTAAAGCAACAACACAAAATTTTGGAAATATTTTTTAAATTTGGAAGTGAAGAGGCAAAATGATGCCTTTGCATTAAAATGCATAAAATAATCTAAGGATTGAAGCATTTTTCCTCTGATTTCAAATGCCGACAAAACCAAGCAGGCCAGTGGTACCCTTGAGAGGTGTTTTTGTGTAAATGGAAGTATTGAAGTTGAAGATGAAGGTGGATCTATAGGAGCATATCTACAGCGAAATGAAAACATTTTTGAATCCGATTCTGTTCAACCACAAGACGATGATGTATGTGAAGAATTTGAAGAAGCAAGAGAGAAGGAGAACATAGATGCTCATGAACCCCACTATGCACAGACATAAGTTGATGAAATATTGATGAAACTACAAATAGAGCTTGCTGAGGAAAATCTGGTGATTCGATCAGCATAGCTTGCTCATGAAAATTTGGTGAATCTGGCAACACAACTTGTTGATGAAAATGTGGTGAATCAAACAACGAATCTTGTTGATGAAAACTTGGTGAATCGAACAACGGAGGTTGTCAAGGATAATGAAGTTGGAATTGGAGCAGTCAATGTCAATGTAAGCTTTGATAAATATTTTTTCCCTAATGATGAATGGTTGCATAAGATGCAACAAAAACATGATATCGACGTGATGCTATTTGGTGAGATAATCTCACCCGAGTCAGAAAACAAAGTTGAATACAACCTCATCTAGTGGATCAAATTTATGCTTAATATTCAAAGTTATTAGAATGGAACGAAACAAATACTTTTGCATATATTTCATCGCTATAAACCTGGTGCAACTTGTTTCATAAAAAACTGACTCAGTATGCTCCTGCAATCACGCTCTGTTTGTTTGGGTAAACAACATTTTTTTTTTCTTTTCGATGTACAATGTTGTTCGGTCAATAGTCTGTACTACTAACTAGACCCTAATTGTGCATGGTTGAGTTGAATTTTTCGTCCTGTGGGAGTGCACCACTTGTCACATCCATATTGGTTTTAATTTGGTGTGCTTCGATTGGTTTTTGTTCAGAAAAACCAGGAAATGCCACGTGGGCCAAAAATAGGTCACCACGTGGTGCGTGGTGACCAACAAAAATTTATGTTAAAAGTATGAAAGTACCTCCAACGGAATTGAACATAGAATCTCCGATTAGCAAGAACGACGCCCAACCAACGTTCCACAAGAATGACTTAACCTATATAGTCTAAAAATTTTATTTGAAGGATATGCTCAGTGTGTTTGGGGGGTGGGTGGGGGCTTGCCCCATCCCTAGTTACCACACCCATGGGAGATAATGGACGAGACCAAGGGCCAAGGCTTATTCCACCCCCCCCCCCCCCCTCGCCCCTCGATATATAAAAAATGATTTGGTTGTTAGTCGTTAGAGGGAAAATTAAGTGCCGTGCAGTTTGCACCAGTAGTTGCAGAAAAAATTGCTCTATTAGCACTTTTGGGGGGAATTTGTCGGGCGGTTTGGAGGGAGGGGAATTTATAGGATGAATAGTTGAACAACTTGGGATGATCACAACTTCCTCTGTTTTTATCCTTTTTGGAAGCAGAAAGAGGCTAGATAGGGGTTTCTGACTATTCTGAAGCCATTGGAGATATGAGTACAACCATTTTAGCATAGTAAATTGATGTAAAAACCATGTTTTGAACATAATGAAAAAGGCCCAACCATAGGAAGTTGGATTAGGAGATGTAGCATCAAAGGGGTGAACTCCTTCATCATTTGTTGTTGTGTGTTTGCTATTATGGTGATATTTTTTGTTTTTTACAACATAAACTAAGTTTAATTTTCATGTTTATGTGTGTATGAATTTGATAAATTAGGCTTAAAACTCTAATTGAATCACTTGTAAAATTTACATAATCTTCAAGAAACTCTATATACATATCATTTTGGTATCAGACCTTAGTTTCTCTTTGTTATTATGAGAGTTTAAATTTTTTCAATTGTATGTGATGCTTAGAAGGTTGAAGCTGAAAATAGGAGAATGAAATCGTGTGGTTGCAAATCCTCAAGTGAGGTCAATGACAAGGAGATAAAGGTTATGCCATGAAAAATTCTACCTCAAGTTCTAACTGAAGCTTCAACAGGTATGTCACATGAAGGAGATCTTATTGTATGTCAAAGGACAAAAAATTCTTTAGAAAATTATTTTTTGATATCACACAAATCGTGAAAGTTCTCTATGAGGAGAGAAGAACAAGGTTGCAATGGGAGAACTCCAATCATCCAAAGGGATTGAAGTATTCAAAGGGAGAACGAGGAGGTGGAGATAAGAAACCAAAAGTTAATGGGGTTGGTGACAAACGACCTTTCACACCACCATTATCTTAACCTCCATCCTCACTGCCATCTTTAGCACCATCTTCTTCGACAACAAGGCCTTCACAAAAACCTCCACATTATCCAAAAGGTCATGGTAAAATTCCATTTTTGAGGCTTGACATTAAGTTTAATTTTCTTATGTATGAAGGAGAGGTAGATGTTGAAATATTAGATAATTGGGTATGTCAGCTTAAAATATATTGCATGATACAAAGAATCAAGGATGATGACACCAAGATTCAACTTGCTTCATTAAGATTGGAAGGTACAACACTTATTTGGAGGGATGTCAAAACTCAAGAGAACATGAAGAAACATGGTAAGGTATTAACCTCTTGGAATGACTTGGTTTCTTCCTTGAGAATACAATTTTATCAATTAGCATACATGAAAAAAACTATAATTGATTGGCAAAAATTTAGGCAGGGAAAGGAGAAAGTGTGCAAAGCTATACTTAAGAATTTAGGATAATAGAGCTAATTTTGGTTGTAGATTTGACATCTCAAGAAACGTTTTTGATATAAATTGGAGGTTTGAATAGTTAAATAAGACATACTATTCTCATTTTTAATCCTTAAAATGTAGATGAAGTTTGTGTACAGGCCACACATCTAGAGGAAAGAGGGAAACATGTTTGATATGATACAAGTGAGAAAACCTTTGAGTCTGGAGAGAAATAAAATGGTAAGTTGAATAGTAAAGTTAAGAAAAATTCATCCATTAATATGGAGAAAGAAAAACTTACATGAAAATGTTGGTCTAAAGACGGATATGGTGAATATCATTTCTAGAATCTTCATCTAGAAATGAGACCCAAGAAGTTGAAAAACAAGGAGAAGGAGAAGAGAGCTACAACAACAAAATACGTTTTTGTTTCTTATTCCGAAGACGAAATAAATATTACATCAATTGGTTTGAAACTTAAGGACATCGCAAGTAATATTTCTTGAAATTCTCTCAATAGTACTCAAGATGATGAAACAAGAATTGTGCTTTTCCATGTTAGAGTTATTTGAAAGCATACCAAGATTGACACCCTATTTGATAGTGGTTCACAAGAAAATATTATTTGTGAAGACTTAGTCAAGAAATTGAGTTTAGAGACCATTCCTCATACAAGAACTTATCCTTTGTGTTAGATATGTAAGAATGCAAATTTGTAGGTGACGAGGAAGTGCATACCTAGATTTGCAATCACTACAAACTTTCTTGATGAAGTTGAACTTTATGTTGTCCTGCTTGATATTTATGGTATTGTTTTGGGTAGCTCATATATTTATGATAGGAGAGAAATATTTCATCACCATGAGATTAAATTTGACTTGTTCAAGGATGGGATTGAGTACATTGTTAGAGCGCAGAGTAAGAAGATGAATTTTGTCTTATACATGTTGGAAAAATGAAGAGAATTTTGAATGATAGTCAAACTTATGCTTTGTTAATGTTCAAGCATGAAGATGTTGTCAATGAGGTCTTTCAAGGAGATGCATCAAATGAAAAATATGATTTCAATGAGGTTTCTAATGAGTGTGATAATATGTCTCACGAGTCATGTTTCTCACGATTCTAACATGTTTTCTCCAATAAAAGGTAAACAAGATGGGGTAAAATTGCAGTAGCATGCATCATCGTTGAGTAGTGACATGAACAAGATGCCAGTGGAAAAGAGTGCAAAGGTCAAAGAACAAGTGCCAAAGCAATTTGACAAAGACGGAATTGGGTCCAAAAGTCCTTCTTGTGGGTTTAACACAGTGTTGGCTTTGAAATGGAGTGTTGCATGGTGATGGCGATCACATTTGGTCAAGAGTCAAACGAAGCACAAGGCGATACATGTTAAATGATGTCAACAATGTTCAATGTGAGAAGAATTTGAAGGTGTTTATGTTTCCTTTAATTGAATGCCAAGGAGGGAACGTTCTTGTTCCTTTTAAGGATAGGATTTTTTTCTTGCAAATTCTGGCAAATTGTAGCAAGATGGTATCTACAATAGCAAGTCAAGGTCTTCAAAGTCAGGGAAAACGATCAGTTTCAAGAAGAGCTCAACATGTCGCATTCAAACAATTTTTAGTGGATAGAGGCTAGAAGGGTGAGGGAGATGAACCCCCATATATTTATGGACAAATAAAGAGATTTTGGAGGTCCAAAAGTTTCCATTCGGGAGGAATGATCCGGTGGATCAAATTTATGCCCAAAATTAAAAATTCTCAGAATGGAATGAAACTAGCGTGCTTGAGTATACCTCCGTGTTATGAATCCAGCACAATTCATTTTTCAAAATACTCTCTTTGTATGCTCCTGCGATCATGATCTATTCATTTGGGTTAAAAAAAAAAATGGATGTGCATAGTTGCCGAGTCAGTGGTTCGAACTACTGACTGGACCTTGACTGTGCATGGTTGACTTGAATTTTTGGGCCTATGACAGTGCACCATTTGTTGTATTTACATTCATTTTAATTTGGTTTATTTCTATTGTTTTTTGGTTGGACCAACCAGGGATTGCCACATGGGCCAACCAGAGGTCACCACGTGGCACCCTAGTGGCCAAAAAAAAATGTATGTTATAAGTTCAAAAGCACCACCAACGGGATTAAACACAGAGCATTCGAGGATAAAATACCAATGCCCAACCAACGTGCCACCAGAATGAATTAACCTATATAGTCTAATATCTTTATTTGAAGGATATGTTGTGTGATTTTGGGGGGTGGGTTGGGGCTAGCCCCATATTTGGCCACCCCACCCATAAGAGATAAGGGGCAGGACTAGGGGCCAAGGCTTAGCATGAACCCTCACCCCAATATATAGTAAATTATTGAGTTCTTAATCGTTAGAGGGAAAATTAGGTGTGCCACAATTTACATTGGTAGTTGGAGAAAAAATCACTCCAATACCACTTTTGGGGGTGAAACTGTAGGGCAGTTTGCACACAGGGAGAATTTGTAGGACGAATAGCTCAAGAACTTGGGAAGATCATAACTTCTTCAGCTTGTATCCTTTTTGGGAGCAGAAATAGGCTAGATAGAGGCCTTTTAGTGTTCTGAAGCCATTGGAGCTACTAGTAAAACCATTTGAGCATTGTAGCTTGATGAAAAAACCATTTTTTAAGCATAACGAAAGAGGTCCAACCATTGGAAGTTGGACTAGGAGATGCAACCCAAGAGAGGTGAACTCCATTATCATTTGTTGTTGTGTGTATGTTGTTATGGTGACATTGTGTCTTATTTACTAAAAAAATTGAATTTACTTTTCATGTTTATGTGTTTATGAATTTGATAAAAAAGCTTCAAACCCTAATTGAGTCACTTGCAAAATTTACATAATCTTCAAGCAACTTCACATACATATCACAACCTGTTTTCAGAAGCACAAGTTAGTGAATAAGAGATAGAGATAGGGATAGTGACAGAGACATAAACAAAGATAAATACATATGCTAAGAAAGAAACCCAGAAAGAGAAAACAAAGATAGAGACAGACGCAGAGGAAATGAAGGAAGCACAAGAGGAGAAACATGTCATTGTAGAGCAAAAATAACAGAACCAATATGGTTCTGTAAATATTTTTAATTCTAACATTGATTTAAAATGTGCAGGTAAACAAAAAGTTTACAAAGAAGAGTTAAAGTTCCCTGAAACATGGCTTGCAACACCATGTCTAGATGAGGTCTACAAAGAAGTTGTAGATACTAATGTTGAAGACAGCATGCATGATGAAAACATCAATGAAATTTTGAGGTGTTGTCATTTTGAAGATATAAAATTTTATTCACATCTTATGTTGTGGAATATTGAGGATGAAAAACACAGTACAAAATATAATATGTGGCAACGGCCCACATACAAGTCGTTTTTGGAAGAAATCCAGGACATGTTCAGACATCCTGGAACAATAGAATACTTGCACTAAAAAATGAAGACACTAAGGTTTGAAGGATACGAAAAAGAGAAAAAGTTGAAACACTTAGAGGCTATAGGATATGGAAGAGGAGAAGAAGAAAAATAAATCTAGTTGAAGCCAATTTTTTAAATTCTAAGCCTCGTTAATAAATAGACCAACATGTATCTTAATTAATTTTTATGTCATTTTAATTAAGGAAAGTGTTGGAGAATCTAATTCCAACCACATGCTACCTATCAAAACCATCCATCCAAGTGTCCTAGTTCAGTTTCACTTAGTCCAGTTTAGTTCAGTCTCACTACAGTAATTTATTGTTAATATTTCCAATATAATCTTATTTAACTAATTCATAATATTGAGAATAGAAATCTTCTTCTCCATTTCTTTTTTATTTTCAATTTTTGTCATATGTGACATAGGTATGTATGTTATACATACTCATTGTCATCGCTAAGCAAAAAAAATTTTCTAATTTCCATTGCTCTCACATTCCTTGACAATTGTACCAGTCTCTATTTCTGGGGTAGCACTCCGACTTACCTTTCCTATCCATCCATCTGCACTTTGTGCCTCCTAATTTGTTGATAGTGGAAAGAAATACTACATCAACACTCTAATGAAGCAACTAGCTATTCACCGAACATCTAGGTTTTTGATTTTTTTAAATTTCAGTTGCTCTAAGCTTTCTCCTGTGCATGTAATTTTTTAATTCACTTGTAATTTTTGAATTTTTAAAAATATCTCTTGAGCATGTAATTTTTTAATTATCATGTAATTTTTGAATTTTTAAAAATTTAGTAAACTTGCTCTACACTTTCTTTGACATCTCTATTAGCATAATTATCTCAATGGCCAGGAAATATTGGGAGATGGGGATGGTAATTTTATAGTTCTCTTTCAAAATGTATCAGAGCTTTTCATTTACAAAATTCCTCCATATTTACATCAAACAATGATGTTAGCAATAGGCTCCATATGTATATGCCTGGGTGTAACTGCCAAATGAATTAGGTGATTTAATGAGTATTGTATTTCATATTGGATATTTCAGGCTTGAAATGAATAGCTGCATTCTCCTGTCCCATCATAGAATTGAATTCATAAAACAAAATTTTTGGGGATATTCATTTCATTAAAGCATAGATTCTTCTTATGGATTTTGCATTATTAGATTTGAAACTCTTTTTTCGTGATGATTTAATAAGAAAGTGTGCTTCATTGATTTGCTCTATCTTATGCTTATGAGGCACAACTATTTAAGCGGGTAGCACTTAGAGTAAAAGAGATGAAGGTTTTCTGGATTGGTTGTGCGACTGAGGTATTGGGAGCATAACATTTGTATGAACCAATGATTTGTGAATTCCAGTATGTGTAACCATGATTTTAGTGTTTAGTTTTCTTTAACCGATACATGTTTATGAGTTATGCATGTGCTTAAGAAGAGAAGAGTGGAAAGGAGTTGATTATAGTTTCAACATGTCCGGCTACCTAATTTTTAGTTCATTTCTGTCATGGTATACTTCCCAAAGTAAGTGTTTTGGTGGAAATCATGACTGATTTATGGCTTTGATATTTATAACTGCCATTTTACACCCGTGGATTTATAGTTCCGACTATGAAAATATAGGTGGTCATGATCCAATTCGATTTAGTAGTGTTGGAAATATTGAATAAAACAATACAGAGAGGAATACGTTCGCCCAACAACACAGAGAATGCAAAATTACTGCGGAAATTAAAATTCGTAGACAGACAACGCAAACATAAGAGAGGAACAAATTTTGTTTTCTATTCCATCACTCAAAAACATATGAAATTACATGGTGTTTATACAAAACTGGCTGAAGCCTGAGCATTAAAAGCAATTCAATGCAGAATTGGAAATTCAACAACCAAATCTTCTTTCTTCCCGATATGTTGTTTTCTACACGAAACAATGTACACAACACAAGTTTTTAGACCTGAAATTTTATGGGTTTCAGTGGCAAAACCACATCACATCTGGCTCTCCATCATAAATCAATGATCGTAACTTTTAACTGGTGCAATACGTCATTGCAGAGGGACCTCGGGGTACGGTTCGATCATCGGTGTTGTGCCCCCGCAGTAGATATCAGTCGTTGATCTCAGTCAAGGGACACTCGACGAGGTCAACAGTGAATGCACCCTTTGGTTTAAATAGCACGTTGCTTGTTCTTGCGGGTTACCATTGATCTGAGATCAATGGTGACCACGCCCGTTAATTTGCGCTGGTGTTAACACATCACATTGCAAATAATTTAACTTGCGGGGGGCTAGAAAAAGGTAAAACTTGAAACTTACGAAGTGCGGGTTGCGGGCACGCTAAAAGGTAAGTGGAAAGAGTTGCGAAGTGAGGTGAGGTTTGTGGATCCTGCCAGATTGCATCGGTGGAATTTTAACTTCAGGGAAACGTTAAGACTTGCAACTTCAAATTTGCGTGCTGTGATTTGTGGGGAGATAGATGGTTGTGCATGAAAAGTGCATAAAAAATGGAAATGGTGGAATGAAAATGATTTGACAGTTTTGCAAAATGTGATGGAGGTAAGTGTCGGTCCTGCAGATATCGCATAGGCGAGGAAATAACTTATGGTAGAAGTCTTAAGACTTAAAACAAAAAGGTTTTGGGCACGAAGTTGCGGGAAATGGTAGGTAAATGTAGTAGGTAAGAAATAAATGGAGACTATGGTTGTGGTAATATTCTTTGATCTTTTGCATGAAGCGCCTCTGATTTGAAATATGGCTGCTTGTCCTTTCAGCAATAAAATTCAATTTAGTGTGGGTTGCTACCACTTCTTATTCATGGTGGTGGTTAGGAGTATTTCGAACACTCCCCCTTAATCACAAATGCCAACATCAATCATTTCTAGAAACTATCTTAGATAAAAAAAAATTCTTTGTTCAAATGGCTTTCTAAGGATATCAACAAACTATTCCTTTGACCTATAATGTTGCAAAACAATTTCACCATTGTTAACTAGTTCTCTTATAAAATGGTACTTTACATCAATATGCTTTGTTCTCTTGTGGAAAACAAAATTCCTTGACAATGCAATTGCTGAGTTGTTATCACAATAATTTTTTATTCCTTTGCCTTTTTCATGACATAAATCTCTCAACATCCTTCTCATCCAAACTACTTGGCATGGTGTTGTTGTTGCTGCTACATATTCAGCTTCTGCTGTTGATAATGAAACTATTGACTGCTTTTTGGAAGCCCATGAAATGGCTCCCGATCCCAAATGGAAGACATACCCTTATGGGCTTTTTATTTCATCTACACTTCCAGCCCAATCACTTCCGGTGTAACCAATCAACTTAAAATTATCAGATGTGGAGTATAGAACACCATACTCCTTTGTTCCATTCACATACCTTAAAATTCTCTTGCCTGCTTGCTAATGTGTCTCCTTTGGCATCTCCATGAATTTGGATATCAAGCTTACTGCGTACATTATATTAGGCCTGCTTGCAGTCAAATACATTAGACTTCCAACTATGCTCTTGTACAATGTCTTATCAACATTCTTGCTACAATCTTCCTTGCTCATCTTCAACCCCATGACAGTTGGAGTTGTTGTTGCTTTATTTTTCTGCACATTGAACCTCTTTAATTATTCTTAAACATATTTTTCTTGGGAAATAAAAATTGCCTTTTATGTTTTCTTTACTTCTATACCCAAAAAATATATCAGAAAACCCAAGCCAGTCATTTCAAACTCACTTTTAATGACTGCTTTAAAATCAACAATGAGATAAACATCATTGCCTATGAAAATCAAATCATCTACATATAAAAAAAGATAAGAATTTTACCGTCACTTTCTTTGATGTAGAGTGTGGTTCACCATCACACTTGTCAAACCCATTTCCTGTCAAGTAAGCATCAATATTGTTGTACCATTCTCTTGGTGCTTTCTTCAGTCCATAAATGGCTTTCTTCAACTTATACACATTGTGTTCTTGGCCTTCTATCTCATAGCTAGGAGGTTGTTCAACATATACCTCCTCTTTTAATACTCCATTCAAGAATGCTGATTTCACATCCATTTGATAAACTTTCCATTTTTGTTGTGCCATTATTGACAGTACTATCTGCATTGTCTCCATCCTTGCAACTGTTGCAAAGGTTTCCTCATAATCTCTTCCTTGTTGTTGCTTGTAGCCTTTGAAAACAAGTCTTCCCTTGTGCCTTTATATCTTTCCTTCTTCAATGTTTCTCTCGATATTATAGACCAATTTCTCTCCAATAACTTCTTTTTCTTGTGGGAGGTCCACTAAGTCCCATGTGTCATTCTTTTCTATTGATCCTATCTCTTCATTTATTACTTCAATCCACTTCTCTTATTTTACTACATATTCAAAATGGATTGGATCATCAACATGACAAAATAAAGAAAATAAAGAATTGAGACTAGCATTACTATTTACTTCTTCATTCTCATAAATTTCACTTAAATTTCTGAGTTTTGGTCTTCTTGTATTTGCTAAAGATGTGTTTGGATTTGCACTCAAACTCGAGGGATTTGTTGATCCCTATGGTGTGCTTGGAGAAGCACTTCTTGGGTTCTGCACTGTTGTTCTATTGCTTGCTTGCAGTGTTCTCTGTTGAGCTTGTGTAGTTGGAGGAGGAGCCACCATTGAGGAATTACTTTCTGTAATCAATTCCTCTTTGTCTTCATGTGAAATACATGTCTTCACATTTAAAATCTTCTCTAAAATTCCATCCTAAGCTTCTTCTTCTATGAGCCGAACATCTTTTTCAATTATTACCTTCTTGGTTGATGGATTATAGAGCTTGTAAGCCTTGGATTCATCATTGTATCCAGTAAATATACACTTCTCCCCCTTTTTGTTCAACTTCTTTCTTAACTGATCCTGGACATGTCCATATGCCACACATCCGAACACTCTAATGTGAGTGACAAATTTTCTTTGTTCCAATCCATGCTTCTTCTGGAATTCTGTTCATAACATCTTTGGTTGGACATCTATTTAAAATATAAGCTGCACATTTGACAACTTCTGCCCAATAATCATTTAGAAAATGCTTTGCCTTCAACATACTTCTTACCATGTCCATGATGGTCCTATTCTTTCTTTTTGATACACCATTTTGCTGAGGCGTATACCTTGTGTTAAATTACTTGTGTATTCCATGGTCCCTGTAGAAATGTAGGAAGTCTTTGGAGATATATTCTCCACCTCTGTGAGTTCTCAACACTTTTATGTAGTGTCCACTTTGCTTCTCAACAAGAGCTTTGAAGTGGTATAACTATTCAAATACTTCATTTTTTTGTTTCAGGAAATAGACCCATGTCTTCATTGTGTAATCATCTATAAATATCAAAACATAATGATTGCCCGCTAATGATGGCATTTGCATTGGTCAACATAAATATGAGTGGAAAATCTCCAAAGGTGCCTTCGCCCTTATACTCTTTCCTACTGGAAATGATTCTCTGTGTTGTTTTCCAAAGATGCAACGTTCACATAAGATGTCTAGTTTCTCTATGAGTGGTAATCCCTTTACCATGCCTTTTCTATGCAGCAAATTCAGACGTCTGAAATTGAGATGTCCAAATCTCAAATGCCATAACCAGTTTTCATATTTCACTTCATCTTCAAATACTTCTTGTGTCACATTTGCTACAACACCTTCTTCCTTCAATTTTAATCTGACCTTGAGAGGAAACATCCTATTGCTTGTCATATGCAATTTTCTAATGACCTGTCTACTTGGAGGTATATGCATCATTGTGCACACATAATTCTTAGAAAACACATTGTAGCCCTTATTTAGGAGCTGTCTAATGCTTACAAGGTTACATTTCAGGTCAGGTACGTAATAGACATCTGGCACAAAAATTTTTCTCTCCCTTCTTTGTCAGTATTTGTACTCTTCCTTTCCCCATGACAAAGACTTTTCTATCAATCCCCATTGTCACTTAAAATTTTACACTCTCATCTAGATTGGAAAAAATTGCTATGTTTCCAATCATATGGTTACTAAACCCTAAGTCTAAGAACCATACATCTTCTTGTTTTTCTTGTGCTACATTACAAGTTAAAAGCACATTACCATTGTTCACATTTTATTTTGTAAAATTTACGCTAGGTTTATTACCCATGTCATTTTTCTTCTTTCTACATTCATTGGCATAATGCCCATACTTTTTTAATTAATGACATTGGATTTTAGATTTATCATAACTCTGTCCTTGTGCTTGATTTTGGCTTGAGCCTTCACTTGGATTTTTGTTGCTGCCCCTTCCACTCGTGCTTGAAGGGCTGCTTCTTCCACCTCTGTGTGGGCTTCTTCCTCTTCCTCGGTAGTTTGATCTTCCTCAACCTCTACCTCGACCAAAACAAATTTGTGTCTTGAATGCATGATTCAATGAGGAGTTCATTTTTCTATTCATGAGACATCAGTGATGCATGAAGATCATCCACTGGAAATTGTGAGATATCCTTTGTCTCTTCTATGGCCACTACTATGGCATCAAATGTTAATTGTAGACTTCTTAACACTTTATCCACTATTCTCCTTTCTTAAAGTGTCTCTCCATGAGACTTTATCTAGGTAGCCAACCCAATCATATGTGTGAAGAATGAGTCTATGTTATCAGTCTCTTCCATGCAGAGAGTTTCAAAATCTCTTCTCAGAATTTGAAGTTTTGATGTCTTCACTTTTTCCATGCCTTGATAGCCTATTTGGAGGGTATCCCATGCCTCCTTAGAAATTTTTATTGATGGAATATTTAGGAAAATACTCTGATGTACTGCTTGGAAAATATAGAAGAGGGATTTGGAGTCCTTCTTCCTATTTTCTCTCAACAAATCTCTTTGTGCTTGTGTCAAAACATTAAGTGTTGTTGCATATGCTAGTTCTTGGAGACCATTATCCACCAGCCCCCAAATATATTTTTAAACAAAGAGGGCCTTCATTGTAATGGCCCAATAATCATAATTATTTCCATTGAACTATGGTAGTTGGGGATTTTTCAAGCTTGTTCCTGCTGCTGCCATCTTGATAGTGTAACGAAAACTTTCTTATTACTGTAAAAGATTTCTCACTGCTGGAGACTTCCACTTCTACTAAAAACAATTTTACAGCCTCTATAGTAAAGACTCATTCTTTGAATGAGAGCCTAGAACTGCTCTGATACCATGTTCGAAATATTGAATACAACAATACACAGAGAAATGTGTTCCCCCGACAACACAGAGAATGCAAAATTACTGCGGAAATTAAAATTCACAGACAGAAGGCGTAAACACAAGAGAGGAACAAATTTTGTTTTCTATTCCATCACTCAAAAACATATGAAACTACATGGTGTTTATAAAAAAATTCCCAGAGCCTGAGCATTCAAATCAATTCAATGCAAAATGGGACATTCAACAACCAAATCGTCCTTCTGCCTATTTTTTTGTTCTCTACAAAAAACATCGTACACACCACAAACTACGAGACCTGAAATTTTATGGCTTCTAGCTGTGAACCCACATCGCATCTAGTGCTCCATCTCACATTGGTGATCTTAACTTTTAACTGGCGCAATACATCGTTGCGGAGGGACCTCGGGGTATGGTTTGATCATCGGCATTGTGCCCCCACAGTAGATATCAGTCATTGATCTCGGGCAAAGGACGCTCAACGAGGTCAACAGTGGATGCACCCTTTTGTTAAAATGCGGGTTGCTTGTGCCCGTGGTTTACCATTGATCTGAGAACAATGGTGAACGTGCCCGTTGATTTGCACGGGTGATAACACATCGCATTGCCAATAACTTAACTTGTGATTGGCTAGAAAAAGGCAAAACTTGAAACTTTCGAAGTGCGGGCCACGAGTGTGCTAAAAGGTAAGTGGAAAGAGTTGCAAAGTGCAGTGAGGTTGGTGGGTCTTGCCAGATCGCATCGGCAGAATTTTAAATTCGGCAAAATGTTAAGAGTTGCAATTTAAAAGTTGTGGGCTGTGATCTGCGGGGAGATAGACGACGGTGAGTGCGAAGTCGATAAAACAAGGGAAATGGCAGAATGCAAAGGATTTAATAGTTTTGCAAAATACGAGGGAGGTAAGTGTGGGTCCTGCTGATATGGCATCAACGGGGAAATAAATTATGGTGGAAGGTTTAAGAGTTAAAATAAAAAGGTTGTGGGCACGAAGTTGCAGGAAATAGTAAGTAAATGCGGCAGGTAAGAAATAAACGCAGAGTATGGCGCTGGTACTCTGCTTTGATCTTTCGCGTGAAACGCCTCCAATTTGAAATCCTGCTGCTTGTCATTTCTACACATAAATTCAATTTAGTATGGGCTTCTGCCACTTCTTATTCATGGCGGTGGTTGGGAGTAATTCCAAAAAGTAGCATGACAAACCTCAGATTTTCCAAGTTTTGTGAATTTGAAGATACTTGGAAGTTGGATGTTATTGATTGAGAGATCAATGTGGAACACGCAGATGTAGGGCATATGAGAAGAATGAAATTTTTTTGAAGGCGAGGCACATGAGAAGAATGCTTGTTGCAAACTTTTTGAGGGCAACATATGAGAATAATGCTTGTTGCGAACTTTTTGAAGGAGGTTATAGTAAGTTTGATCTCGCAACATACAATTGTGATTGTCTGCCCATGTTGGGGAACACCTTTGAAAATCTTGGAGAAGTGTTTTTGTAATTGTAAAAGGAGTACACATTTATGGTGTAGCAATCAAGTGCAAGCTATTCTGAACTATATCAAGGAAAGTGGAAGTGGCGTGGCTAATGCAAAACATGAATATTTTGAATAGACTGTAACCTAAGAAATTGGAGGTTTGAAGTAAATTAGAAAATTGATAATAAGCTAGCTGAACCCTAAATTTATTTGATTGCTCCGCCTTAACTTAATGCAAGTTTTAATTATTGCTCTTTTGGCATGTGATGGTTACATATATGAAAAACACTTTATAGCGCGTAAGTGGAGCACTTTTTCTGTTGTGTTGGTGTTTGGACTGATACATGTATGTGCTTGGAGCAAGGGCCATCTCTTTTGGATGGTCCAAGAAGCTAAAACATCACGTTTAATAGGAAATTTTCTGGTTATCAAATTTGAAATGTTTAGAGAGCCTAAACTATCTTTAGATTTTGATGTTCTCTTTCCTCTTGGACAGGTTTTGTAATTTCATAACAGCCTTTGGTAATGCTTCTATGGATATAATCTTACTCTATTTTATAATATGAATATAACTTCACTGTATTTTTTGAGATTCTCATTTTGATCAAGGTGAAGGTGTTTTAACGACGGAAATTTTTGGTCATTTATTTCCTTCAGATAAAGCGCATTCGGCTTACTTGAACTTGTTGCCGGCTTAATATATTTTTTTACTTATTCTTCTCCGGAGAATTTACGAATTAATCGCTTTTATCCATTTAAATTTGAAATTAAAATTGTGACAGGAGATTTTATCCTTTTTCACATTATAACATTAAGGTTTATCTCAACGTTTATGCAATAATATTTTTCCATCATAATCCTTTATCAAGAACCAATGAAGGATGTGTTTAGTTGTAAATTTAAAATAGAGTGAAATATATTTACAAATGAAAATATTTTTCCAACGCGAGGACGACGGGAATCAGTGAATGATATGTGTAGTTGTAAATTTAACATATTATTCAAAATCAAATCATAAAATGTAAATACAAATATGTTTTTATATAGAAATATTTATAAGTCATTGACTTTGTTATCTTAATGAATATAGTTTAAAGGGTTTAATAATAAAGAATGCTTGTTTTTTAAAGTTATATATTTAAAAATACATGTTTTTTAAAATTTTAATATTCAAATACTTCTATAAAAATAAAAAAATAATGTATATTTTAATAATATTAATATTTGAATAGCAGTAATAATAATATTTTATTATTATTTAAATATGATTGGGTCTATTTTAAAATTTTATATTATGCGGAGTTATTTTATTCATTTTTCAATTTCACCTCATTTAAAAATAAGTTGGGAATAAAAATCATCCTTATTCATATAAGATTACTTTTATAATATTTATTTATAATATAGTTATATATTTTAGGAATATTTGTCACTTGTTGTATCTTTAACTCAAACTCCAACCTGTATTAATTTTTTAAAAATATTTGTGTTGGTTATTGGGGGTGATATATATATATATATATATATATATATATATATATATATATATATATATATATATATATATATATATATATATATATATAGATATATATATATATATATATATAATGGGATGTGATATTAATATATTTATTATATTGTATTAGGTTGAATATTTCAATTTTTTCTTTTAAATTAAAGTAGTTAAATATTTTGTGTACATAAATTACAAAATTAATAATAATAATATCATTTTGTTTAATTTAAAATATTGGTTAATTTTGACATACAAATTTTAATATTTTTGTATTTATAATTGTTTTAAAATATATAATATTTTGAATCACTTAATTGAATTTTTGAAAGATATATTTTAACAAAACTTTAATTCAAATTATTAAAAAAAAAATCACAATATATTTTCAAATTATTTATTTTATATTACTTTTTCATGGAAATATAATAATTATTTGAAGATTTCAATCTTTATACACATTTAAGAATTTCTTGAGTATGAGTGTTAATATTCACGAAATAAAAATTAAATTTACAAGGATAAAGTATACTATTTAGGTATATAATAATCAAGAAGATTTTGAAATATATTATAGATATTAACCAAGTTTTGATACAAGTTATAACAATTTTAAAAAAAAATTCAAACTAAAGGAAACATTTTATTTTACTCTTTTGATGTAAATAAATCATTTCCTCATTAAGAGCATGATTATGATTATGTATGTGATATATAATAAAAGGTTAAAGCACATGGCAAAGAACAATTTTCCTAAAATAAATTCAAAGTATAGCCACTATCACCTTTGAATCAAGTGGGAAAGTGTGAGGAAGCATTATCTTGGTAAGGATGAGATCATTTTTCACACTAAAGGATAATGTTAGAATTATGGTGAGATGAGGATTAGATACAAATATTGTTACAATAAGAACACTTTTTCATAAACTTAATTCTTAAAACCTTCGAGTAAATCCAAATTCGAAAATATTTTTCATGCTTTCAAGATTTTTACATTTTTAATTATGCAAAACTGAGTTGACGTTGAGATGTTTTTCTTGTTGTATTTCAAACATAGAAAAAAACTTGTAAATAATTTCAAATAATGTTTTACTTAGATTAAATCTAAACATAAAAATAATTGTTGCACTTTCAATTTTTTGATATTTTAATTCAACAACACTATGACGGTTTTGAAACACTTTTTCTTAAAGTTTTTGAAGCATAGTAACAAAATTCTAAAGAATTTCAAGTAAAAACTCACGTTCTTAAAGTTTGATAAAAAAAAAATTGATCTTAATCCATATTAATAATAATTTCCACCATATATATTAGATTCACCATAACTTGTATATATCAAACATTTTTAATAATATAAATTTTTGTCCAGAGTCATTTAATTTTATGTTACTTATTAAGAAATTTTACTAGTATCAATTTACAGTCTTAGTTAAATTTATTTAGGGAAATATTTAATTATTTGAAATGTTCTTACATATATTTTTAAAATAGTGTGAAATTCTATCAAAACACAATTTTCAAATCAACAGTGGGGACAACTATTATTGGCTACTATCCACAATGCATGTTGGCTCATTATTGTTGTTCAAGGAAAATCATGCCACATGTGTTAAACTATTGGTGATCTATAAGGGGGCATGGTTTCACTCCTTCCAGATTCCTCCAGGTCATGGGATTATGTCTTTTCCTGTTCTTGTTTCTTTTCACTTTCAAGAGTTATGTGAAATATGTAGTCATTGGGCACCCTATGGCTTTGTTCATGGTTAATGGTGTTGGGGCATAAGGTTTATCTACCAGGGGTGTCGACCTCTCAAGGGAAATTACTTGGGAATTCTTCATGTTGCATGGATTATGTTATGAGCTTTAGTGATGATATTGTTATATGGTGTTTAGGTCTAGGGAAGTATACTTTTGGTCTTATTTCGTGTTTCTTTATAGGTAGAGGAAGATTCAATTGCTTCCACATGTGCACCACCTTTGTTGCTACCCATGTAGCATATGCATTGTCGAAAGGCGGGGAGGTAGTAGCCCGCAGGGATAACAAAGGGTGAGGTTGTTCACTCAAAAATTTTCTACCACATATATTCACTGCCACTAGAAAGAAGAAGAGGAATCAGTAAGTTGTAAAATCAAACTAGGGTGGAGAGGAAATCCCACTTTTATTCAAAAATCATTGACACAGTACAATCTTTACCTAGATTCTAGACCCTAAACACATTGGGGGAAGGAAGAAACATTTTAACTCAATGTATTTACAAATACATATGAAAACTTTGCTGGGGCACAATGTCTTTCCCACCTTGGAAGAAATTAAGAGAATATTAAGTAATAAATGGCTCACCAAGGATAAATTGGATGCAAGGATTACCCATGTGGAAAGACACTTTCGTAATGAATCCGATAATGATGAACATCTCGGATCAACTGTTAGATCTTCAAGTACTATCCCATATTTAGAGTGTGGACGACTCATTTTCTCTATCAGTTCTTTGAGTTGTTTGTTATGTATATGTAGTCTGTTTTTTTGGACAACCAAAGAATATGGGATTTACTATTATATATATATTTTTGGATTTAGTCATAACTTTGAGTTTTGGGGCCATGGAGTATGTTAAGAAATTTTATTGGTATTTGGAATCCATGTGTTATAGTTGCTACAACAATGTAATTATGATTTTTTGATAATACAAAGTATTATCTTACAAAAAAAAAATTCTCTATACTTATCTACTCAAAAGTATATATAATAGGTACCTATTGGATGGATAGTTTAATTATACATCCAAATAGTTCCAACACTTGAAATTTATCTAAATGTATAAGAAAGTAAGACATAAAAACCACAAAAAAATTATTTTTCTTCCTTTAAAAACTCATAACAATTATTTTATTATATTTACTATTATTTTATTTATTATTTAGGAATTTCATTTTAAACCTCAAAATAATTCTAATGGGAATATCGATATGGAAGATACCTCGATAGTGATAAGTGGATAGTTGGATACTACATCATTGGGGATGTGGATGAAACATTGTACTAATTTGGATCAGAAGGTGAAGCATGCAATGAGGTTATGTATCTCAAAATAAGTATCACTACAAATTTAGGGAAATTCTACAATGAAGGAATTGTGGAATAAGTTGGGGGGTTTGTATCAGTCTTCATCCCTTTAAAAAAAAAATTCTAACATGAGACATTGTATGCCCTGAGAATGAAGGATGGAGACTCAATGATAGAGCATTTGAACATCTTCAATATTGTAATAGTCAAGTATTATCTATTGATATTAAAATTTTAGCTTTAAGTGTATCAATTTTTGTTTTCTTTGCTAGACTAGTTGGATAGTTTAGTTTTTGTCATAGGCAGTAATGAAACTATTTTAAACATTGATAAAATAGTCTCATCCTTCATATAAAAAAGATGAAATGGAAAAAAATAGAAATTCAGAATGCACATGCCTTATATAGAATATGACACTCCAAGGATAGGAATAAAAATAATTCCTTAAGTGGGAGACCAAAATCTAGAGGAAGACCTATATCTATTGGAAAATTTGTAAATGTGTGTTGGAGATGTAGAAAAGAGGGGATTATAGGAAGCATTGTAGATCCAAAATTGTTGAGAAAGGGAAGGGCTATAATGATACTCCTATAAAATAAAAAACCTCTTTAATGATTTAGATGATGTGTACTTGAACTATTTAAGCATACATGTAAATTACAAGACATATCTAGTCAACTTTGGTTGATATTTTCATGTGAATCCTCATAAGGAGTGGTGTTGCAAGAATAAAAAGTATGATGGCAATGATGTTTTCCCAGGAGATTACTTGACAACCAAAATCATAAGTCAAATAAACATCAATTTGAAGCTCATCTATTGAAGGATTATAACACTTGGTGTTTTTCACAACCCATAATTAATCAACAATTTAATTTATGTAAACAAAAATAATAATGCGCATGTAAAAATGAGGTCAGAAAAGGAAACATATACCATGGTTCAAGGAGAAATGTTGTACGTGAGGAAATTTTAGATTGGAAATTTATATGAGTCAATAGGAAACATTATCAGTGATGGGTGCAACAATTCCATTATTCCTTGGAGTGAATTTGAAGAAGGAAAAAGTAGGAAATATCAAAGAGAAATTCCTTTGGTTAATCAATGGTAAATGTATGCTTAAATGTATGCCTAAATCTACTATGAATGTTGATTTATGTTAAAATTATTTATATGGGATTTAGAATCATATAATATTATAATTTTATGCTATGAGAGAAATATAATATTATAATTGGTATGAAATTACATGCTTTGATCTATTTCAATTCCTTCATTGATTATATATATATATATATATATATATATATATATATATACATATACATATATATATATATATATATATATATATATATATATATATGGGTAAACCCACAAAGTTGGGTTACACTTTTGGGAGAATCGGGGGCGGAAAACTTTTTTTCTCAATAATTCGGCCGAGCTTTCAAAATTAGTTCGGTTAAACTCATTTTTCCGTTTACATTGACGATGTACTGATGGCATGGGAAAACAGTGTTTTGGCTGGAGATGGGAAAACCAGTAATAAAAGTTCGGCGGACCTTTTAAAATAGTTCACCCAAACTTGTATTTTATAGATATATCTACTCGCAAACTTTTATAGGTTTCTTATTCACATATGTCTTGTGCATTTGTGTGTCTACGTGTTGTTGTTGCTCTTTTGTGCTCTGTGACGAGGTGATTTTTGTTGATTTTTTGTTGCGCCATGACAACGAGGTGATTTTTGTTGATTTTTAGTTGATTCTACAGTTGTAGTTGCTCTTTTTTTGTAATTTTGTTTTGTTGATTTTTATTTTTGTTTGAATTTAGTTTAATTTTTTTTTTTCTCAAGGAATTTGGTCTACGTCTTCCGTGATGTCTTCAAGGATCTCCCGGCTTCTTCCTCATTGTAGCTTCATCTGCAAATTTCTGTGAATTTCCAAGTATGAAATCCTTTGAAATCCTGTCATTCAAATCCTCTATTAAACATTAGTTTTTTCAAGAAGAAAACATTGGTATATATAATGTTCTAGTTTTAATTAGTTTCTTGTAATCCTTACAAAACTCGCTTGAGTAAAACTTTCCAGGTATACCATACCTTCCTTACATAATTTTCAGTCCATGTCGCAAAACGTTACATTGGTTTACATCCTAATTTTCCATCTTTCCCCAGTAGATATGTTGTTACAGTTCCAAAACCATTAACTAGTCTAAAATCATTACAATCTCCTATAATAGTTTTGCAGCAAAGATATAGTATCAAAAATGGATTGGTCACATTAGTTGTTAAATAATATTATATAGGGGACAATAATAATTAATGACTAGAGTGAAACTCTCATCTAAACTAAAACTGACTATGACATTTGGATTCACTGTTATGACACCCAACAAGTGAATGGAATTGTTTTTTCCAACATATTAGAAAAAAAGGAAAAAAGTTAATTTATGTGATTAAAATGGAAAGAAAACCAAAAACATGGGCCAATATCCCACAGACTCACATAGGATTTGAGCCATTAGTAGTTGTATGGACCCACATTCTCACCTGGGATTTGAGCCATCAACCCTCGAGATACAAAAACCCTACAATAGGTCTGTGTCGGAAGCACAAAATTGAATCAGAACACGAGAAGAAAAATTCCATAATCTCCATTCTCCACTATCAAACCTGCTCATGAATCACTTCATCATCTTCTAACTCCTCAAACCACTTAAATCTATAGGAAGTCCACCAAGAACCCTAGAAAAAAAAAATCCAAAATATTAAATAAATACATGCAAATGAATGATTGCATTGGCATATTACTACTTTTATTTTTAAGAATCCTAGGCACCTGATAACAACAATAGCAACTCTATGCAGATGTGTTTTGCAACCATGTGAAACTCCTTTGCAAGAATTTCATATGGTTCTCGAGATAACTATACGAGAAAGAAGACCACCCACTCTAAAAGGCTGAGAAACCAATGGAAAATAAGAGAACATGGAATTGACAAATTATGATAGAGATCATGATTCATGATTCATCAAAAATATCATGTGATCTTCATGAGTTTATCATCCCTACAAAAGAAAGAGTGGTTGTCATGATCTCCGACTTTTTTGCACAAAATAAATATTCCACCTTTTCATGATCTTTTCATGAATTTAAGACTCTACAAAAAAGATAATATTTTTTATCATATCAGAGTTTAAGCCTCTGTAAAAAAGATAATATTTCTTAGCATAATATTTCTTGAACTTCCTTCATGATATCTATGGTTTCTCACCTTTGTTCAATATTGGGTAAAAGGTCATGGTCTTACCTTCATTTTTATTCTAATTCCCTTTCCTAACTTTGATTTTACTTTTGGCCTTGGAGATAAACCCAATCATTAAATATGATATTCA
Organism: Pinus albicaulis; assembly: GCA_034641835.2. Lineage (NCBI taxonomy): Eukaryota > Viridiplantae > Streptophyta > Pinopsida > Pinales > Pinaceae > Pinus > Pinus albicaulis. Next base: position 33,580,173 of record CM076572.1, on the reverse strand, counting down.
TCCATTCCAGGGAACTTAGTATGGGTTTCTTAGTGGTTTCCAACCCTTATGACGATGTAAGGTGGTGTTTCAAACATGGGAGTAACTTGTGTTTTCATGTGATGCTCACGAGCCATGGTCTCTTTTGTGGGTTATAGATAGTTTAGTTCTACATCCTAAGATAAACTTTCTAAAAAACTTTCCTTTATTCCTTAAAGTTAAAATAGATCTATACTAAGGATCAATCTTTATACGTATTTCTACCATATAAATTCTAATGATAATTAATCACATATCCGTTAAATTAGAATATGAAATAAGCCCTTTTTACACTTGGCTTGGTAAATAGGTGGGTGGGTTTGGGAATGTGGTTCACATGAAAAGTAATAGGGAATCGATTTAGTGGAAACCTTTTATAAGATCAAGACTCAAATGATGAAAGAGAGGAAAAAAACTTTTATATTCAATGTAAAACACATGCATTAACATATAATTGTGATATTTTCCCTTCTTTCCAACTTAGTCCATCCTTTTAGAAAAATCCCTTTTACTGAAGCAGAGATATCCATAGTGATCCACTGATATTTTTTCACCAACATCTATTCAATTTTGGACTTATATATCTCAAAACTATGCTCATTGAATTTATGCATCTATATGTTTAAACTAATTGAAACTATTTTATTACACCATAGGAATCATTTTTATCTATCTCCCATTTTAATGGGGTCTATCACATTTCAAGAAAAACACATTAGCCATAAAATTGTCCCATTGAAACAAAATGTAATTTGATAGAAAACATAGGTTTTAACCTTATATAGTTATTTTTTTCAAATATATTCTTAATAAAATGAAAAATGTTCAATGTAAAACACAGCCACATTAACATATAATTGTGATATTTTCCCTTCTTTCCAACTTAGTCCATCCTTCTAGAAAAAACCCTTTTAAGGAAGCAGATATATCCATAGTGATCCATTGATATTTGTTCATCAACAACTATTCCATTTTGGATTTATATATCTGAAAACTATGCTCATTGAATTTATGCATCTATATCTTAAAATTACTCAACTCTTTTATTACACCATAGGAATCATTTTGATATATCTCCCATTTTGATGCAATCTATTACATTTTGAGAAAAACACATTAGCCATAAAAGTTTCGCATTGAAACCAAAAGTGATGTGATAAAAAACATAGGTTTTAACCTTATATAGTTAATTGTTTCAAATAGATTCTTAATAAAATGAAAAATATTCAATGTAAAACACATGCATTAACATATAATGGTGATATTTTCCCTTCCTTCCAACTTAGTGGACATCCTTCTATAAAAATCCCTTTAAATTAACCATATATATCCATAGTGATCCACTGATATTTGATCACAAAAATGTGTTCCATTTTGGACTTTTATATCTCAAAACTATGCTCATTGAATTTATGCATCTATATCTTTAAACTACTTCAAACTCTTTTATTACACCATAAGAATCACTTCGATATGTCTTCCATTTCAATGGTGTCTATCACATTTCACGAAAAACACAAATTAGCCATAAAAGTTTCCCATTGAAACCAAAATTAATTTGATACAAAACATAGGATTTAACCTTATATAGTTAATTATTTCAAATATATTCTTAATAAAATGAAAAATATTCAATGTAAAACACATGCGCATTAACATATAATTGTGATATTTTCCCTTCTTTCCAACTTAGTCCATCCTTCTAGAAAAATCCCTTTTAATGAAGCAGATATATCCATAGTGATCCACTGATATTTGTTCACCAACAACTATTCCATTTTGGACTTATATATCTGAAAATTATGTTCATTGAATTCATGCATCTATATCTTTAAACCACTCAAATATTTTAGTACACCATAGGAATCATTTCGATATATCTCCCATTTTAATGGGGTCTATCCCATTTCATGAAAAACACACAGCCATAAAAGTTTCCCATTGAAATCAAAAGTGATTCGATACAAAACATATCTTTTAACCAAGTATATATTTAATCGTTTCAAATATATTGTTAATAAAATTAAAAATATTCACTGTAAAACACATGCACATTAACATATAATTGTGATATTTTTTCTTCTTTCCAACTTAGTGGACATCCTTCTAGAAAAATACCTTTTAATGAAGTAGATATATCCATAGTGCTCCACTGATATTTCTTCACCAAAAACTATTCCATTTTGGACTTATATATCTCAAAACTATGCTCATTTTTTTCCCAAAAACGTTCTTTTGGGGCACTACCCCTGAACACCTTTGTGCGGGGAATTTTTCGTCTATATGAAACCCTAAAGTGGGGGTTCTTCCCACACAATTTATTCCAACCACTATGCTTAGAAAAATATATAGTCATGTTGGATTTCTCCCATTAACTTTAAAGCATGTTTTTTGTAAGTGCATAAAATAATTTTGCAAACCGTGTAAGTTTCATTTCTCCCACCAACTAAAGGTTTTTCTCATTAATTCAAGGCAAACTTTAAGGCCTAAAAATTGAACCTAAAGTGGCTGAACTCTCATAGGATTTTTAACTTCCATAGGATTTTAGTCTTTATGTTGAGTATTAACTTCTAGAAGTTCTAAAGGAAGAGTCTGTAAAGGGCCAGGTAGCCTCTGGATCTCATCTTTTCTCAAAGGTGTAACACCCCCAATTTATGTGTTGAAATTTTAAAGTTTGACATTTGAACTTTAATCCTAAGGGGAGTGAACCCCAAAGGATAGATACATTATGAATGTAATTCAATATTTAGTTGAAGAAATAAATAAACTTTCTGATGTGCATATAGACAAAGAATGAGATTTAGAGACCACTTGCTAAATCTATGAGGATGGATAAGGCAAGTATTCCCCTAAAATCCTTCAGAAATCCTTGAAGGGAATTATTTCTAATTTAGATTTGAGGAAGAATCTAAATTTCCCCAATGATGAGGAAAGTAGTTGGGAAGAGGTGGAAAGCTGGAAAAGCTGAGGAAAAGCATAAAACAGCTTTAAAGAATCCCAAAAATGGGAAACCTAAGCAAACAGAAGAAAAGCATCTTGCTATTCTGGACGCAGTATTAGAAAACAGGCTTGGGGAAAATAGCTTAAATAAGCTGCTCCTAAGCAGATCAAGAGGTTGATCTGTGGTGGAGGTGGTCTCAGCTCGGGGGTGAGTTCTGGAAGATAAGTAGAACTCTACGGTTGGGAGGTTGGTCTACTGCATGAGTGGTATGTATTGAAAATAAAATGGTTTATTTACTTACATTAGTATGAATTGGCTACATATAAAAAAAAATAATTACTTGATTTGATATTCATTATCTATTCTACTTTTAGCAGAAGGAACTCCAAAGAGTGCACCCTTGTCATTATGCATGATTGTAAAATACTAGTATGTAGAGTAGAATGGTATAAAAATTTTAAACCGTGATTGATTCAAGTCTATAGATACTTATTTCAATAGAAAATTTGATGTGTGAGTTGCAATCTACTTCTGTCTCATACCATAATCAAAAATATACCCATACATAGAAAAGAGAATTTAAGTATTGTTACACTAAAATAAAGAGGGAAATTGGATGGGTTGATGTAAATTTTATATCCATGTACTAGAGTAGAATAATATAATTTTTGCCATTTTCATAAACAACTTTTCATAGATCATATTACCCTCATAAGCACATACCCTAACTCGATTTCAAGTGTATTAGAATGTTTTGGGAAAACGAAATGACATATTATAAACTACTGCCATAGTACAATTTAGATCAAGCGAAATCGAGAACGTTAGGCATCATATATATATATATATATATATATATATATATATATATGATGCCTAACGTTCTCGATTTATATATATATATATATGTATATATATATATATATATATATATATATATATAAATCGAGAACGTTAGGCATCATATATATATATATATATATATATATATATATATATATATATATATATATATGTATATCACGGTGAGATCGTGTGACATAGTGCGTCTGGCTTACAATCATACTCTTATCATTGTATCGTTTTCTATAAGAATTGAATGGAGAACTGTATCAAATCATTAATACAATGGCATAATACGAAAGAGTTATGGCGCATATGTGTAGGGTTGACCAATTAATTACCGGTTAATATCAATTAGGCAGAATCCCCTCTTTAAGGTTGAAACTGCGTATGCACCTGTACAACCAGCGATGCTAAATGATTAAGATTTACATTATGTTACCTCTCTGCTACTCTTTTCAACTATAAGGGATAAAAGCCGAGCCTAGAACCAAACAAGTAAATCATTAGACATTATAACAGTATACGCAGAGATGATACTCTAGTTATATTCTGCGGCATGTAAACAAAAGAAGTTTTCTGAAACTTTAATGGACAACAGAGGTCTGCAACTTTAATATAACAGAAGTCCGCAAACTTGAACCTGATCATTTTGCTAATTGAGGTTTTTTAAAACTAAAAACATCATATGAACTTAACATGCATGGTTCTATGTAACATTACGCGTCAGTATATACAAGCATCAGGAAAAAAAATATGTAAACGAAGTAAGGGCGTGGGAGTATGAGAAGGTAGAGTAACAGCCGAGTTCCCCCGGCTCAAGGATATTAACCAGAACTATAACGACAACCGATTTCCAATAAAAGAAAAAAACTGAATGAAAACCCTCTTACGGTAAACATGCTAGTATACCGATTTCCCCCAGTTAATAAGGGCAGATAAATGTAATAGCAGTAAAACCATCAATCATTGCACTAGAGGTCGCAGCAATGAAATAACTGGAACCCCTAGCATTTGCACACCGAAGTGCGCACCGAATCCCCAATATACCTACAACAACAAATTAAACACAACCTCGGAAATTCTAACTGCGTCTCAACCGCACCTTGGAAGAGTTGACAGCAGCGGAGATCTGGAACTTGAACACATCTGAATGTTGAGTGGGCAGAGTGCAGATGAAGAAGGCCGAGAATCCTCCCTGCACCTGAAACAAAATAAAAACCAACATGTCATGAATTAAGAAGAGACTGTACACGAGTTAAATGAAATAATAAATCGAAGAAGGAGGGTGAGTTTGGAACGAGCAGGGGTTTACTCGCTCGGGAGGAAAATAGATAGCCGAAAAACGTTGTTCGCCTGGCAGAAGGAGCAAAGGTCTTCGCTCTCAAGATTTCAAACTCTCTCCTCATCGTGGCTGAGGAAAAAAATATGGTATCACTTCACTGACCCTGAAAACACACAACGCAGTTAGTTAACACACGCTGAAATGCAGCGTTGAACCCCAACTGCAACCTACTATACACATCCAGCCGTTATAACTCCAGGAAGCTTGAAAGGAAAAGGAAAACGCGAGGGTTTAAAATAGAAAACAGGAAACCTAGGTTTAGAACCGACCTTTGTACCTGCAAAGATTCAGATCTCAGACTTGCGCATCAATTCTCAACCACCAAGAACCTTACGAGATCCCGAGGGGGATTGTAGGGATCAAATCAAGCAACCGGGAGTACATTTCGGAAGAATTTATTTATATTATTCAATTCACTCCAATACAACCGGCAGTCAAAGTATCGGTGAAACGATGAACTCAACCTTGTCAATTGGCCCCTTGCCGCCTGCGACTACAGCTAGTGATGAAACGTGGCATTTTCGCATAGGCAAGAGTACATGTGTTGAAACGCGGGTTACTGAACCGGGAATGAGGAACACGCCAACGTGAAATCCGGAAAAATTTAAAACGCAGGAGAACTGTACAATTTCGGTTCTTCCAGCCCAAAAGACGGCGTAATGCTATGTACCAAACTCTCTCTCCAATCTCGCACGCAACACCGTCACTGCATACGATCAAGCGAAAAGAAAAAGATTAGCAGTTTACGAATCTAAACAATGAAATGCCGAGATGGGTGCATCACAGGTCATGACCCGTGAGCAGAACAATCACGCGAGTTAAAACTACATGAAAATTAGGGTTTGGGAACCCATATTCAAAGCGGACTGAGCGCTGTCAACTTTCACAATACACATGTGTACTTTGGAAAATAAGCACTAGCACGATCAGAAACCAGATTGAAAAATTAATAATAATGAAATGTGTAAGCCGTGCGTATACCCTATGCCACGCTAAGGTATAATATTAATTATACATATAACGATTTTATGCGAATACCTAATTGTAAATATACAGATAACGTTTTGATGCTAATGTATAATGTTAAATATACATATAACTAGTTTAGGTGGGAATTAATATTAAACGTTATAAATATATATAACGACCTTGTAGTACAGAAAATCGTATGCAATAATATGGTGGGTTTTGTTATAATGTATGGAATTCTCAAATAGTAGCGACAGCATTTAAGATACAATTATGACTAGCATTCCTAAATGAAAAAAAAGGGGTTATTATCGCTTAATTCAAAGAATTATTTAAATAAATGGGGAAATGAAAAAAAACAAAAAAAATTTGGAGGCGTGACATGGTATCGCAGCCCCAAGCATAAATAATTTAACAAACCATTATTGTGCTCACTGTTATTACATGTTTTTTTTTTTTTTTTTTTGAAAATTTTATTTTTATAAAATTTTGCTAATCTGTGTTGTGAGTGTGTATAGTTGAAATGGCTGAAGGTGAAGGGATTTATGTGGATCTTCGGGATGAGTTTGCTACACCAGATCTCAACGCTACGATGATGGCCATGTTGCACAGGTGCAATGGGAGTTGGTGGAACTTAGCTTCGAATGACAAAGTTGTCACTTCCACACAAGGGAATGTGAAAGAAAAAAAATCATCAGAGAATTAACTTCTGCATGTTACATGGTATGTTCGTAAAGAGAAAGATGGATGAGTCTGATGATGAGGAGGCTATTAGACAGCAGCATAAACAGAAAAAGGAATTGCAAGGAGAATTCCGGAAGATCAAACCTCCCTCCTATGATGGAGAGAAAGAGGAGGATGCGAAAGCTTGGTTATTGAACATGATCAAGTATTTCTAGGTCTATGAATATGAAAGTAATCTGAAGGCCAGATTAGATGTTTATCAGTTACAAGGAAAAGCTACATTGTGGTGGGAGGAGACGAAAATGGTCCATGCCATTGATGAAAAGACAGTTACTTGGGAAGACTTCCAGGTTAAATTCAAAAATCGCTACTTGAATGAGCGTTATTATGATGACAAAGCAAAAGAATTCCATGAACTTAGGCTGGGACAGCTCACTATTGATGAATTTGTTACTAAGTTTACAAATCTACTGAGATATGTACCCTACATAAGGGAAGAAAAGGCAAAAGTTCAAAGATTTTTGAATTGTTTGCCTACTGCATACAAGGAGAAAATTGAGTTTGACAACCCAAAAACTATGGACGAAGCTGTTAGAAAAGCCAGATTATGTTATCAACAGTTCAAAGGAAAAACTGAACAAGGGAAAAACTGGGTATAGAAAAATGAATTCAAAGGAAGGAAACAGAAACTAGCCTATTTGAAGAATTTTGGCAGAGATCATCAGCGGAAAAAGTTTAATAAACCCAGAGAAAGTCAAACTTCTCAATCCCAAGTGGCTTCAAAACAAATAGAGGGAGACAGTAAAAAGGAAGGAATAGCCAGAATGAAGGAACCCTTGAAATGTTGGGGCTGTGGACAACCCCATATTTTGAGAGACTGCCCTCATAGAAACATTCATGTGCTCATGAGGGATCGAGAGGTGACAACAGTAAATGATGTAGCTAGAAATATACCAACTATAAGTGCAGCCTTGGAAAATCGGCAAGCAGAACATCAAGCAACCATGGTGGAAATGGAGGGTAAGATTTCTGACTTACCTATTACTGTTCTGATTGATCCAGGTGCTTCGTTGAGTTACATTAATCCAAAAATTGTAGAAAAATGTAATCTTAAATCTGAGAAATTTCATCAATCATGGTTGGTACAGCTAGCCACTGGAACTAAGAGAAAAGTAACACATAAACTGCCTCGCACAGAAATCAAGTTAAATGACTTTCAAACAGAGGTAAATTTGAATATTCTGCCCTTAGGGTCATATGATTTGTTGATAGGAATGGACTGGCTGGAAAAGAAGAAATCCTTGATGAATTGCTGGGATAAGACTCTGCATTGTGTAGATGAGGAAGGGAAACCTTTTATTCTAAAAGGGAAACAAAAACCCATTTCTGTAAGACAAATTTCAGCCTTACAATTGAAAAGAGTAGCTAGGAAGGGATACCAAGTTTATGCAGTGCATGTAGAAGAAATAGAACAGAAAACTGAGGAAGAGTTACTGGATGCTGTACCAGTAATCAGAGAATTTAAGGAAGTCTTTCCCAGGGAAATCCTCTATCTCCCCCCAAAAGAGAGATTGATTTTTCTCAATCGATCCGGGTACTGTGAGCAACCCCGTTTCCCGAGCACCTTATCGAATGAGTCCTCTCGAACTAATGGAACTGGGAAATTAGAACACAAGGAATTGTTAGATAAAGCAAGTATAAGGACTTAAGTGTGTCTCCTCGGGGGAGCCTCGCTTTATTTCCAGGAAAAGAAAGATGGAACTTTTCAGATGTGTATTGATTATCGTCAATTGAATAAGTTGAATATTAAGAATAGATACCCTTTACCTAGAATTGATGATATTTTTGATCAAGTGAGAGGAGCTTCAGTATTTTCGAAGATTGATCTAAGGACTGGTTATCACCAGCTTAGAATTAAAGAAGAAGACATCAACAAAACGACATTTCGAACCAGGTATGGGCATTACGAATTTGTAGTCCTACCTTTTGGATTGACGAATGCCCCTGCCACATTTATGTGCCTGATGAACAGTGTGTTGAATAAGTATTTGGATAAATTTGTGCTTGTGTTCATAGATGATATCTTAGTCTATTCCAAAAATGAAGATGAACATAAGGAACACTTAAGAATAGTGTTGCAGAATCTAAAAGAAAACCAGCTATATGCCAAGTTCAGCAAATGTGAATTTTATAAAGATAAAATTCAATATCTCGGACATATTATTTTTGAAAAAGGGTTGGCGGTTGACCCTGAAAAGATAAAAGCCATTAAAGAATGGCCAGTCCCAACTGATGTTTCAGCAGTAAGATCATTTATGGGAATTGCAGGCTATTATCGCATATTTGTAGAGAGATTTTCTGCTATAGAAAATCCCATAACCTCATTACAAAGGAAGGGTGTTAAGTTTGTGTGGACTGAAAAGTGCCAAAATAGTTTTGTGCAATTAAAACAAAAACTCATTTCAGCCCCTATCCTGAAAATTGCAGATCCTGATAAGGAATTTGTGATATGTACAGATGCTTGTAAAGAAGGACTGGGAGGAGTCCTGTTGCAGGAAAATTCAGTTATTGCCTATGAATCTAGAAAACTGAAAATTCATGAATAGAATTATAGTGCCTATGATCTAGAATTAGCAGCTATTATCCATGCTTTGAAAATGTGGCGGCACTATCTTCTTGGGAAAAAGTTTACATTGATGACTGATCATATTAGTCTCAAATACTTCTTTTCTCAAACTGATCTGAATGCAAGACAAGCCAGATGGCTGTCTTTTTTAAGTGAATTTGATATGGATATAAAACATATCAAGGGAAAAGAGAATAAAATTACTGATGCATTAAGCAGGAATGCTTGTCAGAATGTAAACAACCTTGGAAGTAGTGTTCAAATCGAACTAGAAGAATTGGTGAGGAAAGCAGCAAGTCAGGATCAAAACTATGAAACATTCTTAGTGAAATTACAGAAAAAAGAGAAAACTGATTTCACTCAAAACAAATAAGGGCTGATCTGTTATAAAAATAGGTTGTATGTTCCCCAGGTAGAGTCCTTGAAAAGAGAGATTCTGGATGAGTACCACAAACAGCCATATGCAGGACATCCAGGATATCAGAAAATGCTAACAGCACTGAAAAAGAAATTGTTCTGGCCAGGAATGAAGAGAGATGTAGCAGAATATTTAAGTAAGTGCATGGAATGTCAATTAGTCAAAGTGGAGCATCAACATCCAGCGAGACTTTTGAACCCTTTGCCAATTGCAGAATGGAAATGGGATACATTTTCCATGGACTTTATAACAGGATTACCCAAAAACAAATATCAGCATGATTCTGTAATGGTAGTAGTAGACACGCTAACAAAAGTTGCCCACTTTATACCAATGAAATCCACCTTTGGAACAACTCAAGTAGCAAATGTGTTCTTGAAGGAGATAGTAAGGCTTCATGGAGTTCCCAAGGTAATTGTCTCAGATCGGGATGCTAAGTTTATAGCAGCGTTTTGGAAAGGATTGTTTGGAGGAATGGGTACTAAGCTGAATTTTAGTACTGCCTATCACCCTCAAACTGACGGGCAGACAGAAAGGACTAATCAAATTTTGGAGGATATGTTGAGAATGTATGTGATGGATAGGCCATCGAAGTGGGAAGAGTATCTGCATTTAGCTGAGTTTGCCTATAATAATAGCTACCAATCCTCTATTAAGATGAGTCTGTTTGAGGCACTCTATGGGAGAAAGTGTCGTACTCCTTTGAGCTGGAGCCAACCAGAGGATAAACTGGTGTTGGGACCAGATGCACTACACGAGATGGAAAGAATTGTCAAACAGATACAAAGTAACATCAAGACAGCACAAGATCGCCAGAAAAATTATGCTGATAAGAAACGAGTGCACCGAGAATTCAAAGTGGGAGACCATGTGTATTTGCGTATTAAACCCAAAAAGAGCACACTTTATGCTGGGAGTTGTGCGAAACTGGCTCCTAGATATTGTGGTCCTTTTGAAGTATTAGAAAGGGTGGGACCAGTGGCTTACAAGCTGGCCTTAACCCCACATGTTAGAGTGCATAATGTGTTTCATGTTTCATTATTAAAAAGATATGTGCATAATGCTTCTCACATAGTTGATTGGAATGTTGTACAGGTGGAACCAGAAGGGGAGTTTCTACCAGAACCGCTTCAAATATTGCAGCGGGAAGAAATTGAATTGAGAAACAGAATGGTGGCCAGAGTAAAAGTGCAGTGGAAGCACTTTACTGCTGAAGAAGCTACCTGGGAAAGGGAAGCTGAAATGATGGAAAAATATCCATTTTTGTTTAAGTGAACTCTAGTAATTGAATAACAACACCGAGGACGGTGTTTATTTTTAGAGTGGGAATATGTAACACCCCCAATTTATGTGTTGAAATTTTAAAGTTTGACATTTGAACTCTAATCCTAAGGGGAGTGGACCCCAAAGGATAGATAAATTATGGATGTAATTCAATATTTTAGTTGAGGAAATAAATAAACTTTCTGATGTGCATATAGACCAAGAATGAGATTTAGAGACCACTTGCTAAATCCATGAGGATGGATAAGGCAAGTATTCCCCTAAAATCCTTCAGAAATCCTTGAAAGGAATTATTTCTAATTTAGATTTGAGGAAGAATCTAAATTCCCCCAATGATGAGGAAAGTAGTTGGGAAGAGGTGAAAAGCTAGAAAAGCTGAGGAAAAGCATAAAACAGCTTTAAAGAATCCCAAAAATGGGAAGCCTAGGAAAACAGGAAGAAAAGCATCCTGCTATTCTGGACGCAGAATTAGAAACAGGCTTGGGGAAAATAGCTTAAATAAGCTGCTCCTAAATAGATTGGGGGTTGATCTGTGGTGGAGGTGGTCTCAGCTCGGGGGTGAGTTATGGGAGAAAAGTAGAACTCTACGGTTGGGAGGTTGGTATACTACATGAGTGGTATGTCTTGAAATTAAAATGGTTTATTTACTTAAATCAGTATGAATTGGCTACATATAAAAACAAAATAATTACTTGATTTGATATTCATTATCAGTTCTACTTTTAGCAGAAGGAACTCCAAGGAGTGCACCCTTGTCATTATGCATGGTTGTAGAATACTAATATGTAGAGTACGATTGTATAAAATTTCTAGACCATGATTGGTTCAAGTCTATAGATACCTATTTCAATAGAAAATTTGATGTGTTAGTTTCAATCTACTTCTGTCTCATAAAATAATTAAAAATATACCCATACATAGGAAAGAGAAATTTACTGTCGTTATACTACAATAAAGAGGGAAATTGGATGAGTTAATTTTAATTTTATATCCATGTAGCTAGAGTAGAAAAAGTAATTAGTTCCATTTCCATAAAAACTTTTCATAGATACTATGACCCTCATAGGAAAATACCATAACTCAAATTCACGTGTATTAGAATGTTTTGGGAAAACGAAATGACATTTTATAGACTATTGCTACAAGACAATTTAGATCAAGCAAAATCGAGAATGTTATGCACAATATATATGTATATAACGGTGAGAATATGTGACATAATGCGTATGGATTATAATTACACTCTTGTCATTTTATCATTTCTATAAGAATCAAATGGAGAGTTGTATCAAAACATTAATAAAATTGCATGATACGAAAAAGTTATGGCGCATAAGTTCAGGGGTGACCAATTATTTACCGGTTAATACCATTCAGGCGGAACCCCTATTTGGGGTTGAAACCGCGTATGTACCTGTACAACCAGCGAAGCTAAATGGCTAAGATTTACATTATGTGATCTCTCTGCTACTCTTTCCAAATATAAAAGATAAAAGCCGAGCCTAGAAAAAAATAGGTAAAACATAGATTTAGCAGAAGTTCAATAGCGGAAAGAATTCCGAGTTATAATGAGTGCGGTAAAGTTGTGGTTAAAAAAATTATGGAACAGGATATGAAGAGATGATACGCTAGCCATATCCCGTGGCATATAAATAAAAGAATTTTTCTGCAACTTTAATGCAACAGAGGTCCGCAAACTGTGAACCTGATTGCTTCACTAGTTATTAAATTGAGGCTTTTAAACTACAACATCATATTAACTTAATATGCAGGATTTCTATGTAACATTACGCGTCAGTATATACAAGAATCAAAAAAAAAAAAACGTAAACAAAGTAAGGGCGTGTGAGTATGAGAAGGTTAGAGCAACAGCCGAGTCCTACGGCTCAAGTGATATTACCCGGAACTAGGACGTCGACAAACTACCAATAAAAGAGCAAAACCGAATGAAAACCCTCTTACTGTAGACATGCTATTATACAGATTTTCCCCAGTTAATAAGGATAGATTAGTGTAATAGCATTAAAACCATAAATCATTGCACTAGGGGTCGCAAGAATGAAATAATTGGAACCCCTAACATTTGCACACAGACGTGCGCACCAAATCCCCAACATACCTACAGCAACAAATAAAACACAAACTCGGCAATCCTAACTGCGTCTCAACCGCACCTTTGAAGAGTTGACAATGGCGGAGATCTGGAACTCGAAAACCTCTGAATGTTGAGTTGGCAGAATGCAGACGAAGAAGGCCGGGAGCCATCCCTGCACCTGAAACAAAATAAAACCAACGCATCATGAATTAAGAAGATATTGTACAAGAGTTAAATTAAATAAGAAATCGAAGAAGGAGGGTGATTCTGGAACGAGAAGGGGTTTACTCGCTCGGGAGGAAAAGAGATAGACAAGAAAATGTTGTTCATCCGGTAGAAGGAGAAAATGTCTCCCCTCTCAGAATTGCAAACTCTCTCTTCATCGTAGGCGAAAAAAAAATATCGTATCACTTCATTTAACCCTGAAAACACACAATGCAGTTAGTTAGCAAATGCTGAAATGCAGCATTGAACCAAACTGCAACCTGCTATGCACATCCAGACATTATAACTCCATGAAGCTTGAAAGGAAAAGAAAAACGAGAGGGTGAGACGAACGGTGATGATTCTTGGCAACGGAGGGTTTAAAATAGAAAACAGGAAACCTAGGTTTAAAACTGACCCTCGTACCTGCAAAATTCAGATCTCAGACTTGCGCATCAATTCTCAACCACCAAGAGCCTTACGAAATCCTGAGGGGGATTGTATGGATCAAATCAAAGCAAACCGTGAGTACTGTTCGGAAGAATTTTTTTATATTACTCAATTCACTCCAATGCACCCGATAGTCAAAGTATCGGCGAAATTATGAACTCAACCCTGTCAAAGTGACCTTCCCGCCTGCAACTACAGCTAGGGATGAAACGTGTCAATTGCGCATAGGCAGGAGTACAATTGTTGAAACGCGGGTTCACGCCAACGTGAAATCAGGACAAATTGCAGCGCAGGAGAACTGTACAATTGTGGTTCTTCCAGCCAAGAAGACGGCGTAATGCTGTGTACTAAACACTCCAACCTCGCACGCGAACTCTGTCACAGCAGGCAATCAAGTGAAGAGTAAAAGATTATCGATATACAAATCTAAAATAGTGAAACTCCGAGATGGGTGCATAACAGGTCATAATACGTGAAAAGTAAAATCACATAGGTTAAACCTACATGAAGATTAGGGTTAGGAAACCCATACAAAATCGGACTGGTCACTATCGACTTTCATAATAAACATATGTACTTTGACGATAATCACTATCACGATCAGAAACCGGGTTGTAAAACAATAATAATGAAATGTGCAAGCTACGCATATATCATATGCCGCGCTGATATATAATGTTAAATATACATATAACGATTTTATGCTAATGTATAATGTTAAATATACATATAACTATTTTATGCTGATATATAATGTTAAATGTTATATATAACGATTTTGTATTACATAAATCGTATGCTATAACCTTGTGGGTTTTGTTATAATGTATGGGATTCTCAAGTAATAGCGAAAGGCTTCAAAATTTAAGATACAAGGTGTGACTAGCCTTCCTAAATTAAAAAGGGGGTTATTATCGCTTGATTCAGATGAATATTTAAATAGTTGGGGAATGGAGAAAACTTAGCGTTTATTACAAATATAAAAATATATATATATATATTAAAAAAAAAAAAAAAAATGGGAGGTGTGACATTTCATAGGGTGAGCCTTCATCTTGTGAGGGATAAAGTCTAGCTCAGGTAGGATGGTCGATTTTCACGGTCGCTCTTTGGGCTTAATTCTTGAGGAGGCCGGAAGGGAGACAGGTAGCTGCAAGGATAATTGGGTTGAAAGATTAATAGGGTCGAGTCTTCTCAACTCCTCCCAGTCCACTGAAATATTTGGTTCCCTGCCCATGGCAAGCGATGGAGGTGGTCTGGAGGGGAGTTTGTGGCCTCCATCTCTTCTACACTGCATACGGTTACGCCTTGGCATGACATGTGAAGGAAGATAAGTGCAGGACAGGGAGGCAGCGCTCAGTAGCACAGGAAAGGAGATGCCACCACCTGAGAATTTCCTGCGAAGGTTGAGATAGGGCTGACCATGGCCAAGAACCAGGGGTCAAAATGAGGAATGAGAGGCATGCAAAGATAACATAAGGGAGAGTTGAATGGAGGCCAAATGAGCGCAGGTAGCAGGCTTAATATTCATGGTGACGGAATCGAGAGCTCTTAATTCTTTGCAGCAGGAGGACCTCGTAATGAAGGTGGTGAAGTGTGAATTTAAGAAGAAGAAAATCAAAATTGCAAGAAGAAAATCAAAATTGGGCAAGAAGAAAATCAACATTGCATTGAAATTAAAATATAATTGTTGTTTCTCTTCTTTTTCTCCGTGTTAGATAAATTTTGGCTATGCGATAAATTCACGTCAAGATTTCTTTTACCAATGGGTTTTTTCGTCGGGGTATTTCTTGTAATACAGTTTATTTCATGGCTTTAATACTTTTATGAACTTATAACTATGATTACATTGCCTCGAATAATATATAATGTATTGAAATAAGTATATACATACTATATGAGTGAATTTATTCAAATTTGAAGTCTTGCAGAACTTTGATGCAACCATAACACATGTTTCTCTTTTGAAAAATCGGTGGAAGATTGTAGACTTCACACAACCTTAGCTAGAATCAACCCTAGATGGTGTGGTTCTTTTAAGAGATCAAATCAAATGGATGGGATCTTCTACGCAATTTACATTCGAGATGAGGTGTATCACTGCTTCATTTTTCTTATGAATTGTGGACAACCAAGAGTTTCAACGAAATCCAAAGTAGCAAGCTTGTAATCGTCTCTGATACCTATTGTAAACTTAAACTTTATATCTTGTGTAAGATTGAGCACTTCATATAACTAATATTGCATTGAAAATATTATATTACACTTGTCAGGAAACCATAACTTTTGGCATATATTATGTAATAATTTATGCTACAAGAATAAAAGGTGAAAATTCTAGGTTTTGCATATTTTCTCTGTGTTAATTGTGTTATCTTTTGTATTCCATTAAGCTCATTATTATTGAATTAATGCAATAATTGTATCTCCTGAACCGTGAAACTCTAGTTATTCTAATTAACTCACTTGAGAACAAGGACAGTCACCACATGTAAATTTACTTGGGAGATTCACTTCATTTCAAAGTAGGGTATTTTCATAACTCTCGTTATTACATTTACCAGTCATATTTTGTACTAGGACAATGTCACTATGTGCAATCTCAGCTCCATAGGATGATATATGTTATTATATTTTTTATTTAGGCTTTGTACTATAACTCTGTCATGAGTGTTGAAATTTTGGTCATTAACATGGCTCCTTTTACTCAACTGTGACGTTGTGGACAATGTTATTAGATTTTTTATTTATTCTTTGTACTATAAATTTGTCACCATTATTGAAATTTTGGTCATTAGCATGATTTATCTTACTCAAATTTCACACTGTGGCTTGTGCTAAATTCAAGTCATAATTTCCAGCATTTTGTTCAACATACTGATTTGTTACTTGGACCATCTCAAAATGAGAGATTTCAATGGAAAGATTTAGATTTTCCGATACCGTGAAATTTTCACAATTTTCCCATGGTATATTTTTCTCTTCTTTCGAAAGTATTTCATCTTCATTCTCCTGGAGAAGAGTCTCCTGAAAATTGGCAATCCAACTTGAGTAATGGTGTTCAAGTAATCTCTTCATAAAAGGAGAATATGTTGTTGAATCATAACATTAGAAGTAACCAGAGCTTCAACCATATTCTGTAGTTGGGTGGGTCACTCTTCCAATTCATCACAATTATTGGAAACATTGTCATTATCTTCAAGATTTAATAGAATTAAAAGTTCCTCTTAGTGAGGAACCTATGAAGTTGTTTCTTACCACCAACACTTGGTGCAAGACCCTCCTTCGCTACATGTTTCTTATAGATTTTTTCCTGCATTGTTCCTTGAAAAACCAAGTGATAGGCCTAAACATGCTTTGCCTATCTAGAGATCCACACATGAAAAGAATCCTTTCTTATAGATTTTTTCTTGCATTGTTCCTTGAAAAACTAGGTGATAGGCCTAAACATGCTTTGCCTATCTTGAGATCCACACATGAAAAGAGTCCTGAAAGATCACGTGTTGGATTAGAGGAACCATCAACAATTATCACCTAAACAATTAACACATGATTGAGTGTTGGAATATTTTTACCCAATGACCAAGTGCTATCTATATTAAAACACATTGGAGCTTTTAGTATTTATGTTTATTATTTTTTATATAAATAAAAAATGAAGGATCAAATTTTCAAAATTTCTAGTGTTTATAAAAAAAATCCACAAGCATTATTAGTTGTAATATTTATGTTTATTAATTTTTTTTATAAATAATCATTATGAGTATATTTTTATTTTAAAATATATATATTCAATAGTAAAAACCTTATCAAATATTTAATGGAGCAAGTTTTAGATTTGAAATATTAAATATATATTATTAATACTCTTAAGTTTAGTAAAAATTATTATGATTTATTTTGTAATGTTTTTTATACAGTATATAAGAATACAAAAATTTAGGAGCAATACATGTAATATGTAAAAATATTATAATCTAGAAGACGGATCTTAGTTGGGATTCTAAATGTCCATAAATGTTCTCTGGAAAATCCAAAATCCTCTTCAATAATTGATACCATAGGAGTTTGAAAATAATATATAAAATTGAAGTTCTTAGTAAATGAAAAATGTTTCTTAGAAAGAGAAGTTTAATGATAAGGGATTTAAAAAATAATGATTTTTAAGTTTCTCTAATTTATAGTCAATAATAATAACTACCACATTTATATAAATAAAAGTTTGGTAAATGCCAATAAACATCAAAAATTTACATCATGATACATCTCACATTACCAAGATTAAAAAATCATAAAAACTCATTGAGAAAATTATAATTGTTTTTTCAATAATAATAATAATTATTAATTTAAAAATTAATGTATGAGTTAAACATGTACACGTTTAATAAAGAATATAACCATAGAGATTAGGCTCTATTATACCATTTATATTTTTAAGTTGTAAATAGACTCTTGCTAATACCATGTCTCTACAAAGCAATAATTGACGTTGATATGACACATTCGTGGGACCATTTTTAAAAATTAGTCAATCTACTTAAAAGTACAGATATGACATAAATGCTTTCAAGATAAATCTAAATCTTTGATTTGTGATTTATACTAAGAATATTATAGAAAATTCTACAAATATTAAATCTTTACAATCTATTTGATAATTATTAATAATAAAATTAAATTCCAGAAACATATTGTAAAATAAAGATTTGTAATTAAAAAAAAATCATTTCAAAGATAATAATCTTTTTTGTATATTTTGAATAAAGATAATTATTTATGAACAAATTAATTAGAGAAGAAATGCACTCTTCTAAACCCTTCTAATTAAAATAAAATAAACTATAATTAAAAAGTTAATGTTTGATAACAACATTACCAAAGATAATGAATTTTAATGATATTTTAATTTAAGGTGAGTGATTATGAAGAAATTAATTAGAAATGAAATGCACTTTTATAAAATATATTTTTGAATTAAAATAACCAAGTAGAAGGAAGTCGTAAAAACATCACCTTCAAGGGAATATTTTGAATTAAAATCCTCAAGTCAAGGAAATGAGAGAAAGCTATCAAATCTTGAAAAATAATTTTATTGAGCATTGAAAATATACATTTATATATGAAGCCACATGCTAACTTCCCTTGAAAAACTACATTTATATACTAATATTCATACTATGTTCGCTTTAGTATTACTAAAATTTATACTAACTTCCTGTCCATAAATTTTTTATGACCTATTTATCTTACAAAGTTATTACTATCTATTTATCTCACAGTTTCATTTCTGAGCTTTTCATTTACTTAAATACAAAACTCTAGATTTTATTTTAAATCATGAAAATACTCTATGAAGTTCTATGCAGTTGATCCCATTTCATTACTACATATTTATCTCCTTTCTTTTGTGAGATTTTCATTTCCTTAAATAAACAACCGTAGATTTTATATAAATCATGAAAATACACTCTTCAGCGAATTCCATTTCATTGATAACAATATAAAAATATAAAAACTAGTATATTAGCTATCTCTCTTTTAATAACAAGGAAATACTTTAAAATCAAATAAATATGATAATGTTGGCAGGCTTATTATTTATTAAAAGACACAAAATAAATCTTGTAACTACCTATTTACCTTAAGACTTTCTAAGCTTTTCATTTCCCGATATAAACAACCTTGATTTCAATGCAAAACATGGAAATATTGTAAAGCCCATTAGATGCTATTTCGATTATGAGTATATTTTCTATTTTATATCATCTAACAATTATGTTTTCATTATTGCTGGCTATGAATATCTAAGACCCAAGAATTTTTAAAATATTACATACCTATTTATGAGCATTTGTATCTAACATAAATCACCATCCGCTGCAACAACCCTTTTCTATGGTAGCATGTGATGAAGTTCAACCAAACTAAAATTTACATTTCTTTTTCCTAAGTTAGACTACATTTATTATATTATACAGAGAAAAATATTACATATATCTTCCTCCACACTTGGAAATCTAGTTTTAGAGTTAAGTATCAAGAGTTTGAAACCAGAAAACGGATTTCCCCAACTGGGGAAACCAGTCCACCAGTAGCACAAAATAGATGTTTTCAAAAATGGGAAACCCGCATACAAAGTAGCAAAATTTAAACCAAACTTTGAGAGAAAAGTATTCCAAAGCATGTTTATACTAGAGAACGCTGCAAAAAAACTAGAAAGAGAGAGGCGCACACTGCAATTGAAACTAGTGTGGACCATCATTCTTCTTGCTGGATTTGGGTTATTCCTCCTCGATCCTGCAAGCATAGAATGAGTCTTCATCCTCCTTTCTTAGCGTGTGGCTAGTTACTTGAGGATTTGGTGACCCCAGTGTGTTTGAATAATTGGAGGTGATCGTGAGCTGATTGTTGTCCTCATTCTTATCTCCTGCATTGTTTTTTGAGCTTCTACCATCGTCGGAACTCACATTGCTGCTAGTGGAGTGGTTGCTAATAGAGGTGCTCTCCAGAGGGAGAGCCCTCATCTTGTGAGGGATAAAGTATAACTAAAGAATGATGGTCAACTTGTGCGGTCACTCTTTGGGCCGAATGCTTGAAGAAGCCGAATGGGAGATAGGTAGCTGCAAGGATAATTGGGCTGAAATATTAACAGGGTAGAGTCTGGTCAGCTCCTCCCAGCCCACTAAAAGGTTTAGTTCTTTGCCCATGGCATGCGATAGAGGTGGTCTGGAGGGTATTTCGTGGCCTCTAGCTCTTCTACACTACATACAGTGATTCCTTATCATGACACGCGAAGGAACAATAGTGCAGGATAGAGAGAGAGCACTCGGTAGCATAGGAGAGGAGACGACACCACCTGAGAATGTCATGGGAAGGCTAAGACAGGGCTGAGTAGGGCCAAGAACTAGGAGTCGAAAGGAGGAATGGGAGGCATCCACAGATAACAGAAGGGAGAGTTGACTGGAGGTCGAATGAGTGCGGGTAGCAGGATTAATAGCCATGATGATGGAATCGATAGCTCTTAATGCTTTGCAGCAAGAGGACCTCGTAATGAAGGTGGTGAAGTGTGAATTTACGACAGGCTTGCTCGGGAATTTAATGTTGAGCAGGCGACCATGTGCGGGTGCGTGGGCTGGACAGTTGTCCCACCACATGGTGCCCAGTTGGCCCCTCTGATCACGGAAAAGCACCCGCATCTCAGTAACCAAAATTTACGTATTATTGCTTCATTAACAAAAAAATTTATGTCACCTCACCTTCAACAAAAAAATTGATGCTTTCATTGAAGATGAGGTTTGTGACAACTAGGGCTGGGCATATTTAATTTGGTCATGCTTAACGCTTCAATAAAATTAAATATAATTGTTGTTTCTCTTTTTTTTTTTCCGTGTTAGATTAATTTTGACTATGTGATAAATCCATGTCAAGCTTTCTTTCTTTTACAAATTTATCTTAAGACTTTTTAACCTTTTCATTTCCTGATATAAGAAACCTTCATTTCAATGCAAAAAATGGAAATATTATAAATACCACTGAATGCTATTTCAGTTGTGAGTACATTTTCTATTTTATATCATCTAAAAATTGTGTTTCTCATTATTGCTGGCTATCAATTTCTAAGACCTAGGAATTTTTAAAATATTACATACCAATTTATGAGCTTTTATATCTAAGATAAATCACCATCCGCTGTGACAACCCTTTTCTATGGCAGCATGTGAAGAAATTCGACAAAACCAAAATTTATGCTTTTTTTCTAAGTTAGAATACGTCTATTATATTATACAAAGCAAAATATTACATATCTCTTCCTCCAGACTTGGCAAGCCAATTTCAGAGGGAAGTATCAAGAGTTTTAAACCAGAAAACAGACTGCCCCAGCTGGGGAAAGCAGTCCACCAATAGCACCAAATAGACGCTTCCCGGAATGGGAAACCATCATACAGGGTAGCGAAATTTAAACTGAAGTTTGAGAACGAACTTTTCCAAAGCATGTTTAGACTAGAGAACACTACAAGAAAACCAGAAGGAGAGAAGTGCACCATGTAATTGAAACTAGTGTGGACCATCATTCTTCTTGCTCGAGTTGGGTTATTCCTCTTCAATCCTGCAAGGATAGAATGAGTCTTCATCCTCCTTTCTTAGCGCGTGGTTAGTGACCTGAGAATGTGACGACCCCGGTGTGTCTGGCTATTTGAAGGTGGTCGTGAGCTGATTGTGTTCCTCATTGTTATCTCCCATGTCATTGTTTGAGCTTCTACCATCATCAGAACCCGAATTGCTGCTAGTGGGGTGGTTACTACTGGAGGTGCTCTGCACAGGGATAGCCTTCATCTTGTCAGGGATAAAGGTTAGCTCATGTAGGATGGTTGACTTGTGTAGTCAGTATTTAGGCTGAATGCTACAGGAGACTAGAAGGGAGACATGTAGCTGTAAGGATAATTGAGCTGAAAATTTAACAAGGTCAAGTCTTCTCGCCTCCTCCCAGCCCACCAAAAGATTCATTTCCCTACCCATGGCATGTGATAGGGGTGGTCTGGAGGGGAGGTCGCGGCTTCTGGCTCTTCTACACTGCATACGGTGATGGCTTGACATGACACGTGAAGGAACATAAGTGCAGGACAGGGAGGGAGTGCTTGGTAGCACAGGAGAGGACATGCCACCACCTGAGAATGTTGTGGAAAGGCTGAGACAGGGCTGAGAAGGGCCAAGAACCAGGGGTTGAAAGGAGGAATGGGAGACATGCACAGATAAGAGAAGGGAGAGCTCAATGGAGGCCGAATGAGCACAGGTAACAGTCTTAATATCCATCGTGACAGAATCGAGAGCTCTTAATGCTCTACAGTAGGAGGACCTCCTAATGAAGGTGGTGAAGTATGAATTTAAGATAGGCTTGCTCGGGAATTTAACATTGAGTGGGCAACCATGTGAAATCACATGGGACAGACAGTTGTCTAGCCACATGGTGCCTAGGTGGCCCCTCCAATCATGAAAAAACACCTGCATCCAGGTAACCAAAATTTACGTATTATTGTTTCATTAACAAAACAATTAATTTAGCCTCACCTTCAACAGAAAATGAACAGAGCATGAATATTAACTATATGCCTTCAACATAACATGAAATAAAGAGGATCGACATATTTATAAGAGATGAATTTAAACTCATAGCAAGGCACAATCTCTGTTCCATTGTAATTTCTTCATTGCTACAACTTTAATCAATTATCACAATAGTACCAGCTTCCAAATAGTTAAAATAAGAAAAAAAAAGAACCACATATAGCCACTGAATTAGTTTCAAGTACCACATCACAATCATTTGTATTTAAATCAACTATAACTATACTCCTTTAACATAGCACGGAAGAAAGGTGATCCAGATATTTAGCAGAGCTGAATTTCACCTCACGGCAATGAGGGGTCTTTTTCTCCATTATCACAACAGTACCATATTTGAAATAGTTAAAATAGGGGAAACAAACACCAAATATAGCGAGTGAATTAGTTTCAAGTACCACATCATAGTAGTTTATATTTAAAATCAATCATATTTAAAATGAGTAAGTTTATATAATCATTAGCATTGAACTACTTTCTTTATCAACATTTATGAGAAAGTTAAATAATTATTTTTATAAATTACTAATATATTTTTTTTATTTTCTTAAACATCGAATAACTATTTATATGGTAATATATTTTTGTATCTTTATTCATTCTCCCTTTCTACAATTGATTATGATTACAGAGGCGCCCTATATATATATAGAAAATAATTAAAAAATTAAAAATTAAAAATTAATGATTTTTTTAGTATTTATGTCTATCACTTTTTATATAAATAATCATTAATAGGTAATGTAATTTATCATTTTAAACATATATTTAATAATAAGAAACACAACTAATATTTAATGGGTAAGCTTTAAATTTGAAATGATTAAAAGATATTATAAATACCTTTAAGTTTAATTATTTATATATTATATATACAATATTGTCATATATTTGATTATTTTTTATATAATATTTAAGAATATTATAATGTAGGAGTAAAATATGTAATATGTAAAAATACTATAATACAAGAGCACAATATAATGACACAAATAATTGTTTGCAAATTGGAATTTTTAGTAAATGAAAAATGCTTTAAAAAACAACTTAATGATAAGAGAATCAAAAGATAATGGTTTTAAAAAGTTTCTAATTTATAATCAATAATAATAATTAACATATTTATATAAATTAAATGGTTGGTAAATGTTAATACACATCAAAGCACCTACGCCATACATCTCACTTTCCCAAAATAAAAAAAAATAAAAACAAAAAACAAAAATTAGATAATAAAATGTAGTTCATCTCCTAATGACATTGTTATTTTTCCAGAAGAATTAGTTAAACAATTATAGATCACATATGTTTACAATTTGAAATTATTATTATTACTAATTATAAAAAGAATTAATGTACCAGTTAAACAGGTACACATTTAAAAACAACATGTAACAATATTCTTAATCGTAGAGATTAGCCTCCATTTTATCATTTAGATTTTTTACTTGTGAACATGGTCTTACTAATACCACATGCCCATAAAACTATAATTCATGTCCATATGACATTTTTTTTAATTGATCAATTTATTTAAAAGCACAAAGATGACATAACCACTTTTGAGATAAATCTAAACTTTAATCAGTGACTCTAGTACTAAAAATATTGTAGAAAATTCCATGAAGATTAGATCTCTACCGTCCTTCTAATCATTAATGATAATTAAATAAAAATCTAAAATAACAATGTATTTTAAGTATATTTTAAGTTAAAAAGATTAATTGTGAGGAAATTAATTAAAAACAAAATGTACTCTTATAATAAAAAAAATTTGAATTCAAATAACTAAATAAAAGGAAGAAGGTCTGAAAATAATGGACATGGAAGACTTGTGAATTATAATCTTTAAATAGAGGAGGTGAGAAAAAGTTGACAAATCTTGAAAAGAAATTTTGTGGAACCTTGAGAGTGTAAATTTATATATTGAAGTGCATAATAATTTCTTTTTAGTTTATTTTATTTGTGATATTTTCTTTTCCATAAATACATAACTCTAAATTTTAATCTAAGTCATGAAAATACTATAAATGAAAAGTAAATCCGATTTCATTACTCATAAATGCAATAACAAACTAGCATACTCGCTGACTCACTTATTTTTTTTTAATAATTACACCACACTTGCCAAACCTCGTACTATCATGAACTTACCACTGCCTCATGATCTCACAGCTTCATTTCTCCCATACACAATCTTAGATTTTAATCTAAATTGACGAAATACTTTAAAATTCCCTTTTGAATGAAAGGAAAAGTGTCACAAACACACAGTTATAAAACTTACCAAAAAATTAAAAATAAAAAATAAAAAATTTACTTTAGGTGATTCCTCTTTTAAATCATACGCTGCCAGCAGTAAATTAAATTCATAGATAATAATTACGGTTGTGGTTATACGTTCTTCCATCGTTGTTTTTTAATTAATCTGACAACGTGTGAACTGGAAATCACCCTCGTTTTTCTGACCCTTAATTACTATGGGTACTTCTGTTATTTATTTCTACGGAGATTATGACATCTAGCACATATGTTTGATTTCCGACTCTCATCTCCAGTGTGGAAATTTAATTCGATGTATTCAGTGTTCAATGTGTTTTGGCCATATCAATCGGTTTTGAATGCAGTACCGATGTGCTGGTGGATTGAAATCTGTATGGCTCTACTTTTAAATCGTGAATGATTTAAACTGCAGATCTAATTTCTAAGTTCTACTCTGTCCCACCGCTGCACTTGGCCTTCTTTACACCGTCGATCATTATCTTGATCCTACGGTGTATATGCGTCGGTGTCGGATAATGACTTGGCTTGTAACGGAATTTGCATGTCATTTTTTGCGTTTGCCGATGGGTCTGGAGGTGACACAGTCGCTCTTAGGGTTTGCGATTCAGTTTAGCCTTACATTCTGCGCCGCAATGGGATGGCGTTTGCCAGGGCGTTTCCTCGACACCAGGTGTGTTACAGTCCTTTTTCCCTACACTTATCCCCTACACTTAGATTTCTTGTGCTGTTCTTCAGTTAAATTCTTTTCAAGGGTTCTGAAATGCATCCTAAGAGTTGGGTTTTACGATTGAACCTACTATCTTCTGTTATATAATTTCACTGCTCAGTTTGGTTGCTAATTATATTCTCATGTGAAATTACTATGGCCGGTTCATTTCTTGTCTCATATACTAAATAAGTTGGAAGGGCGTGAAACTGAAGGTTTTCTTTGCAAATGTATTCTGCAGTAAAATCATTTGGTTATATAGATTTCCTTAATGGCAGCCCTTCGGGTTATTCACGATTTTTCCTATGAATTTTTTGTTTATATCATAATGGTTTCCACCGTCAGAAGTTCATTTTTGCAATTTACTTATTTATAGCTGTGTGTTCCTCTTTAGAACTTCACAATTCATATTGATTAATTACTATTTTCTGTCTCAGTTATCCTTTCTTGTAAATAGCTAGTTCAACTAACTGTTCCTATACATATAAGTTTCTTTTTAAAGAAGAAAATACTTTAGGGTGCCCGAACCACCTCATTGTCTGTGTTTATCATAGACAGGAAGACAACCCACCCAGAGGCCTGCTAGCAGGCAATATGGGTTAACAGTCTTCCTTACTATATCATAACAGTATTGGTAGCGATTTCACTCTTACAGTTGAATTTAAAAGAATTATACATATATAATATATTTTTTTTTGTTTTTCTGCTACTGTTTCCACGCTCTCTATTCCAGACTGCCACTACTCATTCCTGCAAGGATTTAATGTTTTGATAACTCACAATCAACTAATTTAGGCTCAGAACCCTCTAAGTTGTTTCCCTATAGGTTACCTTTCACTATAAAAGACATTATTTATGCTAACACATTTTCACTTTATTTAACAGTAGGAAGGAGAAGAGATTTAATCTATCCATCATAGAACATCCTTAACTGCAACAGAAAATAAATCTTTTTCTTTAAAGAAACAAAACATTTACTGTACTATACTCATCTGAACTCAAATCCGAGTGATGATGGTTGGTGCCTCCCTTCCACAAGCTGGGAAATTACGTCCTGCAGCTCTCCCCCGAGCTCAAGTCTGGGTCATTGTTAGCATAGAATTATGGAGGAGAAAACTCGGTACAATCCAGTCCATTTCTCCAACTCCAGTGAAAAACAACAATTCTGGGGAGAACACGGGACAATCCAGTCCAATTCTCCAACCCAAAGAACAGCCTGTTCTGAAAAATTTCCTTTCCAGAATAACAGAGTTCTTTTTATTTACACTCACAGAACCCCAAACTCTCCTTGGAATCCCTTATTTATTCCAGAGTTTCCTTGGGTAACTGTGGAAACTGTTTTTCTATTCAACTAACTCCAGTTCTTGATTTACTTTTTACCATCAATTTTACTCATGGAACTAATTTCCAGTAAATCTTTTATTCCATACCAAAATTAAATTTGTTCAAATATTCCAATTAAAATAAAACAACAGTCATTATGGGTCCTTAATTAATAAAAGCTTAACCATTTGTCAGCAGCTAAGACAGTGGTTATAGTTTTCCCCCTCTGGAAGTGAACACCGTCGCTGGTGTTCTTACTTTAATTCAGCGAAAAGCTCATGATATGATTCCCGGACAAAATTATCGTCTTCCCAGGTGGCCTCCTCTGGTCAAAAGTGCCTCCATTACACTTTAACCTGGGCGATGGCTCGTTTTCGGAGCATGATTTCCCTCCTGTCGATTATACTGTGAGGCTTGAGCAGAAATTCTCCATCCGGTTCTACCTGCACACAGAAGACTTATGTTAATTATATAAGTCTATAACGTCATGCTATTATTCTAACCATCATGGTCACCCACTACCTGAATATTCTGCCAGTGAATTATATGTCTGGGATCATGAACATATTGTTTTAATAACGATACATGGAAGACATTATGCACTCGGATATGACTAGGGAGAGCTAAACGATACGTTACTGGTCCTACTCTTTCTAGTATATGGAAAGGACCACAAAACCGAGGTGCTAACTTTGCACAAGATGCCCATCTTAATGTACTCTTCTTTGGTTTAATTCTCACATACACTTGATCTCCAACTTCGTATTCACGGTATGACCTTTTTCTATCTGCGTACACTTTCTGTCTGTCCTGTGCAGCTTTCAAATTCTGTCTAATTTTCTTCACTTCTGCCTCCATTTCTGCTAGCATATTTGGTCCCAACATGAGTTTAGTCTCGGGACTACTCCAATTAATGGGAGTCTTGCATTGTCGCCCATATAGTGCCTCAAACGGGCTCATCTTCAGGGATTCTTGGTAACCATTGTTATAGGCAAACTCAATCAAATGTAGATACTCCTCCCATTTAACTGGTTGCTGCATGACATACATCCTCAGCATGTCTTCCAGTACTTGATCTACTCGCTCGGTTTGACCGTCTGTTTGTGGATGGTATGCAGTACTAAAATGTACTTGAGTTCCCAGTCCTGAAAACAGGGCTTTCCAAAAAGACGATATAAATTTCACATCTGTGTCCGAGATAACAGTTTTAGGAATACCATGCAGTCTAAAGATCTCATGCATAAATAAATCTGCTATCTGCACTGTCTTATAGGTGGATTGGACAGGTATGAAATGTGCCGACTTACTCAGTCGATCCACAACTACCATTATGGAATCATTACCTTGTTTTGATTTTGGTAACCCGGTAATAAAATCCAATGAGATCACCTCCCATTTCCATTCGGGAATAGGTATAGGCTGCATTAATCCAGCTGGATTTCGATGTTCCACTTTCACTTGCTGGCACTCTAAACACCTGTTTAGATAGCTTGCTATATCCTTCCTCATGCCTGGCCAACAGTAGTCCTTTCTTATAGCTGTCAGCATTTTTTGATATCCCGGGTGTCCCGCATAATTGTTTCTGTGATATTCGTCCAGTATCATAGTTTTTAATTCTACTCTATTTGGTATGAAAATCCTCTTCTTGAAAGTCAGCAACCTGTCCTGGCTAATCTCATAATCCCCTTGTCCACCTGGTCCTTCAGATTCTTGTGCTTTCTGCCACAAATATTTATATTCAGGGTCCTTGTCTGCTTCTTTTCTGATTTGATCTAGAAATCTGGTTTCAATTTGGTTAACATATAACGCATAAATGTTATGGAGTTTTCTGTTTAATGCATCTGCAACCTTGTTCTCTTTTCCTTTTACGTGCTGTAGATATATATCAAACTCACTCAGAAAATCATTCCACCTTGCTTGTGGGGAGTTTATGTCAGCTTGTTTAAAATAGCTGGTTAGACTAGTATGATCAGTCCTCAATATTAATCTCTTTCCAAGTAGGTAATGTCTCCATACTCGAAGAGCGTGCACAACCGCAGTCAACTCTAAATCATAAGCTGAATATCGTTCCTCATGATCTTTTAGCTTGCGGGATTCATATGCAATTACCTTCTCTTCTTGTGATAGTACAGCTCCAACACCTTCCTTGCATGCATCCGTACAAACCTCGAATTCCTTATTCGAATCTGCTACACTCAACACAGGTGTTGTTGTGAATAACTGCTTCAACCTTTCAAAGCTGTCCTGACATTCTTTTGTCCATTTAAAAAATTTCCCTTTCCTTTGTAAGGAGGTAATAGGAAAGGCTATCTTTGAAAATCCTTTGATAAATCGCTGGTAATAGCCAGCGAGACCCATAAAAGACCGTATATCAGCCACATTCTGTGGCACCTTCCATTCCATAATAGTCTTGATTTTCTCCGGTTCTACAACTATACACTTTTTAGATATCACATGTCCGAGATACTGTATTTCTCCTTTGAAGAAGTCACATTTACTGAATTTTGCATACAGCTGGTGCTTCCTTAGCATCTCTAGTACCATTCGCAAATGCTCTTTATGTTCTTTCGCATTCTTCAAATAAACCAGTATGTCATCAATAAATATTAACACAAAGTTGTCCAAATAAGGGTGAAAAATACTATGCATCAGTCTCATAAAAGTGGCTAGTGCATTAGTTAACCCAAAAGGTAATACCAGGAATTCATAGTGGCCATACCTTGTATGAAAGGCAGTTTTGTGTATATCTTCTTCCTTAATTCTGATCTGATGATACCCAGACCGCAAATCAATCTTTGAGAATACAGTGGCTCCCCTTACCTGATCAAACAAATCATCAATACGGGGTAGGGGATACCTTTTCTTAATAGTTAGCTTATTTAATTGTCGGTAATCCATGCACATGCGCATGGTTCCATCCTTCTTTTTAACAAATAGTACCGGTGCTCCCTAGGGTGACACACTGGGTCGTATATACCCCTTATCTAGTAATTCCTGAAGCTGCATCTTCAGTTCAGTCAGTTCTGGCACACCCATAGGGTAAGGAGTCCTTGAAACTGGCGAAGCTCCTGGTAGCAGTTCTATGGTGAAATGAACATCTCTTTTTGGTGGTAAACCTGGTATTTCTTCAGGAAATACATCCTTAAATTCCTGTACTACAGGTATGTTTTCCAACAAGGAAACTTTATTATTAGACTCAGATAATCCAACTTGTATAGCGTACAGTTGGCATCCTTTTCTTATACATTTTCCCATTTGGGAAGCTGTAATTGGTCGCAGATGTACAGGCTTCTTTATGCCTTGAATTTCTTGGCAGTTACCATTCTGATCTCTGTAATAAACTATCTTTTCCTTACAATCTATGAGAGTCTAATGCTTCTCCAGCCAATCCATACCCAGCAACACATCATAGGATCCCAAGGGTAAAACATTTAAGTCTACTATTAATTGTTGTCCGCCGATTTGCAGTGCACAATCTGGTATTTTGGCACTAACTCTTCTTTTAGCTCCTGTAGCTAACTGAACCAACCAAGTATTTTTAAATTTTTGACTTGGAAATTTGCAGAGTTCTACTAATTTAGGAGTTATATAACTTAGACTTGCTCCCGGATCTATCAAAACAGAAACAGTTTGGGATAACAATTTACCTTCCAGCTCTATCATAGTAGGTTGAAAATCAGCTTGCCAATCCTCCAATGCTGCGTTAATTCTGGGTATGCTTCTGGCAATATCTCCCACAGTAGAGGCCTCCTATAAATTGGTTACTTCTTCGGTTTTTCCACGCTGTGGGCAATCTCGATAGTAGTGTGCTTCCCCGCAGCCCCAACACTTCAGAGGTGGCCTCTGATTTGGAGGTTGCTCAGGTTTACTTGAGGCTTCCATTGTTTTGTCTTCCCCAGGCCATCTAATCCTCTGATGGTTCCTACCGAACTGCTTATTAACTGAGTTCTTGGCTGTGCTTATGAAATTACTGGTTTTACCTCTTTTGGAAACAGCACCGTTTCTAGTTTCTTTCCTTGATTGCCACCCTTTTCCTTGGTCTATCTTGTTTTTCGCTTGCTGATAACACAACCTTGCCTTCCTAATGGCCTCATCCATTGTCTTAGGATTTACAAACTCGATACGCTCCTTCATATGGCAGGGTAAACTGCTCAGAAATATTTGAACTTTAGCTTTCTCATCTCTTAAGTACGGTACGTAGCACAGTAATGATGTAAAATTAGTGATGAACTCATCCATGGTCAGTTGTACTAGCCTCAAATCATGGAATTCTCAAGCCTTTTCATCATAAAAATGCTTATTCAAGTACTTGCCCTTGAAGTATTGTTGAAACTTTTCCCATATCACATCCTGATCTTCTATTCCCCGCATGTTCTTCACTTCTTCCCACCATAAGGTGGCTTTATCCTTTAGCTGGTAAATGGCTAACCGTGCTTTAAGACCACTGTCATAATAATACACCTGAAAGTATCTGTTCATGTTAATTA
The DNA here is from genome assembly GCA_034641835.2 of Pinus albicaulis. Taxonomy (NCBI): domain Eukaryota; kingdom Viridiplantae; phylum Streptophyta; class Pinopsida; order Pinales; family Pinaceae; genus Pinus; species Pinus albicaulis. The sequence continues at coordinate 33,548,374 of CM076572.1, read as the reverse complement.
ACCATGCCTCCGCCACTTCCTCTTTCTCCCCATCGAACGTAGGTGGCTTTATCTTTCTGAATTCTCCGTGTAATTCCACCCTCTTCCTTTTACTTGCCTTCCGTTCAGTTTCATTTTCAGATTCAGCCTCATTAAAATTTCTGTTGGGATTACCTCATTGTGACACACTTCTTTCTTTTCGACCTATATCTTGTTCATCTGTTTGCTGTTCGTCCCCTTCTTGGAATTCTCTGCCAGCACTGGGATTTTCATTCCTTTGATTCTGTTTATCGGAGTGGCTTTTTAAGATCCTCTCGTGCTCTTGCATCATCCTTGCATTTTCCCTTCATACCCCCTCCATTTCTTCCTGCAACTGTTGTACGGTGTGTAATAAAATGCGAGTATGATGTTGTTGTTCCTTAATCAGTCTATTAGACCGCTGATGCTGTTCTATTCCCAACTGAACCCACATTTCAGGGTTCCCCTCTGGTGGAGGCTGCATCTCTCCAACATTTCGCTGTGGCGGTTGTGAAGGTGTCCGTCTCATTTGTCTTTCCATCTAATATCTGACTGTGCATGATTAACATATAATTTTAACGTTAGTTGACCCAATAGGGCCCCAACGTTGTAACCTGCTCTGATACCACTTGTCACAAACACACAATTATAAAACTTACCAAAAAAAATAAATAAATAAATAAAAAATTTACTTTAGGTGATTCTTCTTTTAAATCATACACTGCCAGCAGTAAATTAAATTCACATATAATAATTATGGTTGTGGTTATACATTCTGCCATCGTTGTTTTTTAATTAATCTGACAACGTGTGAACTAGAAATCACCCTCGTTTTTCTGAACCTTAATTACTATGGGTACTTCTGTTATTTATTTCTACGGATATTATGACATCTAGCACATAGGTTTGATTTCCGACTCCCATCTCCAGTGTGGAAATTTAATGTATTCAGCGTTCAATGTGTTTTGGCCACGTCAATCGGTTTTGAATGCAGTACCGATGTGCTGGTGGATTGAAATCTGTATGGCTCTACTTTTAACTCGTGAATGATTTAAACTACGGATCTAATTTCTAAGTTATACTCTGTCCCACCGCTGCACTTGGCCTTCTTTACACTGTCGATCATGATCTTGATCCTATGGTGTATATGCGTCAGTGTCGGATAATGACTTGGCTTGTAACGGAATTTGCATGCCATTGTTTGCGTTTTCCGATGGGTCTGGAGGCGACACAGTCGGTCTTAGGGTTTGCGATTCAGTTTAGCCTTACAGTCTGCGCCATAATGGGATGGTGTTCGTTAGGGTGTTTCCTCGACACCAGGTGTGTTACAGTCCTTTTTTCCTACACTTATCCCCTATCCTTAGATTTCTCATGTTGTTCTTCAGGTAAATTCTTTTCAAGGGTTCTGAAATGCATCCTAAGAGTTTTTATTCATTCCTTCTGCATTTCGTATCGGAAATCTTGTCTACTAAGTTTTGTATGCTCACAGTTTTCTTTTCGTTTCCTGTTTTCTTTCCGGGTAAACGGAGAGCGTGTACTCACTTAGTCCTAGCTACTATTATTTTCCAGTTATACCACAGGTAAGCTATTAAATCATGCTCTGTCATTCATTCTTTTACCCTTACCACAGCGATGGACTGGCAATCTAACAGGTTTACTGTCCTGTGAACAGGTATCATTCGTTTTTTCTTTCGCCACCTTCCAAAGTTCTCGGTCATCGCATTGTTGAGGGTTTGATTCCCTTCCTCATTTACAGGTACTCGACACCTGTCGACAGGGTTATAAAATTTAAGTTTTCTTCGAAGGGTTTTCTTCCTATTTAATGGATCAGTTATCCGATTGAAATCTGTGGCTCCAGTATTGTAAACACTTTCATCTATTTTTTTTTTAAGTTTGAGTGTAGTCGGCTCACTGCTCGTGTCTCAGAATTAGTCCATTTCTATTTTGTTTTCAGAGGCTCAGCCTCAGTAATTTGTTGTACTTAATTCCTAAACATAAGGCCAGGATGCTCACCGGTCTGTGCTATTTCCAGTCTTGTCTTTTCGTTATAATACCCTTTGACAGTTGGGTTTTACGATTGAACCTGCTATCTTCTGTTATATAATCTCACTGCTCAGTTTGGTCGCTAATTATATTCTCATGTGAAATTACTATGGCCGGTTCATTTCTTGTTTCATATACTGAATAAGTTGGAAGGGCGTGAAACTGAAGGTTTTCTTTACAAATGTATTCTGCAGTAAAATCATTTGGTTATATAGATTTCCTTAATGGCAGCCCTTCGGGTTATTCATGATTTTTCCTATGAAGTTTTTGTTTAAATTATAATGGTTTCCTCCGTCGGAAGTTCATTTTTGCAATTTACTTATTTGTAGCTGTGTGTTCCTCTTCAGACCTTCACAATTCCTATTGATTAATTACTATTTTCTGTCTCAGTTATCCTTTCTTGTAAATAGCTAGTTTAACTGACTGTTCCTGTACATATAAGTTTCTTTTTAAAGAAGAAAATACTTTAGGGTGCCCGGACCACCTCATTGTCCGTGTTTATCGTAGACAGCAAGACAACCCACCCAGAGGCCTGCTAGCAGGCAATATGGGTTAACAGTCTTACTTACTATATCGTAATAGTATTGGTAGCGATTTCACTCTTACAGTTGAATTTAAAATAATTATACATATATAATATATTTTTTTTTGTTTTTCTGCTACTGTTTCCACGCTCTCTATTCCAGACTGCCACTACTCATTCCTGCAAGGATTTAATGTTCTGATAACTCACAATCAACTAATACAGGCTCAGAGCCCTCTAAGATGTTTCCCTATAGGTTACCTTTCACTGTAAAAGACATTATTTATCCTAACACATTTGCACTTTATTTAACAGTAGGAAGGAGAAGAGATTTAATCTATCCATCATAGAACATCCTTAACTGCAATAGAAAATAAATCTTTTTCTTTAAAGAAACACAACATTTACTGTACTATACTCATCTGAACTCAAATCCGAGTGATGATGGTTGGTGCCTCCCTTCCACGAGCTGGGCAATTACGTCCTGCAGCTCTCCCCCGAGCTCAAGTCTGGGTCATTGTTAGCACAGAATTCCGGAGGAGAAAACTCGGGACAATCCGGTCCATTTCTCCAACTCCAGTGAAAAACAACAATTCTGGGGAGAACACGGGACAATCCGGTCCAATTCTCCAACCCAGAGAACAGTCTGTTCTGAAAAATTTCCTTTCCAGAATAACAGAGTTCTTTTTCTTTACACTCACAGAACCCCAAACTCTCCTTGGAATCCCTTATTTATTCCAGAGTTTCCTTGGGTAACTGTGGAAACTATTTTTCTGTTCAACTAACTCCAGATCTTGATTTACTTTTTACCATCAATTTTACTCATGAAACTAATTTCCATTAAATCTTTTATTCCATACCAAAATTAATTTTGTTCAAATATTCCAATTAAAATAAAACAACAGTCATTATGGGTCCTTAATTAATAAAATCTTAACCATTTGTCACCCGCTAAGAGAGTGGTTACAAAAAGAAATCTGGCTCGCTCACTGTTTTATTAAAATATGCGAAATAAATATTGCTTTATTAAAAAACGCGAAAATGTTGAAGTTTTGGCTAGGTTGATTTCTAAGTTTTTCATTTTCTGCTTAAATTTCCATGGAAGGCATGGAAATACTGTAACGTTCCTGCTTGAATTTCCATGGAGGGCATGGAAATACTGTAACGCGGCATGGGCTATTATTTCACTTACAGGATTACGAAAATTCTGAATATATTTTTTGTTTTAGATCATTTCAGTATTATTTTTCTTTTATAGCTCGCTATCAATTTGTGAAACTCACGAATGTTTAGAATGTAAAATACCCATTTATTAGAGTTTGTATCTAAAATAAATCATCATCAACAACAACCCTCAACATCCGTGATCTGAGTCAATCAAACTAGAATTCCATTGTTACTATTTCATTAAAATAACAATTAATTTAACGTAAACATCTATCACAAATGAACGGATAATTTAACCTAAAATTGAAGAGTGTATGAAAAAGGAATGATAACTATAATCAAGAAAGTGTAACGACATCTTTAGCAGAGCTGATTTTTTGATCCATTACTAAATCTTTAATCACAGGAGTACAAAAGAGGAATGATAGGATCGGGAGTTTAGCAGAGCTAGACTTTTAATCAATTGTCACACGTGCACCAGCGCATACATGTAGCGAATTGATCACGGCATGCCCATTTATCACCGTCGTTTGTATTTAAAATCGATCACATTCCACTTCAAAATCCCTTTGCTACAGATGATCAACGTCGACAATTATTATTAAAATTAATTGAACGTAATTTTGAACATAAACAATAATGATAAATATAATATTTGAACGAGAGCATGGCTTTAGGGGAAATTAATTTTACCTATATTGCTGTATCCTTAATTAATAGTTAAAATAGTGCCAACAAGAAAACTTTATATTGTTGTGAAACCAGAAAAGAACTCACAAATATCGAATAGAACCCCATCCCATCGAATATAAATCTTAAAACCAGTGAAAATTCATAGGTGAAAAGTCAGAAACAGAAATATAAGGAAACAAAAACCATAATCTACAGAAAAAAAAAGGAAAATTAAAAGTTGCAATTAGTTGCAACTTGAAAAATCAACGCAGTCGTTGCAATTCATCATCAAAAATTTGGTAGAACGAAAGTTTTGGCACCACTGTTACCCTAATCCATCTACATGTTGGCAATGATATTAAGGTGGCTCTGTTTAAATAGACATACATCCAATGGATGAATTTAAAAATGTTTTAAACGGTTGGCGCAAACCCTGAGTTCGACCGACTTCGGAAATATTTTGAAAGAATTCATCCAATGCAATTACCACCGTTAGTTTGTGCCTTTTTTTATCACGTTAAAAGTTGTGAGCTTGTGCTTTTTTAATGAGGTTAAAGGAAAATTTATCCTCATTTTGTGTTTTTTTATGAGGTTAAAAGAAAATTGATCCTAATTTTGTGTTTTTTTAAGGAGGTTAAAAGAAAATTTATTGTCAGTTTCTGGGTTAAAAGAAAATCTATCGTAATTTGCTGTTTGTTTAACGAGGATAATTTTTTTTTTCTATCGTAACTCTCTACATCTTTCTTTTTTACGATGTTAAAACTTTTTTCATCACATTTTCATTTGCATCTGATTCAAATTTCATTGAGATTCTCAGCGTTCTAGTTCACTGCCAAGATAATCCCCGCCATTTAGTTATTCGAATTTCGCTGAGATTCTGTGCGTTCTAGTTCACTGCCAAGATAATCCCCGCCATTTAATTATTCCAATTTAACTATTTCATCGTTGACTTGGATACTTAACTTTTCAACTTTGTTTGTTTTTTGGGTTGATTTGTAAGTGTTTAAATAAAAATAAAAAAACGCTATATTTAATATTATTAAATATTAAAGTTATTATTTCTTTTCATTGCCTAAATTAAACTAATCTCTATATATTATTATTAATATTACTATTCTTTTTTATATATTATTATTAATATTATTGCTATTATTAAATATTTAAATAATGAAATTGTATACTTGTTAAATGAATATATTGTTTGTATATAAATTAGAAATTGCATCATATGTTGCAATGGGAATGCTTTAAAGTAGGATCCTGGGAAATAGTACTATACAACAGTGAAGTCAAAAATTTATAATTCTTTTTTTTATTTATGAGTGTTTGTGTGAGAATTTTTTTGTTCATTGCAATATACATGGATTATTTTAAATTTGAATGGATAATCTCAGTATAGATTTTGTGAAAATTTTTAATGACTGAATAATGAAATTTCTATTAATTGTTTGCAAGAAGAAAATATAAAGCTTGCCCCATCTTTACAATTCAACCTAGATTACATTAATATATATAATAATAACAACAATATCTAAATCATCCATAATATAATTAGATGGATAAAGTGATATTTGATGTAAAAATAGACTTCAACAAAGTATTGAATACAACTTAAGATGATTTGATTTCCCTAGTAAATGGAGATACTCAACATAACCCTAGGTTTGAATCTTTGAAAGTTAATAATGTTGGTTGTCCAAATTAAAACGATTTCAAATAAGCCCATGGAAATATAAATATAATTTAGAAATGAGAATAGTGAGCTTCTAATATCAAACTAGTTTAATGAGGTGGTCAACATGCTTACCGTAACTTTCATTTCATCCAACTTAGGTTCTCACTGGAATATGTATTTTCCAACATTAATTTTTGAGCATAAGATGCTTAATACAATGTGAAAGGAATTATCTTTGAGTTTTCATATCCTCTAGGTTTCTCTGACTATCTCAAACACATGAACCTTCAATGGGTGTCTCAGAAACTTGGATGTCTTTTTTTTCTCTCTCAGAAAATGAATGGTGCTTTCATTGAAGATAAGGTTTGAGACAACTAGGATTGGGCATATTTAATTCGGTCGCTTCAATAAAATTAAATATAATTCTTGTTTCTCATTTTTTTCAGTGTTAGATTAATTTTGGCTATGTGATAAATTCACGTTAAGCTTTCTTTTACCAATGGGTTTTTTCATGGTGATATTTCTTGTAATATATTCTATTTCATGGCTTGATTAATTTTATGACCTTATAACTACGCTTACATTGCCTCTAATAATTTATGATGTATGAAATAAGTATATACATACCATATTAGTGCATTTATTCAAATTTGTCGTCTTGCAGAACTTTGATGCAACCATAAGAGATGTTTCTCTTTTAACAAATCGCTGAAATATTGTAGACTTCACACAACCTTAGCGAGAATCAAGCCTAGATGGTGTGGTTCTTTTAAGAGATAAAATTCAATGGATTGGAATTTCTACATCAATTTACATTGGAGATGAGGTGTATGACTGTTGCATTTTTCTTATGAATTGTGGACCATAGGAGAAACCAAAAGTTTCAATGGAATCCAAAGTAGAATGCTTGTAATGGTCTTCGATACCTGCTGTAAACTTAAACTTTATATCTTATGTAAGATTGAGAACTTTATATAACTAATATTGCATTGAAAATATTATATAGAAATGAATTATGAGTTTTTGAGAATAGGAGTAACCAAGAGTTTCAAAGGAATCAAAAGTAGCAAGATTGTAATGGTCTCTTATACCTACTGTAAACTTAAACTTTATAGCTTGTGTAAGGTTGAGCACTTGTTATAACTAATATTGCTTTCAAAATATTATATAAAACTTGTTAGGTGTAACACCCCCAATTAATGTGATTGCATATTAAAGTTAGATACTTGAACTTTAAATCATAAGGGGAGTGGACCCCAAAGGATAATTATTTTTTGAATGTAATTAAACATTTAAATGAGGAAATGAATAAATTATTGTGGTGCAGATTGACCAAAATGAGATGATGAGATCACTTGCTAAATATGTGAGGATGGATGAGTCAAATATTTCCCCACAACCTTTCAAAAATCCTTGAAAGATAGTAAGTTTTAAATTTAGATTTTTGAGGAAAAATCTGAATTTCCTTAATGATGAGGAAAGTAGTTGGGAAGAGGTAAAAAGCTGGAAAAGCTGAGGAAAAGCATAAAACAACTTTAAAGAATCCCTAAATTGGGAAGCCTAGGCAAACAGGAAGAAAAGCATCCCGAGATTCTAGACGCAGAATTAGAAACATGCTTTGGGGAACAATAGCTTAAATAAGCTGCTCTTGTACAGATTAGGGGTTGATCTGTTCCAGGAGGTGATCTTAGCTTGGGGGTGAGTTCTGGGAGACAGAAGAACTCTAAGGTTGGGAGGTTGGTCTAATGCACGAGTGGTATGTCTCTGAGTTAAATTGTCTTCCTGTTTATTATGGCAAGAATTGGCTACATATAAAAACAAAATTTGTCTCTAAGGTATTAAATTTTAGTAGTCTACATTTAACAAAACTTAATCCTCAGGCAGTAACCTGATAATTCTGTATAGTTGTAGAGGAAGATCCTGTAAAGTAGAATTCCATAGAAAGTCTAAACCAAGATTGGCTTAAATCTGAGGAAAACTTGTTCTTTCAGGAAAAATTTGTGAAATTTGTTTAATCTGCTTCTGTTTCCTAGCATAATTTTTATATAGCTACAAGAGAGACAGAAATTGAATTCACTGTAGTATACTGGATTAACAGCAGGAAATGAATTAAATTTTATACTGTGTATGAAAGAAAGGAATGAGAGACTTTATAAACTGACCTCAGGGTCAACCAACCATTCCATTATAATTCCAGAAAATTAAATGGTCTAAATCAACAAGGTTGTATATAAGCCACACTTAGTCTAGTGGAGAAAAGGAGTAAATATTTAAAAAAAAAAAAAAACAAAAGAGTTATCAGAGACAATGGCCTCGTGAAACTACTCTAATATTATAGCACTGAAAATGATTACATAGAGTGCAGAAATTATGATTAAACAGTGGGAGGTATAGGTAGACAAGAGCTGTATATAGAGATAAGTAAATGGCAAGAAACTGGCAAATAGGAACATATATATACAACTTTGGAAAATAGCAGAATATAAATTTTAGAATTTTATACATATTAACCATATGTTTATAAATGAGAATGGACTCATAATTCCCCGCATGCCATTCATATGTCTAGACAAATAATGGTAAAACAAGTTCAATGTAACCATGAACAGATGAAACTGTAATTATGATACAAGTACCAGAGTGGAGATTTCTACCCGAAGACAAGAATGAACGAAGTACATCAGAAGAAGAGATAAAAAAAAATCACATATAACTATTTGGAAATTCTGATGAATGCAACTAAGAAATCTGGAGCAACATTAGTATTACTGAGAACCAAATATTGTTCAGACGAGCAAACTAAACAAAGCAAAATTTCATGGTATGAAATCATATACACGATTCATATAGTCCATGTACATTTATACTGTGGCATAGTATATCGAATTCGACCTACGACAATAGGGAGTACATATATGTCCAAAAATATCGAAATACATGTTGAGCCTACCAGGATGGGGTATAAAACTCACAACCCCTATCTCAACAGAACAAATTTAAACGAGCACCATCCAGGAGTGACAACGATAACAAGAAAAAAAAAAACAAAACCACGACTCTGATAGAGTCTCGTTCCTCAAGGAACACTACGCAATTTCACCAAAGTACAATGCTTCGACGCCCATGAAACAACGCAACAGAAGAGGGGAAGTAATCCCATAAGTATACCGACCTGGACGGCCAAGAGACCGATGTGAGCATCCATAACGATTGAAAGTGTTACTAACTGCTTTCATAAGCATGCAAGAGCTCTCTGGTTACCTGTAGAAAACAAATTCAAACCCAAAATGGGAATTATCCATTTGTGCCATTATGGGGAAACAAGTGAATGAAGAAAATACTCATGGTGTTAAAAACACTACCTGTGAAATGCAAATCTCAGATGCGCCGAGCCCTGGAATAAAAAATTAAACATAGAGGGATTAATACGAAACACCCTCGAATATAATATGGAGGAATAAACAATTATATGCGGAGACGGGACGAACAAGACCCCACCTCATAAAGCTCCACTGAATAGTAGACGTCCGCCTGAAGAGATGCGAAGCACACTACACAGGAGGCATAAAACAAATTAGTCTCATTTTATGAAATCGCCAGAGTAGGGTCGACGATAACCCTGATATTGGAAACCAACCACACATTGCGCTGAGAGTATAACTTGAAAATCGTAAAACAAGATGCATTCACCTTACTGATGATTGAATATATACTCAGAACCAGCGTATGGCTAGTTACGAGCAACTTTTGGAATCATTCAAACCTGCAATAGGAAAAAAATGAGCGCGGAGGTAATTACCTGACATTGTGTTGGTGAAACATAGGCGCCATAATTCTTCTCTGCAACGGAGAATCGCAAACCCTCGATAGAAGTAGAATTGTGCAGACGCAGAGGAGCACAACAAATTGATGAACGCGGAAAACTGACTTAACTCTACACCCAGGGCTTATATAATTCTTCGAAAACCACCTGAACCCTAACCGGACTTGATCGCCATCGTCCACTTGGCAGGATCGTAGAAGCTAAGTCACGGATCGAAGGTAGCTGTGGAGAGTTAAGACCGTCATATAACATTGATGGAGGTAGATCCGAATTGAATTCATATGTCCTGTCCATATACCGGTGTGAGTGTTGTACACGACGTAGGCCGAGCATGCCAGCGACGTGGATTCACCATGTAAGCAAACAAAGGGGTATGGAGAACCACATAAACCATAGAATACTCATTCAATTATCATGAAGCCTGACGTGGATAAAAATTTCACCGCGGCGATGCACAGAGAAACCCAAATCAATTGTGACTATACGCTCTACGTGCAGAATGATCCCAACGCCCAGTACCATATCTTAAATCGATTAAAAACCTTATGTACAATGATGTGTGGTCATATAAACCTAGGCCTATATACATGTTAGTGCCAAACGCATGAAAAAGTCAATTCATAATATTATGTACATCGAATTATATGAAAAATCGATACCCCAAAGTCTATACCAATATACATGGCATAAAAATCGTAGCTATGGATAGTGGAAGGGTCGAAAATGCCTTGGGAAAAGGCTCATTCAAATCATGTTATATAATACATGTTCATGGTCCATATGGTTGATTTTAGATTCAATAATTAAATGAGATATCTGACCCTTAAGTCAAAGGTGAGTTCTCGAGGTTATGCGAGACCTGTATAAAGAATAAAGTCATATAAAATTTTCCTCACACTTGGAGTAAAAACAACATAAGGTAAGAAGTAGTGGTAGAAGGTTTACTTGCGACATGATGTGATGATGAAAAGTATCATGGTGAAAATATTTGAAATGTCATAATAAACCTATGCTTAAAAGCCAGAATTTGTGAAGGAAAAAAATATTTTTTTCTGTGTGAAATTTGGAGGTGTGACAAATGGTATCGGAGCCCAAGTTATAAAATTGGGCTGGTGACATTGTGCTCACAATTTTTATGTACTCACTGTGTAATTTTATTGCTGTAACAAAAGGTTGTTTTTTTTTGTTGTTCTTTTCTTTTCACTGACCCGTGCTATGTAGTGTACAGTGGGCAGTGGGGTGATAGAATGGAAGAAGGTAGTGAAATTTATGTATATCTGCATGGTGAGCCAGATCCCAATGCGGCCATGATGGCTATGTTGCAAAAATTTCAACAAGAATTGGCTGAGATAAAAAGCCAGAATGACAGATTGTCATTAGCCAGTGAGGAGCAGGAAAAGCTCATCAGGGAATTAACCTCACGGAACAGCCAAGAAGGCGAAGGTTCCGGAAAGAGGAAAACTGATGAATCTGATGAGGAAGATGCTATTAGGCATCAGAATAAGCAGAAAAAGGAATTACAAGGGGAATTTCGAAAAATCAAACCTCCCTCCTATGATGGGGAGAAGGAGAAAGATGCTGAAGCCTGGTTGCTGAATATGACTAAGTATTTCCAGGTTTATGAATATGAAAGCAATCTGAAGGCCAGATTAGCTGTTTACCAGCTATAAGGTAAGGCTACCTTGTGGTGGGAGGAGACAAAGATGGTGCATGCCATAGATGAAAAGACAGTTACTTGGGAAGATTTCCAGGCTAAATTCAAGAATCGCTACTTGAATGAGTGGTACTATGATGACAAAGAAAAATAATTTCATGAGCTTAGATTGGGACAGCTCACTCTCGATGAGTTTGTTACTAAATTTACTAATCTATTAAGATATGTACCTTACATAAGGGAAGAAAATGAAAAGGTACAGAGGTTTCTGAATTGTTTGCCTGCGGTATACAAAGAGAAAATTGAGTTTGAAAATCCAAAAACAATGGACGAAGCTGTTAGAAAAGCTAGATTGTGTTACCAACAGTTCAAAGGAAAAACTGATCAAGGGAAAAGTTGGGTAAATAAGAATGAATTCAAAGGGAGAAAACAGAAACCAGCCTATCTGAAGAATTTTGGCAGAGATCATCAGCGGGAAAGGTTTAGTAAACCCAAATAAAGTCAAACTGAACAGTCTCAAGTGGCTTCAAAACCCATAGATGGAGAGAGTAAAAAGAAGGGGACAGTCAGAATGAAGGAGCCCTTGAAATTTTGGGGCTGTGGAGAGCCCCATCTTTTGAGGGACTGCCCTCATCGAAACATTCATATGCTCATGAGGGATCGGGAAACGACAACAGTAAATGATATAGCCAGAAACATACCAACTATCAGTGCAGCCCTGGAAAATCGGCAAGCAGAACATCAAACAACCATGGTGGAAATGGAGGGTAAGATTTCTGACCTACCTGTTACTGTTCTGATTGATCCAGGTGCTTCTTTGAGTTACATTAGTCCAAAGATTGTAGAAAAATGTAACTTGAAAACTAAAAAATTTCAACAGTCATGGTTGGTACAGCTGGCCACTGGAACAAAAAGAAAGGTAACACATAAACTGCCCAGAACAGAAATCCAATTAAATGACTTTCGAATAGAAGTGAATTTGAATATTCTACCCTTAGGGTCATATGATATATTGATAGGAATGGACTGGCTGGAAAAGAAGAAAGCTTTGATGAATTGTTGGGATAAGACTTTGCATTGTGTAGATGAGGAAGGGAAAATTTTTATTCTCAAAGGGAAATTAAAGCCTATTTCTGTAAGACAAATTTCAAAATTGCAATTAAAAGGAACAGCTAGAAAAGGACACCAAGTTTATGCAGTGCATGTGGAAGAAATAGAACAGAAAGCTGAAGAAGAATTATTGGATGCTGTACCATTAATAAGAGAATTCAAGGAAGTTTTTCCAAAGGAAATCCCTCATCTTCCCCCGAAAAGGGAGATTGACTTCTCAATCGATCTGGTGCTGGAAGCAACACCTGTTTCACGAGCACCTTATCGAATGAGTCCTCCTGAACTTATGGAACTGAAAATTCAATTGCAAGAACTGCTAGATAAAGGGTATATCAGACCGAGTGTGTCTCCTTGGGGAGCACCAGTGCTGTTCGTGAAAAAGAAATATGGAACTTTCAGGATGTGCATTGATTATCGGCAACTGAATAAGTTGACCATTAAAAATAGATATCCTTTGCCTAGAATTGATGATCTTTTTGATCAAGTAAGAGGAGCTTCAGTATTCTCGAAAATTGACTTGAGAACTGGTTACCACCAGCTTAGAATTAAAGAGGAAGACATCAGCAAAACAACCTTCCGAACCAGGTATGGCCACTACGAATTTGTAGTCCTGCCTTTTGGTTTGACAAACGCCCCTGCCACGTTCATGTGCCTAATGAACAATGTGTTAAACAAGTACTTGGATAAATTTGTCCTTGTATTCATAGATGATATTTTAGTTTACTCAAACAGTGAGGAGGAACACAAAGAACACCTAAGGATAGTATTGCAAACTCTAAAGGAAAATCAGCTATACGCTAAATTTCGCAAATGTGAGTTCTATAAGGACAAGATCCAATACTTGGGTCATATTATTTCTGAAAAAGGCCTTGCCGTTGACCTAGAGAAGAAAAAGGCTATAAAATAATGGCCAGTACCCGCTGATGTTTCAGCAGTTAGATCATTCATGGGGATTGCCGGCTATTATCGCAGATTTGTGGAGAGATTTTCTGCCATAGCACATCCCATCACTTCCTTACAAAGGAAAGGTGTCAAGTTTGAATGGACTAAAAAATGCCAAAACAGTTTCGACCAATTAAAACTGAAACTTACTACAGCCCCTATACTGAAGATTGCAGATCCTGATAAGGAATTTGTGGTATGTACGGATGCATGTAGAGAAGGATTGGGAGGAGTTCTTTTGCAGGAAAATTCAGTGATTGCCTATGAATCCAGGAAACTGAAGATACACGAACAGAATTATAGTGCCTATGATTTAGAATTAGTAGCTGTTATTCATGCTTTGAAAATGTGGTGGCACTATCTTCTTAGAAAAAAATTTCAGTGATGACTGATCATATTAGTCTCAAATATTTATTTTCCCAAACTGATTTGAATGCCAGACAAGCCAGATCGTTTTCCTTTTTAAGTGAGTTTGACATGAACATAAAACATATTAGAGGGAAGGAAAATAAAGTTGTTGATGCATTGAGCAGAAATGCTTGTCAGAATATCAATAATATTGGAAGTAGTGCTCAGATTGATGTAGAAGAATTGGTGAATAAGGCAGCAAACCAAGACCCAAATTATGAAACACTTCTGCTGCAATTACAGAAAAGGGAGAAAACTGATTTCACTCAAAACCAAAAAGGGCTGATCTGTTATAAAAACAGATTGTATATCCCCAATGTAGAGTCCTTAAAAAGAGAAATTCTGGATGAGTACCACAAACAACCTTATGCAGGACATCCAGGATATCAGAAAATGTTAACAGCCCTGAAAAAGAAGTTGTTTTGGCCAGGAATGAAGAGAGATGTAGCAGAATATTTAAGTAGATGCATGGAATGTCAATTAGTTAAGGTTGAACATCAGCATCCTGCCGGCCTTCTGAACCCTTTGCCCATTGCAGAATGGAAGTGGGACACCGTTTCCATGGATTTCATTACAGGGTTACCCAAAACCAAATACCAGTATGATTTTGTAATGGTAGTAGTGGACACTTTAACCAAAGCTGCTCACTTTATACCAGTGAAATCCACCTTTGGAACAGCTCAAGTAGCGAATGTGTTCCTGAAGGAGGTAGTAAGGCTCCATGGGGTTCCTAAGGTGATTGTTTCTGATAAGGATGCTAAGTTTACAGCAGCCTTTTGGAAGGGATTATTTGGAGGAATGGGCACTAAATTGAATTTTAGCACTGCCTACCACCCTCAGACTGATGGTCAAACGGAAAGAACTAATCAAATTTTGGAGGACATGCTGAGAATGTATGTGATGGATAGACCCTCAAAGTGGGAAGATTTCTTACATTTAGCTGAATTTGCCTATAATAACAGCTATCAATCCTCCATCAAAATGAGTCCGTTTGAGGCACTATATGGAAGGAAGTGTAGTACTCCTTTGAGCTGGAGTCAGCCAGAAGACAAACTAATGTTGGGAC
The DNA here is from genome assembly GCA_034641835.2 of Pinus albicaulis. NCBI lineage: Eukaryota > Viridiplantae > Streptophyta > Pinopsida > Pinales > Pinaceae > Pinus > Pinus albicaulis. The sequence goes on along the minus strand of CM076572.1, from coordinate 33,533,294 downwards.
CAGATGCTTTACAAGAAATGGAAGGAATTGTCAAACAGATACAAAAGAACATCAAGATAGCACAAGATCGCCAGAAGAGTTATGCAGATAATAAAAGAGTGCATAGAGAATTTAAAGTTGGGGAGCATGTATATTTGCGTATTAAACCCAAAAAGAGCACCCTTTATGCTGGGAGTTGTGCAAAATTGGCCCCTAGATATTGTGGTCCCTTTGAAGTATTAGAAAGGGTGGGACCAGTGGCTTACAAGCTGGCCTTACCACCCCATGTTAGAGTTCATGATGTATTTCATGTTTCATTGTTAAAAAGATATGTGCATGATGCTTCTCACATACTTGATTGGAATGTTGTACAGGTGGAACCAGAAGGGGAGTTTCTGCCAGAACCGCTTCAAATATTGGAGCGGGAAGAAATTGAATTGAGAAGCAGAACAGTAGCAAGAGTAAAGGTGTAGTGGAAGCACTTTACTGTTGAAGAAGCTACCTGGGAACGAGAGACTGAAATGATGGAAAAATATCCATTTTTATTTGCAAAATAAACTCTAGTAGTTGAATAACAACACCGAGGACGGTGTTTATTTTCAGAGGGGGAATATGTAACACCCCCAATTCATGTGATTTCATTTTAAAGTTAGATACTTGAACTTTAAATCCTAAGGGGAGTGGACCCCGAAGGATAATTATTTTGTGAATGTAATTAAACATTTAAATGAGGAAATGAATAAATTATTGTGGTGCAGATTGACCAAAACGATATGATGAGATCACTTGCTAAATCTGTGAGGATGGATGAGGCAAATATTTCCCCACAACATTTCAAAAATCCTTGAAAGACAGTAAGTTTTAAATTTAGATTTTTGAGGAAAAATCTGAATTTCCCCAATGATGAGGAAAGTAGTTGGGAAGAGGTAAAAAGATGGAAAAGCTGAGGAAAAGCATAAAATAGCTTTAAAGAATCCCTAAATTGGGAAGCCTAGGCAAACAGGAAGAAAAGCATCCCGAGATTCTGGATGCAGAATTAGAAACATGCTTTGGGGAACAATAGCTTAAATAAGCTACTCTTGTAAAGATTAGGGGTTGATTTGTTCCAGGAGGTGATCTTAGCTCGGGGGTGAAAACTGGGAGACATATGAACTCTAAGGTTGGGAGGTTGGTCTACTGCACGAGTGGTATGTCTCTGAGTTAAATTGTCTTCCTGTTTATTATGGCATGAATTGGCTACATATAAAAACAAAATTTGTCTCTAAGGTATTAAATTTTAGTAGTCTACATTTAACAGAACTTAATCCTCAGGAAATAACCTGATAATTCTATATATTTGTAGAGGAGGATCCTGTAAAGTAGCATTCCATAAAAAGTCTAAACCAAGATTGGCTTAAATATGAGGAAAACTTGTTCTTTCAGGAAAAATTTGTGAAATTGTTTTAATCTGCTTCTGTTTCCTAGCATAATTTTTATATAGCTACAAGAGAGACAAAAATTGAATTCACTATAGTAGACTGGATTAACAACAGGAAATGAATTAAAATTTATACTGTGTATGAAAGAACGGAATGAGAGACTTTATAAACTGACCTCAGGGTCAGCCAACCATTCCATTATAATTCCAGAAAATTAAATGGTCTAAATCAAGAAGGTTGTATATAAGCCACACTTAGTCTAGTGGAGAAAAGGAGTAAATATTTAAAAAAAAAAAAACAAAAGAGTTATCAGAGACAATGGCCTCGTGAAACTACTCTAATATTATAGCACTGAAAATGATTACATAGAGTGCAGAAATTATGATTAAACAGTGGAGAAGCATTAGACGAAATTTGTATATAGAGATAAGTAAATGGGGATGAAATGGCAAATAGGAACATATATATACAACTTTGGAAAATAGCAGAATATAAATTCTAGAATTTTATACATATTAACCATATGTTTATAAATGAGAATGGACTCATAATTCCCCGCATGCCATTCATTTTTCTAGAAAGATAATGGTAAAACATGTTCAATGTAACCATGAACAAAAGAAACTGTAATTATGATACAAGTACCAGAGTGGAGATTTCTACCCGCAGACAAGAATGAACGAAGTACATCAGAAGAAGAGATAAAAAAAAATCACATATAACTATTTGGAAATTCTGATGAATGCAACTAAGAAATTTGGAGCAACATTAGTATTACTGAGAACCAGATATTGTTCAGACGAGCAAACTAAACAAAGCAAAATTTCATGGTATGAAATCATATACACGATTCATACAGTCCATGTACATTTATACTGTGGCATAGTATATCGAATTCGACCTACGACAATAGGGAGTAAATATATGTCCGAAAATATCGAAATACATGATGAGCCTATCAGGCTGGGGTATAAAACTCACAACCCCTATCTCAACAGAACAAATTTAAACGAGCGCCATCCAGGAGTAACAACGATAACAAGAAAAATAAAACAAAACCATGACTCTGATAGAGTCTCGTTCCTCAAGGAACACTGCGCAACTTCACAAGAGAACAATGTTTCGACGCCCATGAAACAACGCAACAGAAGAGGGGAAGTAATCCCATAAGTATACCGACCTGGACAGCCAAGAGACCGATGTTAGCATCCATAATGATTGAAAGGGTTACTAATTGCTTTCATAAGCATGCAAGAGCTCTCTGGTTACCTGTAGAAAACAAATTCAAACCCAAAGTGGGAATTATCCATTTGCGCCATTGTGGGGATACAAGTGAATGAAGAAAATACTCATGGTGTTAAAAACACTACCTGTGAAACGCAAATCTCAGATGCGCCGAGCCCTGGAATCGAAAATTAAACAGAGAGGGATTAATACGAAACACCCTCGAATATAATATGGAGTAATCTACAATTATATGCAGAGACGGGACGAACAAGACCCCACCTCATAAAGCTCCACTGAATAGTAGACGTCCGCCTGAAGAGATGCGAAGCACGCTACACAGGAGGCATAAAACAAATTAGTCTCATTTTATCGAATCACCAGATTAGGGTCGACGATAACCCTGAAAATGGAAACCAACCACACCTTGCGCTGAGAGTATAACTTGAAAATTATAAAACAAGATGCATTGACCTTACTGATGATTGAATATATACTCAGAACCGCCGTATGGCCAGTTACGAGAAACTTTCTGAATCATTCAAACCTACAATAGGAAAAAAAATGAGCGCGGAGGTAATTACCTCACATCGTGTTGGTGAAACAGAGGCGCCATAATTCTTCTTTGCAATGGAGAATCGCAAACCCTCGGCCAGTAAATTGTGCGGACACGACACACAACAAATTGATGAGCAGGAAAAGCTGGGCTTAACTCTATGCTCAGAGCTTATATAAGTCTTCGATAAACCACCTGAACCCTAACTGGACTCGATCGCCATCGTCCACTTGGAAGGATCGTAGAAGCTAAGTCACGGATCGAAGGGTAGCAGTGGAGAGTTAAGACCGTCGTATAACATTGATGGAGGTAGATCCGAATTGAATTCATATGTCCTGTGCATATACCGGCGTGAGTGTTGTACACCACGTAGGCCGAGCATGCCAGCGACGTGGATTCACCATGTAAGCAAACAAAGGGGTATGGAGAACCACATAAACCATACAATACTCATTTAATTATCATGACGCCTGACGTGGATAAAAATTTCACCGCGGCGATGCACAGAGAAACCCAAATCAATTGTGACTATACGCTCTACGTGCAGAATGATCCCAATGCCCAGTACCATATCTTAAATCGATTAAAAATCTTATGTACAATTATGTGTGGTCATATCAACCCAGGCGTATATACATGTTAATGCCAAACGCATGAAAAAGTCAATTCATAATATTATGTAGATCGAATTATATGAAAAATCGATACCCCAAAGTCTATACCAATATACATGGCATACAAATCGTAGCTATGGATAGTGGAAGGGTCGAAAATGCCTTGGGCAAAGGCTCATTCAAATCATGTTATGTAATACATGTTCATGGTCCATATGGTTGATTTTAGATTCAATAATTAAACGAGATATGTGACCCTTAAGTCAAAGGTGAGTTCTCGAGGTTATGCGAGACCTGTATAAAGAATAAAGTCATATAAAATTTTCCTCACACTTGGAGTAAAAACAACATAAGGTAAGAAGTAGTGGTAGAAGGTTTACTTGCGACATGATGTGATGATGAAAAGTATCATGGTGAAAAGATTTGAAATGTCATAATAAACCTATGCTTAAAAGCCATAATTCGTGAAGGAAATTTTTTTTTTTTTTTTCTGTGTGAAATTTGGAGGTGTGACATCAGGAAACCATAAATTTTGGAATATACTATGTAATAATTTATGCTACAAGAATAAAAGTTGGAAACTCTAGGTTTTCAATATTTTCTTTGTGTTAATTCTGCTATCTTTCTCTTCCATGAAGCTCATTATTATTGAATTAATGTAATAAGTGTGTCTCTTGAACCGTGAAAATCTAGTTATTCTGATTAACTCACTTGAGAACAAGGACAATCACCACATGTAAATTTACTTGGGAGATTCACTTCACTTCAAAGTAGGGGATTTTCATAACTCTCGTTATTAAATTTACTAGTAATGTTTTGAACTAGGACAATGTCACTGTGTGCAATCTCAGCTCCATAAGATGATATATGTTATTATATTTATTATTTAAGCTTTGTACTATAACTCTGTCACTAGTGTTGAAATTTTGGTCATTACCATGGCTTCTATTACTCAGCTCTGACGTGTGAACAATGTTATTAGATTTTTTTTTTATGCTTTGTACTATAACTTTGTCACCATTATTGAAATTTTGGTCATTAGCATGATTTCTCTTACTCAAATTTCACATTGTGGCTTGTCCTAAATTCAAGTCATAATTTCCATAATTTTCTTCAACATGCTAATTTGTTACTTGGACCATCTCAACATGAGAGATTTCCATGGAATGCTTGATATTTTCCAATTCCATGAAATTTTCACAATTTTTCCATGCCATATTTTTCTCTTCTTTGTAAAATATTTCATCCTCATTCTCCTCAAGAAGAGTCTCCTCAAAGTTGGAAATCCAACTTGAGTAATGGTGTTCAAGTAATCTCTTCATAAAAGGAGAATATTTTGGTGAAGAATAACATTAGAACTAACCAGAACTTCAACCCTATTCTCTAGTTGGGTGAGTCACTCTTTCAATTCATCACAATTATTGGAAATATTGTCATTATCTTCAAGGTTTAATAGAATTAAAACTTCCTCTTAGTCAGGAACCTATGAACTTGTTTCTTACAACCAACTCTTGGTGCAAGACCCTCCTTTGCTAGATGTTGCTTATAGATTTTTTCCTCCATTGTTCCTTGCCAAACCAAGTGATAGGCCTAAAAATGTTTTGTGTGTCCAAAGATCGACACATGAAAAGAATCTCGAAACATCATGTGTTGGATTACAGGAACCATCAACAATTATTTCTCTAGAAAATCCAAAATTCTCTTCAATAATTGATAACCGCAGGAGGTTGAAAATAATATATGAAATTGAAATTCTTAGTAAATGAAAAATGTTTCTTAGAAAAAGAAGTTTAATGATAATGGTTTTAAAAAATAATGGTTTTTATGTTTCTCTAATTTATAATCAATAATAATAACTACGAAAGTAATATAAATTAAAATGTTGGTAAATGCCAATAAACATAAAAAAATTATATCATGATACATCTCACATTACCAAGATTAAAAAATCATAAAAACTCATTGAGGAAATTATAATTTTTTTTAAAATAATAATAATAATTATTAATTTAAAAATTAATATATGAGTTAAACATATACACATTTAATAAAGCATATAACCATAGAGATTAGCCCCAATTATACCATTTATATTTTTAACTTTTAAATAGACTCCTACTAATACCATGTGTCTACAAAACAATAATTCACGTTGATATGACACATTCATGGGATAATTTTTTAAAATTAGTCAATTTACTTAAAAGTAGAGATATGACATAACTACTTTAAAGATAAATCTAAATATTTGATTTGTGATTTATACTAAAAATATTATAGAAAATTCTACAAAGATTAAACCCTTACCATCTATTTGATAATTATTAATAATCAAATTAAATTCCAGAAACATATTCTAAAATAAAGATTTGTAATTAAAAAAAAATAAAGAATTTTATGCATATTTTAAGTTAAGATAATTAATTATGAAGAAATTAATTAGATATGAAATGCACTCTTCTAAACCATTCTAATTAAAAAAAAAAACAAACTATAATTAAAAAGTTAAAGTTTGAAAACAACATTACCAAGGATAATGAATTTTAAGGGTATTTTAATTTAAGATGAATAATTAAGAAGAAATTAATTAGAAATGAAATGCACTTTTATAAAAGAGATTTTTGAATTAAAATAACCAAGTAAAAGGAAGTTGGAAAAACATCACTTTTAAGGGAATATTTTTTAATTAAAATCCTCAATTCAAGTCAAGGAAGTGAGAGAAAGCTAACAAATCTTGAATTTTTTTTTTATTTAGCATTGAAAATATACCTTTATATACGAAGCCAAATACTAACCTGCCTTGAAAAAATATATTTATATACTAAAATTCATACTAAATTCGCTTCAATATTACTAAAATTTATACTAACTTCCTATCCATAATTTTTTTACTACCTATTTATCTTACAGAGTTATTACTATCTATTTATCTTACAGTTTCATTTGTGAGCTTTTCATTTACTTGAATAAGCAACTCTAAATTTTAATTTAAATCATGAAAATACTCTATGAAGTTCTATGCAGTTGATCCCATTTCATTACTACATATTTATCTTTTTTATTTTGTGAGATTTCATTTCCTTCAATACAAAACCCTAGATTTTATGTAAATCATGAAAATACACTCTGCAGTTGATCCCATTTCATTGATAACAATACAAAAAATAAAAAGTAGTATATTAGCTGGCTCATTCTTTTAATAACAAGGAAATACTTTAAAATCAAATAAATATGATAATGTTGGTAGTCTTATTATTTATTAAAAGACACAAGATAAATATTGTAACTTCCTGTTTATCTTAAGACTTTCTAATATTTTCATTTCCTCATATAAACAACCTTTGTTTTAATGAAAAACATGGAAATATTGTAAAGCCCATTGGATACTATTTCAATTATGAGTATATTTTCTATTTTATATCATATAAAAATTGTATTTTTCATTATTGATGGCTATAAATTTCTAAGACCCACGAATGTTTAAAATATTACATGCCAATTTATGAGGGTTTGTATCTAACATAAATCACCATCCGCTGCAACAACCCTTTTCTATGGCAACAAGTGATGAAATTCAACTAAACAAAAATTTACATTTTTTTTCCTGGTTAGACTACATCTATTATATTATATGGATAAAATTATTACATATCTCTTCCTCCAGACTTGGCAAACCAATTCCAGAGGAAAGTATCAAGATTTTAAACCAGAAAATGGACTGCTCCAACTAGGGAAACCAGTTCACGAATAACACAAAATAGACGCTGCCCAGAATGGGAAACCAACATACACAGTAGCGAAATTTAAAGATAAGTTTGAGAGAGAAGTCTTCCAAAGCATGTTTAGACTAGAGAACACTACAAAAAAACAAGAAAGAGAGAAGTGCACCAGCAATTGAAACTAGTGTGGACCATCATCCTTCTTGTTGGAGTTGGGTTATTCCTCCTCGAGCCTGCAAGCATAGAATGAGTCTTCATCCTCCTTTCTTAGAATGTGGCTAGCGACCTAAGGATGTGGTGACCCCGACGTGTCTGGATAATTGGAGGTGGTTGTGAGCTGATTGTTGTCCTCATTCTTATCTCCTCCATCATTGTTTGAGCTTCTACCATTGTTGGAACTTGACTTACTGTTGGTGGAGCGACTACTACTAGAGGCACTCTGCATAGGGAGAGCTTTCATCTTGTGAGGGGTAAAGTCTGCCTTAGGCAGGATGGTCGACTTGCATGGTCGCTCTTTGGGCCAAATGCTTGGGGAGGCCGAAGGGGAGGCAGGTGGCTGCAAGGATAATTAAGCTAAAATATTAACAGGGTTGAGTCTTCTCGGCTCCTCCCAGCCCACTGAAAGATTCAATTCCTTGCCCATGGTGTGTGATAGAGGTGGTCTGGAGGGGAGGCCGGGAGCTCCATCTCTTCTACACCGCATATGGTGATGCCCTTGCATGACACGCGAAGGAAAAACAGTGTACAATAGGGAAGGAGCACTTGGAAGCTTAGGAGAGGAGATGCCACCACCTAAGAATGTCATGGGAAGGCTGAGACAGGGCTGAGAAGGGCCATGAACTATGGGTCAAAAGGAGGAATGGGAGGCATGAGCAGATAACAGAAGGGAGAGCTGAGTGGAGGCCGAATGAGTGCATGTAGCCGGCTTAATGGCCATGGTGACATAATCGAGAGCTCTTAATGCTCTACAGCAGGATTCTTAATCATAGAGATTAGCCTCCATTTTATCATTTATATTTTTTACTTGTAAATAGGCTCTTACTAAGACCACATGACAATTTTTTTTAATTGATCAATTTATTTAAAAGCACGGAGATGACATAACCACTTTTGAGATAAATCTAAACTTTTGATAAGTGACTCAACTACTAAAAATATTGTAGAAAATTCCGTTAGATCCCTACCATCATTCTAATCATTATTGATAATAAATTAAAAATATAAAATAATAATTATTTCAAGGAATAATGTATTTCAAGTATCTTTTAAGTTAAAAAGATTAATTGCGAGGAAATTAATTAAAAACAAAATGTACTCTTATAAAAAAGCTTTTTGAATTCAAATAAGTGAATAGAAGGAAGAAGGTCTGAAAATCATGGACAAGGAAGACTTGTCAATTATAAGCTTTAAATAAAAGAGGTGAGAGATAGTTGACAAATCTTGAAAAGCAATTTTGTGGAGCTTTGTGAATTATAATCTTTAAATAAAAGAGGTGAGAGAAAGTTGACAAATCTTGAAAAGAATTTTTGTGGAGATTTGAGAGTGTAAAATTATATATTGAAACTCATAATAATTTCTCTTTAGTTAATTTTATTTTTGATATTTTCCTTTCCATAAATACATAACCCTAAATCTTTAATCACAGAAGCAGAAACTAGGAATGATAGGATCGAGAGTTTAGTAGAGCTAGATTTTTAATCAATTGTCACATGAGTACCAGTGCATACACTTAAAAAAATAGTTAAAGCATGTAGCGAATTGATCACCGCGTACCCATTTATAACAATAGTTTGTATTTAAAATCGATCATATTACACTTCAAAAACTCTTTGCTACAGATGATCAAAATCAACCATTATTATTATAAATAATTGAACGTAATTTTGAACAAAAATAGTAATGATAAATATAATATTTGAACATGTAATAGAGAGAAGGGCTTTAGCAAAAATTAATTTTACCTCAGCCGAATTGTTTGATATATTGCCATGTCCTGATTCAATAGTTAGAATAGCGCCAAAAAGAAATATTATTGTGAAAGCAGAAAAGAACTCACAAATATCGAACATAAGCCCCATCCCATCCAATATAACTATTAAAACCAGTGAAAATTCATAGATGAAAATGAAAAAACAGAAATATAAGGAAACAAAAACCATAATCTACAGAAGAAGAAAGGAAAATTAAAAGTTGCAATTAGTTGCAACTTGAAAAAAGCAAAGCAGGCTTTGCAATTCATCGTCAGAAATTTGGTAGAACGAAAGTTTTGGCACCACTGTTACGGTAATCCATCTACATTTTGGCAATGAAATTAAGGTAGCTCTGTTCAAATAGACATACATCCATTGGATTAATTTAAAAATATTTTGAACGGTTAGAGCAAACCCTGAGTTCGACCGACTTCGGAAATATTTTGTAAGAATTCATCCCATGCAATTACCACCATTAGTTTGTGCTTTTTTTATCACGTTAAAAGTTCTGATCTGGTGCTTTTTTAATGAGGTTAAAAGAAAATTTATGCTAATTTTGTGCTTTTTGACGATGTTGAAAGAATATTTATCTAAATTTAGTTTTTTTAAGGAGGTTAAAAGAAAATTTATTGTTTCTGGATTAAAAGAAAATTTATCATAATTTTCTATGTTTAATGAGGTTATTATTATTATTTTTTTAATCGTAACATTCTGCATCTTTCTTTTTTACGAGGTTAAACTTTTTTTTATCACATTTTCATTTGTATCTGATTCGAATTTCGCTGAGATTCTCTATGTTCTAGTTCGCTGCCAAGATAATCCCTGCCATTTAATTATTCCAATTTAACTAGTTCATCACTGAATTGGATACTTGAATTTCAACGTTGTTTATTTTTTTGGGTTGATTTGTAAGGGCTAGATAATTGATATTTAAATAGAAAAAATAAAATGGTTATATTCAATATTATTAAATATTAAAATTATTATTTCATCTCATCGCTCAAATTAAAATGATTTCTATTATATTATAATTAACATTACTAATCTTTTTATATATTATTATTAATATTATTATTAATATTATTCTCATTATTAAATATTTAAACAATGAAATTGTAAAGTTGTTAAAAGAATATATTGTTTGTATATAAACTAGAAATTGAATCATATGTTGCAATGGGAATGCTTTAAGATTGGATCCTAAGAAATAGTAGCATACAAGATTGAATTCAAAATTTTATACAATTTTTTTTATTTATGAGTGTTTGTGTGAGAATTTTTTTTTTCATTCCAATATACATATGGATTATTTTAAATTTTAATCGATAATTTCAATATAGATTTTGTGAAAACTTATAATGGTTGAATAATAATATTTCTATTAATTGTTTGCAAGAATAAAATTAAAAGCTTGCGCCATGTTTACAAGTCAACCTAAATTACATTAATATGTATAATAATAACAAGAACATCTAAATCATGCATACTATACTTCGATGGATAAAGTGATATTTGATGTAAAAACAGACTTCAACAAAGTATTAAATACAACTTGAGATGATTTGATTTCCTTGGTAAATGGAGATACTCAACATAACCCTAGGTTTGAATCTTTGACTGTTAATAATGTTGGTTGTCCAAATTAAAATGATTTCAAATAAGCCCATGGAAATATAAATATAATTTAGAAATGAGAATAGTGAGCTTCTAATATCAAACTAGTTTAATGAGGTGGTCAAAATGCTTACCGTGACTTTCATTTCATCCAACTTAGTTTCTCATTGGAATATGTATTTTCAAACATTAATTTATAAGCATAAGATGCATAATACAATGGGAAAGGAATTATCTTTGAGTTTTCATATCCTCTAGTTTTCTGTGACTACCTCAAACACATGATCGTTCAATGGGTGTCTCATAAAATTGGATGTCTTTTTTTTTTTCTCACAAAATGAGTGATGCTTTCATTGAAAATAAGGTTTGTGACAACTAGGGTTGGGCATATTTAATTTGTTCATGCTTATCACTTCAATAAAATTAAATATAATTGTTGTTTCTCATTGTTTCTGTGTTAGATTAATTTTGGCTATGTGATAAATTCACGTCAAGCTTTATTTTACAATTGGGTTTTTTCATGGCTGTATTTCTTGTAATATAGTCAATTTCATGGCTTTATTACTTTGATGACCTTATAAGTACACTTACATTGCCTCAAATAATTTATGATGTATTGAAATAAGAATATACATACCATATTAGTGAATTTATTCAAATTAGAAGTCTTGTAGAACTTTGATGCAACAATAAGAGATGTTTCTCTTTTCACAAATCGCTGGAAGATGTAGACTTTACAACCTTAGCTAGAATCAAGCCTAGATGGTGTGGTTCTTTTAAGAGATAAAATTCAGTGGACGGGAATTTCTACATCAATTTACATTGGAGATGAAGTGTATGACTGTTGCATTTTTCTTATGAATTGATTTATGAATTGTGGACCATAGGAGTAACCAAGAGTTTCAATGGAATCCAAAGTAGCAAGCTTGTAATGGTCTCCGATACCTACTGTAAACTTAAACTTGATATCTTGTGTAATATTGAGCACTTTATATAACTAATTTTTCATTGAAATTATTATATATAAATGGATTTATTTATGAATTGTGGACCATAGGAGTAACCAAGAGTTTCAAAGGAATCAAAAGTAACAGGCTTGTAATGGTCTCTGATACCTGTTGTAAACTTAAACTTTATATCTTGTGTAAGATTGAGCACTTGATATGACTAATATTGCATTGAAAATATTATATAACACCTATCAGGAAACCATAACTTTTGGCGTATATTATTTAATAATTTATGCTACAAGAATAAAAGCTGGAAATTCTAGGTTTACAATATTTTCTCTGTGTTAATTGTGTTGTCTTTTGTATTCCATGAAGCTCATTATTATTGAATTAATGCAATAAGTGTGTCTCCTGAATAGTGAAAATCTAGTTGTTCCGATTAACTCACTTGAGAACAAGGACAATCACCAGATGTAAAGTTACTTGGGAGATTCACTTCACTTCAAAGTAGGGGATTTTCATAACTCTCGTTCTTACATTTACCAGTCATATTTTGTACTAGGACAATGTCACTGTGTGCAATCTTAGCTCCATAGGATGATATATGTTATTTTATTTTTTTAATTTAGGCTTTGTACTATAACTCTGTCATGAGTGTTGAAATTTTGGTCATTAACATGGCTCCAGTTACTCAACTGTGACACTGTGAACAATGTTATTAGATTTTTTGTTTATGATTTGCACTATAACTTTGTCACCATTATTGAAATTTTGGACATTAGCATGATTTCTCTTACAAATTTCACACTGTGGCTTGTCTTAAATTCAAGTCATAATATTAGAAATGAAATAATTCAGAAACATATTACAAAAAAATAGATACGAAACCTAGACAAAACATTGGCGGAAAAGGCAGAAGCCTCATGGCTTCCTCATGTAATCTCTCTTATTAAAAGAATTTAATTTACAATTTAAATAGATGAGAGAATATAGTCCATGCTATATTAGACTCTTTTAGTTGAGATAATTTCTCACCAAAAACCCACCAAGATAGGAGTTCTTAAACAAACTCCAATATTTGAGGAACAACCCAAGAGTTAGGCACATATTCCTAACTTGGAATATTTAATTAATTTATTTATTATTTTGGATTTATTATTGTTATTTTAGAAAGGCTAACATTCCCCCCTTCAATTAAAAATCCAAAATAAGAACGAGGAACCATCTTCCAAGTTCTCATGTTGATCCTAAAAAAAAACGTTGCCTGAAAAACTGCCAAAGTTGGATGCTGAAAAACTGCAATCTGAAGAGACCATGAGTCAGCTGTATGTCTGATTCATCTCTGAATTGCGCTTGAAAACTCCATCAAGTGCCAAGTTGCAAAAGGATCCATCTGTCCTTTGCATGAAAGTAGCATCCTTTGTCCACTGACAAAATTTGTTCAAAGCCCACTGGCTAATGATGTAAAAAACAACTCACCGTTGCTTTTCCTGTGCTAAAAAACTGTTAACTACTTCTTTGCTGTTGATATCCCACTGGAAAATTTGTTGATGCCCACTGAAATTTTTTTTTATGCCCACTGGAAAATTTGTTGAAGATGCCCACTGGCTGTTGAAGATGCCCACTGGCTCCTTTTGTTGGTTTTGTAGAGACTTTCAATCTTAAAACCACTGTCAATATCATTGAGATTTCCCCCCCTTTTCAGCTGAAAGGAGAGACACTTCTCTGGAAATTTTCCTGTACTCCCCCCCTTCAGGTGTAGGAGTTTACACTGGTGTACTCCCCTATTCAACTGCATGACAGTACCATCATCTTTTCACTGTTGGCAGCACTATGTGTGATTGTATGCGGTTGTAGAACTGAAGCAATATTTTAACTGTGGATGACCATTCCCAAGGGTTGATCCATTCATAATGTATCTTCAATTTGGCTGATTTGTGTTGATTGTGACATTTTTCTGAGGAATGATTGGACTTGCCACAATGGCGACAGGGATGGAGATCAAAACACTGATCTTCTATATGACCGGTTCTCTGAAAATGAGAACATTTCGGTCTGAATTCAACTTCAAGTTGTGTGGAATTCTATTTTTCTGCAACTTTGGGTTGCATGCATTATTGGTTGTCTGCAACTGTCTCTGAATGTGCTAAGGGGATCTGTTCAAAAAATCCCGCATTGACGAACTAAATGGGCTTGGAATATTCGGGAATATGTAAGTTGGCGTCATCTTGGACATATCCTAAGCCTTGTCGATTCTTGTTATTGTGAATTTCTTCCCAGGGCTTAATGATGGGCTTGGAAGAAATTTGAACTGGAACAACTTCAACACATGAAGTTGTTGGGATGAATGACTTATCATCTGGATTGTTCAAAGACTTGAAATTATCACATTTTTCTTCCAATTCAATCCTTTGAAGTTGCGACTCGAGTTGAAGAAACTCAATAGTTTCATGTGTTTGCTGTAGATGACGTGAAAGATCAACAAGAGTTTCTTTGCTGACATGCGCCATATCTTCATTACTTGAGATGATAAAATTGTGAAGAATGTTTAACAACTTAATATGTTGTGCCATCTGAACTTGCTCAATTGAAATCAGGCTCTCTTGTTGTAGAAGTCATACTTTGAATTGTTTCACTTTATTTTGAGACTTGAATCACAGGCTCACTTGCGATGTGGCTTGAATGAAAACCTTAATTTGTTGCTTATTGCACTTGCTGGGAACACTTGCTAGAATTGTAGAATATTCTCGCTTAAACTCTGGAATTCACGCTCGCTTGATGACTATTGCATTTTTTTAAGCACTCACTTGACTTACTTGATGACTTCACGCTCACTTGAATGAATAGCCACACTCGCTTGATGTCGATCTCAACCTGCTTGATTGATGTTAGAGTTGAACCTGTATGGTTGCTTTGATGGTTACTGCAATAAACTTCACTCTGGCTCACTTGAAGGTTTGATCTTTGTACTGAATTGATGCAAATTGCTTGAATGAATACTCACGCTCGCTTGTAGAATATGTAAACTTGTTTCTTGCTTGATTTAAAAACTCATGCACTCACTTGATTTTGTGTAAAGGAAGGGTGTCGAACACTGTCGATAATGCACCCAAGAAATCTTACAATGATTCAATTTAAAACAACGAATTCATTAAAAATGAATTTTAAATGATTCACTTAGATCAATGAATTTGATTACAAGTTCTTTAAAGGGATTTGCAAGAACATTTATGAAGACTTTGCTGTGAAAAGCATTAACTTACTAAGTGGATTCATTGTTTGATGTAGACAATCTTCGATTATATGTTGTAGTTGTGTAGATGAATTTGTTGATCTTGCAACTATTTCGTGTTTTTCTTGCTGATGTATGCAATATTAAATTAAATCATTGATGTGTCACAACTAGACACAAATAAAAAAGCAACAACATGAAGCCATAAAAAACATGCGCCATCAAAAACACACATGGTGTACCGAAGATCCCCTTATTCAATTTCGGGAAGATCTAGGACACATCAACACCAAAAAATGATATCTTTATTAGCTATTGAGTACATAAGAAATCTCCACCTTCAAGTAATGAATATGCCAAGCTCACAACCTTTAAAAGCAATTTGTCTTCAAAATCTGAATATTCACCGACTCAATCTCTCTCAAAGTAAAGCAATACTTTGAATTACAACAATGGCTTTCCCTTATCACTCCAAATACAAAATGGAAACAATCCTTATCTCTCCAAATTTACAAAATACAACTTATCTCTCCAAAATGCATTAAACCACCTTATCTCTCTCAACAAAAACATCACTCATATTACAAAATCAATGACAATCTTCACCCTTATGACTCTCCTCACAATTTTTTTTTTTCCATTTCTTATCTCTCCCCAATCAATATTTAAAGATCCATTATAATCATGTTGTTTACATAATTTCCATTAAAATAATGGAATGAACATTATGAAGCTACTCCACCCTGCTGAGAATACCACTTCTCACTTTGGAAAACTACAACCCCTTTTTTTTTTTTTTTAACTTTCGAAAATTATGACACCTTTTTAAAAAAAAAAATTGGAATTCTTTTTAAACAAAATTTCCTCACGCAGCCACACCAAAGATAGAAATCAGCGCCAAAAAAAAATCCAATCAAAAGAAGTCAGACTACTCTTTCAAGAAGTCCTTTTTGTGGACATGTTTTTCAATAAAGAAATGGTCACAGGCACTGCAATAATTTGTACCAGCACCCCTGCTATGACTTTGCATCCTTCCAACACATCGAACAAAAGTAGTAGAGTATCTGTGTCTTGGTCTTGATTTGAATGGCTAAAGAACTGAGCTGAGAAGTGACCCAAATCACAAGATATAAGTGATAGAGTTGTTGCAATAGACGATACGAGCATGTAAAGGTTCAGAAGTTTAGGATTACTCCATCTTCGTAAAGGATATAAATATATGTAAAGGATCATAGAAAGAGGATTTGCGTATCTTTGCGATTCAAATTGGTAGCTCAAGCACGCAACCATCTGCCTGAAATTCCAGGATGAATCAAGCTCGCAACCTGGATTGCGTCCTTCCAGTTTCACAAACTAAAAACCACGTTAGTAAAAAACATAAGCTGGCAACAGGCATATTCACAGTATACACAAACCTTCGAATTTTTAATTTCTCAACTCGCTGTTTACAAATTTCTAGCGGAGTGAATAACTTAGACTGGTATGAACAAGTAATTAGTAGAAAGAAAGCATTAAAGGAGAAATCTACACTGGGCTGATGGAGCACATGAGATCACCCTACAAAAAGGTCATAATATAGGCCAAAATATAATATAGAAGTGCCAGGTGGCCATCCCAAAATTAAAAAGAAGAAAACAATTTCTGTAAAAGTACGCCATCCTGAAGGATCCAGCGGCTCACCGAGAGCCCTAACGCATCAAATAGAAGTAAAAATTCCCAGGCACATCAGTAATTCCCTGCTTCGAGAGAGCATCAGACTCAGAATTGAATTCCCTGTAAACACGAGAAAAATTGGTCTGCCTAAACATGTCTAAAAGTCGAACAATTTGATGCATCCAATTGAACAGGAATGGTGGATTGAAAGTGGATCTCCGATTAAGCCAATCAATGACGACCTGTGAATCACCTAATATGTGAATGGAGTCCAAACCCAGAAGTTCTCTTCACAACTTCTTGCATGACTACGTTTTCTCTAGTCCATACAGGACCATGCACAGAAAATTTTAATGGTAGTCAACACTGTTTTGAGGACCGATCGTGCTCCAAATCAATCAAACCACTTTCGGCCCAATTTCCATGCAATACCAGTGGTATTTCCCATAAAACCACTCAATAGAAAACTTCAATTTATGACTGTATTGAAGCCAGATTTCATTAGATCTCCGATTAATATTGAACTAGAGTTCAATCACTTCTTTCATAATTGCTCAGACAAGATAGCACTATCACACAACTGGTTTTCATAATTTCAAACAAACCTTATCACTCTCTCAATGCCAAAGAGAGAAATGAAAAATATGGACACTGTATGTGCTTAGCGCAGACACAAGCCAGTTTTCTGTCTTCAAGAATATAAGAAATTGAGATCCAGGAATGAGGATGAAGGGGATGATGTGTTTCTAATTTTCAAAGCAGGAAATTACAATTTAAGTTACACGACACTTACACGACTACCTCGAAATTAGGGAAGCAAGAAAGGTACAGGCCCAAATTCAACTCTTTAGAGGTTCCACACATGGATCCTCTGGTAGCAATTTTGTGCACCAAATACCAGCGCACAACTCCCATGATCGACTTTCTGTCGCATAGATCAAACGAGGCGACTCGCACACCTAGCCACACGCACAAGATTCACACAGTAGAAAAAAACTCTCTCAATGGGTCCTCAACACACCGTAAGCTCTGATACTACATGATAACAAAATAATTAACTCAGAAACATACGTAAATCACACATAATAAAGCACACACAAAATAAAGGCGGAAAAGGCAGAAGCCTCATGGCTTCCTCATGTAATCTATCTTATTAAAAGAATTTAATTTGCAATTTAAATAGATGAGAGAAGATAGTCCGTGCAAACTCCAATATTTGAGGAACAACCCAAGAGTTAGGCACATATTCCTAACTTGGAATATTTAATTAATTTAATTATTATTTTGGATTTATTATTGTTATTTTAGAGAGGCTAACACATAATTTCCAGCATTTTGTTCAACATGCTGATTTGTTACTTGGACCATCTCAACATGAGATATTTCCATGGAATGCTTGAGATTTTTCGATTCCATGAAATTTTCACAATTTTTCCATGCCATATTTTTCTCTTCTTTGGAAAGTATTTCATCTTAATTCTCGTGGAGAAGAGTCTCGTGAAAATTGGCAATCCAACTTGAGTAAAGGTGTCTAAGTAATCTCTTCATAAAAGGAGAATATATTGGTGAAGCATAACATTAGAACTAACTAAGTTTATCCAATCGTTAGCATTGAACTAGTTTCTTTATCAACATTAATGAGAAAATTAAATAATTATTTATATAAATTACTAATATATTTTTATATTTTCTTAAACATCAAATAATTACTTATATGGTAATATATTTGTGTATCTTTATTCATTCTCCCCTTCTACAATTGATTATGATTATAGAGCCTCGTTATATAAATATAGAAAAGGATTAAAAAAATAAGAATCTAATTTTAAAAAGATTCAAATGCTTAATAAAAAAATCACATTATAATTACCTAGTGTAGTTCTATTGTTATTTTTCTGAAGAATTACTTAAACAATTATGGATCACAGATGTTTACAATTTGAAATTATTATTATTATTAATTATAAAAAGAATTAATGTATGAGTTAAACATATACAAATTTAAAAACAACATGTAACGATATTCTTAATCATAGGAATTAGCCTCCATTTTACCATTTAGATTTTTTTCTTGTAAATAAGCTCTTACTATAACTAATTCAACATAATTTTGAACATAAATAGTAATGATAAGTTTGAACATGTAATAGAGATAAAGGCTTTAGCGGAAGAAAAATAGTAATGATAAGTTTGAACATGTAATAGAGATAAAGGCTTTAGCGGAAGAAATTAGTGTTACCTGAAGTCTCAGCTGAATTGTTTGCTATATTGCCATATCCTGAATCAATAGTTACAATAGTGTCAACAAGAACACTTTATATTATTGAACTCACAAATATTGAACATAAGCCCCATCCCATCCAAGATAACTATTAAAACCAGTGAAAATTCATAGGTGAAAATGCAAAAACAGAAATATAAGAAAACAAAAAAGAAAGGAAAATTAAAAGTTCCAATTAGTTGCAACGTGAAAAAATCAAAGCAGACGTTGCAATTCGTCATCAGAAATTTGGTAGAACGATAGTTTTGGCACCACTGTTACCCTAATCCATCTACATGTTGGAAATGAAATTAAGGTGGCTCTGTTTTAATAGAAATACATTCATCGGATGAATTTAAAAATATTTTGAACGGTTAGCACAAACCCTGAGTCCGACCGACTTCGGAAATATTTTGTAAGAATTCATCCAATGCAATTACCGCCGTTAGTTTTTGCATTTTTTATCACGTTAAAAGTTGTGAGCTGGTGTTTTTTTTAATTAGGTTAAAAGAAAATTTACCCTAATTTTGTGGGGTTAAAAGAAAATTTATCCTATTTATTTTTTAAAAGAGGTTAAAAGAAAATTTATTGTCACTTTCTGGATTAAAAGAAAATTTATCGTAATTTTCTTTTTTTTAATGAGGTTATTATTATTTTTTTAATCGTAACATTTTGCATCATTAATTTTTTTTTTCGCATTTCCATTTGCATCTCATTCGAATTTCGCTGAGATTCTCTGCGTTCTAGTTCGCTGCAAAGATAATCCCCGCCATTTAATTATTCCAATTTAACTAGTTCATCGTTGAATTGGATACTTGACTTTTCAACTATGTTTGTCTTTTTGCGTTTGCGTTGATTTGTAAGTGTTAGATAATTGATATTTAAATAAAAATAAAAAATTATTATATTTAATATTATTAAATATTAAAATTATTATATCATCTCATTCCTAAATTAAACTAATCTCTATCTATTATTATTAATATTATTAATTTTTTTATATATTATTATTAATATTATTGTCATTATTAAATATTTAAACAATGAAATTGTATAGTTATTAAATGAATATATTTTTTTGTATATAAACTAGAAATTGCATCATATGTTGCAATGGGAATGCTTTAAAGTAGGATCTTAAGAAATAGTAGCATATAAGACTGAACTCAAAATGTTATACAATTTTTTTTATTTATGAGTGTTTGTGTGAGAATTTTTTTTGTTCATTTCAATATACGTGGATTATTTTAAATTTGAATATATAATCTCGATATAGATTTTGTGAAAGCTTATAATGATTGAATAATGAAATTTCTATAAATTGTTTGCAAGAAGAAAATCAAAAGCTTGCCCCATCTTTACAAGTCAACCTAAATTACATTAATATGTAAAATAATAACAACAACATCTAAATCATCCATAATATAATTAGATGGATAAAAGTGATATTTGATATAAAAAAAACTTCAACAAAGTATTAAATACAACTTAAGATGATTTGATTTCCCTGGTAAATAGAGATACTCAACATAACCATAGGTTTGAATCTTTGAGAGTTAATAATCTTGGTTGTCAAAATTAAAACGATTTCCAGTAAGCCCATGGAAATATAAATATAATTTAGAAATGAGAATACAGAGCTTCTAATATCAAACTAGTTTAATGAGGTGGTCAACATACTTACCCTGACTTTCATTTCATCCAACGTAGTATCTCATTGGAATATGTATTTTCCAACATTAATTTCTAAGCATAAGATGTGTCATACAACATGAGAGGAATTATCTTTGAGTTTTCATCTCCTCTAGTTTCCTATGACTATCTCAAACACATGAGCCTTTAATGGGTGTCTTAGAAACTTGGATCTCTTTTTTTTCTGTCAGAAAATGAATGATGCTTTCATTGAAGATGAGGTTTGTGTCAACTACGGTTGGGCATATTTAATTCGATCATGCTTATTGGTTGAATAAAATTAAATATAATTTTTGTTTCTCATTTTTTCTGTGTTAGATTAATTTTGGCTGTGTGATAAATTCACGTCAAGCTTTCTTTTACCAATGGGTTTTTTCATGGCAGTATTTCTTGTAATATAGTCTATTTCATGCCTTGATTACTTTGATGAAATTACAACTACGCTTAAATTTCCTCAAATTATTTATGATGTATTGAAATAAGCATATACATACCATATTAGTGCATTTATTCAAATTTGAAGTCTTGCAGAACTTTGGTGCAACCATAACAGATATTTCTCTTTTGTCAAATCGCTAGAAGATTTTAGACTTCACACAACCTTAGCCAGAATCAACCCTAGATGGTGTGGTTCTTTTAAGAGATAAAATACAATGGATAGGAATTTCTACATCAATTTACATAGGAGATGAGGTGAATCACTGCTACATTTTTCTTATGAATTGATTTATGAATTGTGGACCATAGGAGTAACCAAGAGTTTCAACGGAATCCGAAGTAGCAAGCTTGTAATGGTATCCGATACCTGCTCTAAACTTAAACTTGATATCTTGTGTAAGACTGAGCACTTTATATAACTAATATTGCTTTGAAAATATTATATAGAGATGAATTTATTTATGAATTGTGGACCATAGGAGTAACCAAGAATTTCAAAGGAATCGAAAGTAGCAAGCTTGTAATGGTCTTCGATACCTGTTGTAAACTTAAACTTTATATCTTGTGTATGATTGAGAACTTGATATAACTAATATTGCATTGAAAATATTATATAACACCTGTTAGGAAGGAATAAATTTTGGCATATATTATGTAATAATTTATGCTACACGAATAAAAGCTGGAAATTCTAGGTTTACAATATTTTCTCTGTGTTAATTTTGTTGTCATTTGTATTCCGTGAAGCTCATTGTTATTGAATTAATGAAATAAGTGTGTCTCCTGAATAGTGAAAATCTAGTTATTGCGATTAACTCACTTGAGAACAAGGACAGTTGCCACATGTAAATTTACTTGGGAGATTCACTTCACTTCAAAGTAGGGGATTTTCGCAACTCTTTTTCTTACATTTACCAGTCATATTTTGTACTAGGACAATGTCACTGTGTGCAATCTTAGCTCCATAGGATGATATATGTTAATTTTTTTTAATGTAGGCTCTGTACTATAACTCTGTCATGAGTGTTGAAATTTTGGTGATTAACATTGCTCCAGTTATTCAACTATGACACTATGAACAATGTTATTAGATTTTTTATTTATGATTTGTACTATAACTTTGTCACCGTTATTGAAATTTTGGTCATTAGCATGATTTCTCTTACTCAAATTTCACACTATGGCTTGTCCTAAATTCAAGTCATAATTTCCAGCATTTTGATCAACATGCTGATTTGTTACTTGACCATCTCAACATGAGATATTTCCATGGAATGCTTGAGATTTTCCGATTCTGTGAAATTTTCACAATTTTTCCATGTGATATTTTTCTCTTCTTTGGAAAGTATTTCATCTTAATTATCGTGGAGAAGAGTCTCCTGAAAATTGGCAATCCAACTTGAGTAAAGGTGTCCAAGTAATCTCTTCATAAAAGGAGAATATATTGGTGAAGCATAACATTAGAACTAACTAGAGATTCAACCCTATTCTCTAGTTGGGTGAGTCACTCTTTCAATTCATCACAGTTATTGGCAACATTGTCATTATCTTCAAGGTTTAATAGAATTAAAACTATAATTCCTCTTAGTCAGGAACCTATGAACTTGTTTCTTACCACCAACTCTTGGTGCAAGACCCTTGTTTGCTACATGTTGCTTATAGATTTTTTCCTCCATTATTCCTTGCCAAACCAATTGATAGGCCTAAACATGTTTTGTCTGTCCAAAGATCCACACATGAAAAAAATACTGAAAGATCATGTGTTGGATTACAGGAACCATCAACAATTGTCACATGATTGAGTGTTGGAATATTTTTACCCAATGACCAAGTGCTAGTTGATATTAAAACACGCTGGATATTTTAGTATATATGTTTATTATTTTTTATATAAATAGAAAATGAAGCATCGAATTTTAAAAGTTTCTATTGTTTATAGAAAAAATACAAAAACATTTTTATTTTAATATTTATGTTTATTAATTTGTAATGGAGCAAGTTTTAGATTTGAAATATTAAATATATATTATTAATACTCTTAATTTTAGTTAAAATTATTATGATTTATTTTGTACTTATTTTTATACAATAGATAAGAATACAAAAAATTAGGAGCAATACATATAATATGTAAAAATATTATAATCTAGAAGATGGATACTAGTTGGGATTCTAAATGTTGGCAAATTTCCTCTTCAATAATTGATAACTACAACAGGTTGAAAATAATATATAAAATTGAAATTCTTAGTAAATGAAAAACGTTTCTTAGAAATGTAACATACCCCGATAACCTCGCAGGAAAAATGCATGGAGTTAGGACTTTTTTTTTCAACATTTACGAATGTGTAACCTTATAAATTTCTTTATATATTTATGCATTAACCATTTAAATACCCATTATCATCACTTAGAGAAATATTTAGCAAAAATCATAGTGAGTTACACAACCATTAATTGTTCTTGTTGTAGCATATTAACTTAAATTTTCTGCTATAACTATGCATCGATCCCATGATCATTTTAATTCAATTAGTAGATCACCTAATTGATAATATCAACGTCATATCATGAAAGAAATTAACATAATCAAAATGACACAATGAACAATCACATAAATAGACACCGATATACCCTGGAAACCCCGTAGTGAAAACCAAGAAACATTTAATTTTATTATTAAACGCCGCTGGAGGGTTGTCACTCCCCACTCAGTCGGTTATAAGGGAGTCCATCCCTTGACCATTGTCATAAAATTTACATATAAAAATAATCTTAAACGAAACATAACTAGCTATAAGTTATTACAATCATCATGATACCATTTACCCACGAATCATCAATCTTTGTCTTTGTATTCAGACTATTTCCTTCAGGGGATCATTGTGCAATTGGAACTACTAAACCTGCATGGACTAATAACTCTTTATCTTCCACAATGTTAAACTTGAAATCTCCTTTTCTCAAGTCATCCTTCTTTCCTGCCATTTCTGTCGTCAGCACACTTGATATCATGATTGGATAAAATATTAATAAACCAGTAATCAATCTCTATTTGTGACACTTCAACAAATATTTGTATGCATTTATAAAACATAACCACATTGACATTAGTTTCCTTATTTAACATCATTTCACATGCATTAGTAACAATTAAATCAATATCAAGCATCCTCTTTCCACCAAACACTAATAAAATCTTGCATGCACTTTCCTATTATTTACAAAAGAAAGCTAACATACTATATAATAATACTGTGCATGCAAATGCATAACAATATTTTCAAGATAACTATCCCAACAAGCAATTTCTCTTTTTGCCTACTCGTATGTTTTCTTTTCAATATGGATTAATGCAATAGATGTTATACTTACGCATGTGAATACATTTTCTTTTCCAAAAAGATATTTTCCACCGAAAATATATTCATAATGGTTACTATGTATAACAATGCCAACTCTATTTCAAAAAAAGTTAACACACAAGTTATAGTTTTGTCCATGCAATAACATATCTTGTTCTTCCTGCATGTAAAACATATATTTCTTTCCAAAAGAAACCAAATAAATATTTCATGGAAAAATAAACACATTTCTTTTCCAAGGGTCAAACGCATACCACTTATCATTTCATGCATGCAAAGTGACAATTTCCCTCTCATCCAAAATATATAACCAATAACTATGCATAATATTCTCCCAAGATAAAGCTAATACCATAGCTAATCCCTTTAGGTTGGACAAATACATATTATTTTTCCCAAAAGAAGGCTAACACAATAAATATTATGTGATTACTCTTTTTTCTCTCTAATAATCTAATCCAATAATGCATACAAGGATATATTTTTTTCTTCTATTCATTTTGAAGAGTTTTAACACAATAATTATTTCCTTGCATATAATTATGCAATGTTCCAAATGGGAAAATATAGGCTCAGTAGGGAATATCTTAAGATATTCCACTATGGAATCACAGCAATATGGAATTACACCAATAGATCTAAACCAAAGATAGACTGGCAGGGCATTTACTAGATGCATCACCTTCACAAGGAAGGGTGAAATCCAGAGGCTTCCTGGCCCATTCCAGACTCTGTCTATAGAAGAATGGTGGAACACATCAAGTGTGGGAATGACACACTTATCTTAGAGTTTTCTTCTCTTAGGAACCTTAGATCTATAGATCTAAACAATGGATCCAAAAGAGAAGTAAAAACCAACCAAGGAAGAAGCGCTAAATTCCACTCTCAGGAAAATCTGCAATAGGCTCAAGGAGGACATTGTATAAGCAAGCCAGTGTGAAAATAATGTAGAACAGGGCTGGGTTCCCTTATTTTAGGCTGTGTCTTACCTCAAGAAAAGTTTCAGCAAAAATAAATGAGTTTAGAGGTTTTAACATATCTCCCACAATCAACACTAGCTGAAAATCAGCTAAAGGAGAGAGTTGGTAAATAGAGAAATCGTCCTTTAGAAATTGCGCAGTTTCTGCTGGAAGACACTAGAAATCAGCCATTAGACTCATGTTATAGTATGGCATCAAGAAATCAGATCTATAATCAAGTTCCTTTATAGAAGCATTGGATTTACTTGAAGCAAGAGCAAGAATCCTTCAAAAATAATAGCAGAAACAATTGGAAAAGATGCAGAAAGACTTGACAACATTTTATATGAGGAGCTTCAGCTGATGTAGGTTAATATTCAGATCTACAACTGATATATGGCTGAAACATCAGATCCATACCAGATCTGGAACTACTCATCCTTCTAAACAAGATCCCCCTGGGGTTTTATCAAAATAATGCATAAATAAGTGTAGATCTAGCTTTTAATACACTGAAATTTTTATTGAAAATAAATTCAATCATTATATAATCATGGTCCATATGCAAACAAAGATCTTTTCAAAGGATATGGTTACTCATCTCTTGATCCATGCTTGAAATACTCTCTTCCTCTTCTTTGGCTCCATTCTCCATGTATTCTCCCATTTTCCTCTTCTATTTCTCTCATGGGATTATAATAAAAAATAGAATTAATTAAAATGGAATAGATTTTATAAATCATAAAAGTATTCCAACTTTTTTCTAAATCATAAAAGAATTCCATCTTTTCTAATTCATAAAAGCATTCAAGCTTTTCTAAATCCTAAAAGTATTCCAGCTTTTTCTAAATCATAAAATAATTCCATATTTTCTTAAATCATAAAAGCATTCCAGCTTTTCTAAATCACAAAAGCAATCCATAAAGCCTCCATAAATCTGATTTTTTCTAAATCAGAAAAGCATTCCATAAATCCCTCATGCTTTTATTTTTAAAGGTAGATTTTCTTTTTCCTTATGAGAAAAATATCACTTATCCATACTTTTTCCAAATCTATTACTCATTATTTCCAAAACTCATAAAATATACCAACTTGGAAATATAATTTATTTCCATGGAAGAATATAAATTATTATAAATAAAATAATTAAGAAATAATTCTTCCAATATTCTTATAATCAACAATTACAAGAATATTTTTCATTTAATATCAATATAATAATTAATAATATTTAATTATTTAATAACCCTCATTTTATGAGAGTTTTTATGGTGGCTTATGCGAGGGATATTACAAACTCCCCCCCTTAAAGAGAACATCGTCCTCGATGTTCTTCTCTTGTTGGAACATTAACCTTTAATTTTCATTTCCAATTATTCAGGAAATGTAAAATAATACCTAAATCCTAATACTTTCATAAAAACTCAGGGAGCACTTAGCCCTTTAGTCATCAAAATGATAAGAAAAATCTATCAAGTGCACATTGTATTTTATTTAGGAGTTACAATAGTCTTTCTCTCCCACTAGTGTTTTTGCAAATTATTGTCTTTCTCTCCCACAATAATTTCAATCCAATTCAAACTCATGGTATTTATCTCCAACCATTATGTTAATATTTCCTCTTTATTATTTTCTCCTAGGGATTTTTAGCAGACTTTTAGGGAAGGTCCATGTTGAAATTAACCACCAATAGCTTTCCATAAGCTGGCAAGAAGTCTTCTAAAACTGTCACGTCTCCCATCCCCAGCTTCTTATCCGCATAACATTAACTTAGATATACTCTACTTTTATGCACCTAATTTTTTTCAATAATCAATTTCACATTCATACTTTTATCAAGTCTTTAATTTCTCTTTGGTAATTACAGACACTCTTGGTATTATAAATATTCCCATGAGAAATTTTGGCTTAACCTCAATTCCTATCAGTCAACCCAGTCGATTGATATTTATATGTGTATATAAACATATACTCATTTGTATTTCGCAGATCTGTTTTTCAAAGTTTTGTCCAACTCTAACAGATCAATATGTCCCTTTCTCTAACTTTTTTAGTTAGCAAGCTTTATAGACTTTCTAACCTCTATAATTATAAAATTTCAGCATCTATGTATAGATATCTACATATACATCTATCTATATTCAGTTAACCTTCTTTGCTTCAACTACTTTTACAATAGTTTATATTGAAAGTGGATAGACGCTCTTTTCCCAGTATTTTAAATATGTTTACAATATTCCTTTACCCATACTTTTACCACATATAACAATAGGGCTATTCTCTTATGTTATTGTTAAGATTATTCAGCATACTTGTAATTCTGGTGCATATTACAACTCTTCCCTTGGACTGTACTTGCTATTCCTGTTTACCGTTTTGTTAAAAATTTCGGTTTATACACACAGCAACTCCATTTTCATTTTAAAAGACAACAAGCTACACCTGTACATTTGTTATTAGATTTGACATTCAGGAAATCTATCATCTCTAACTTTATTACTATAGGGTACTTATCCCCGGAATCCAACCATTTGTCCCTGCTATTAACCTACTGGATTTTCAGCTAATAGCTCTAATTTGCAATTGCATGAGGTACTGAACAAACAGTCAATCTAAAATTTGCATAAGAAATCATAACATAATGATTCATATAAACTTTGCATAAGAAATCATAACATAACAATTCATATAACCTTATATAAAAATTCATAGATAAATCTCCAAATTTATGTATGCATACCGACACTATGACCAGTCCTCCCAACCTTAGAGTTCGTCTATCTCCAGAACTCACCCCCGAGCTGAGATCCTCCAAGAACAGACTAACCTCAATCTGTTCTGGAGCAGCTTATTTAAGCTATGCTCTCCCCAAAGCTTGTTTCCAATTCTGCGTCCAGAATTTCAGGATGCTTTTATTCATGTTTGCCTAGGCTTCCCTTATTTAGGGACTTTAAAGCTGCTTTCTGCTTTTCCAGCTTTTCCATCTTTTTACCTCTTCCCAACTACTTTCCTCATCATTGGGGAATTTAGATTTTTCCTCAAAATTCTAAATTAGAAATAACTTCTTTCAAGGATTTTTGAAAGATTTTGCGGAAAGTCTTTACCTTTTCCATAACCTCATGGATTAGGCATGTGATCTCAATTTCTCATTTGGTCATAGTGCATACACAATATTTTATTTATTTTTCATAAATAAATAATTAACCACATCCACACAATAATTATCCATTGGGGTCCACTCCCCTTTGGATTTATGTTTAAATGTCTAATTTGAAAAGCATAAAACTTGGGGGTGTTACAAAAACTCTAGAGTTATTTCCTGAATACCCCAACTAAAGTATTCATTAACTCAACAATAAAATAAAATATTACCTCATTACATCAATCCCCTCATAGCTTCTATAGCCATTGAATCCAATAAAAATTCAATGTCTAAAAATAGTCAATGTCTACAAATCCACTGTAATTTACATAATTTTCCATTGCATATTATCATTAAGGCAAAGGAACATTTATGTACACCATGCATCTATACTTGACCCACAACATCGGGTCCATAATTTGTCAAAGCACATTGACAACAATTCATCGCATGTAATATAGGTGGTATACATTCAAAATTTCCACATAATAATAATAATCATGTAGCTTAGAAAAAAGACATTAACATATGTTTCATACCATAGCATGATACTTTATTTAAGGTCTCACCTTAGCAACCATCAATATTGTAGAGAACTAACAGTCCCATTGAACACTAGGACACAAAATGTGATTCTTTTTTTTTTTTTCTTTTTTTTTTCGCTTACCATTAGCTTGCAACCATATAAGCGACAACCATTGAGGAATTTTGTGAAAATAATTTGCAATCATAAAATCTACAATCACTGTAGACTTTTTTTTCAAATACTATGCAAGCATGCAATCTACAACCAATTCGAAATTCCATCAAACAATTTTCAAGCATGCAATCTACATTAATTGAGGAATTTTAACAACAATTTGCAAGCATGCAATCTATGGTGGATAAGGCATTCTTCCAAATAGTTGGCAAGCATACAATCTACTACCATTGAGGGACTAGTTAGCAGAGATGAAATAAATTTCCATAAATATGTTTATACTATCATAGAGATAGTAAAACTAGAGTTTCTAGAACATCATGAATCATATTAATATCATCAATGGTAAAATTTTTGCTAATAACAGAACCAACAATCCCTACAACAGCGTCTAATCAAGAAATTTGACCAAATTATGGATCCATTTATAAACATAACTTTTTCTTGGAATCACCATGGGGGTTACATGATCTCAAGGTATGAAAACCCCTTAATATTAAAGATTAATCACATCCAAACTTCCACGGATGAAATTATTTAAAATACAAAATCGTGGTTCTCAATTACCACTTTTTGTCGAACACATTAAATGCAAACTTTCCTCTACAACTCTAAATGAAGAAAGAGAACCCACAATTATGCTACTATGATTTTTTCATTGAATTTAAGTTCACTATGTGAGTTCTATTTCACTCGTTGCTTATTTTTAACAACTAAAGAGTTTCGTTCAAGTATATATATATTTTGTTTTCAAAATTCCATTGTCCTCTTCAGGGTCAAACCCAACTTCTATATTATTTAGTTATCACACCAACCATACATGTATTCATTATTTATAGGTAGTGCATGATAACTTTAGCCATGTTTTTCCATTTTTTTTTCTTATGCACCATAATAATTTTTCTCACATTATGCATGCAAAGGTTGGTAATTAATCTACAATATAAACAGTGAGTGCTCAAGATGGTTCATAGGTACAATAGAAGTTTTATTGTCTTTTATCCACATCCATATTAAAATTTCATGAGCACAAATTTTAAAGAAACATTATAAATGTCTACTCTTTCATGCAACATGCATCTCATGTTAATTGTAGTATACTAAAAGTTTAATTAAAATCATACCTGAGATGATGCCCACTAGCATCATACCTCTACTTCCTTTTTGCATAACGATTCCCAAAAGGTGCCAGTGTTGCAACCTTTTGCTCTGATACCATTTGTAACATACCCCGATAACCTCGCAGGAAAAATGCATGGAGTTAGGACTTTTTTTTTTCAACATTTACGAATGTGTAACCTTATAAATTTCTTTATATATTTCTGCATTAACCATTTAAATACCCATTATCATCACTTAGAGAAATATTTAGCAAACATCATAGTGAGTTACACAACCATTAATTGTTCTTGTTGTAGCATATTAACTTAAATTTTCTGCTATAACTATGCATCGATCCCATGATCATTTTAATTCAATTAGTAGATCACCTAATTGATAATATCAATGTCATATCATGAAAGAAATTAACATCATCAAAATGACACAATGAACAATCACATAAATAGACACCGATATACCCTGGAAACCTCGTAGGGTGAAAACCAACAAACGTTTAATTTTATTATTAAACTCTCGTGAGGGTTGTCACCCCTCACTCAATGGTTATAAGAGAGTCCATCCCTTGACCATTGTCATACAATTTACATATAAAAATAATCTTAAACGAAACATAACTAGCTATAAGTTATTACAATCATCATGATACCATTTACCCACGAATCATCAATCTTTGTCTTTGTATTCAGACTGTTTCCTTGAGGGGATCATTGTGCAATTGGAACTACTAAACCTGTATGGACTAACAACTCTTTATCTTCCACAATGTTAAACTTGAAATCTCCTTTTCTCAATTCATCCTTCTTTCCTGCCATTTTTTTCGTCAGCACACTTGATATCATGATTAGATAAAATATTAATAAACCAATAATCAATCTCTATTTGTGACACTTCAACAAATATTTGTATGCATTTATAAAAAATAACCACATTGACATTAGTTTCCTTATTTAACATCATTTCACATGCATTAGTAACAATTAAATCAATATCAAGCATCCTCTTTCCACCAAACACTAATAAAATCTTGCATGCACTTTCCTATTATTTCCAAAAGAAAGCTAACGTACTATATTATAATACTGTGCATGCAAATGCATAACAATATTTTCAAGATAACTATCCCAACAAGCAATTTCTCTTCTTGCCTACTCGTATGTTTTCTTTTCAATATGGATTAATGCAATAGATGTTATACTTATGCATGTGAATACATGTTCTTTTCCAAAAACATATTTTCCACTCAAGATCTATTCATAATGGTTACTATGTATAACAATGCCAACTCTATTTCAAACAAAGTTAACATACAAGTTATAGTTTTGTGCATGCAATAACATATCTTGTTCTTCCTGCATGTAATACATATATTTCTTTCCAAAAGAAACCAAATAAATATTTCATGGAAAAATAAACACATTTCTTTTCCAAGGGTCAAACGCATACCACTTATCATTTCATGCATGAAAAGTGACATTTCCCTCTATCCAAAATATATAACCAATAACTATGCATAATATTCTCCCAAGATAAAGCTAATACCATAGCTAATCCCTTTAGGTTGGACAAATACATATTATTTTTCCCAAAAGAAGGCTAACACAATAAATATTATGTGATTACTCTTTTTTCTCTCTAAGAGTCTAATCCAATAATGCATACAAGGATATATTTTTGTCTTCTATTCATTTTGAAGAGTTTTAACACAATAATTATTTCCTTGCATACAATTATGCAATGTTCCAAATGGGAAAATATAGGCTCAGTAGGGAACATCTTAAGATATTCCACTATGGAATCACAGCAATATGGAATTACACCAATAGATCTAAACCAGAGATAGACTGGCAGGGCATTTACTAGATGCATCACCTTCACAAGGAAGGGTGAAATCCAGAGGCTTCCTCGCCCATTCCAGACTCTGTCTATAGAAGAATGGTGGAACACATCAAGTGTGGGAATGACACACTCATCTTAGATTTTTCTGCTCTTAGGAACCTTAGATCTATAGATCTAAACAATGGATCCAAAAGAGAAGTAAAAACCAACCAAGGAAGAAGCGCTAAATTCCACTCTCAGGAAAATCTGCAATAGGCTCAAGGAGGACATTGTATAAGCAAGCCAATGTGAAAATAATGTAGAACAGGGTTGGGTTTCCTTATTTTAGGTTGTGTCAGACCTCAAGCAAATTTTCAGCAAAAATAAATGAGTTTAGAGATTTTAACAGATCTCCCACAATCAACACTAGCTGAAAATCAGCTAAAGGAGAGAGTTGGTAAATAGAGAAACCGTCCTTTAGGAATTGCACAGTTTCTACTGGAAGACACTAGAAATCAGCCATTAAACTCATGTTATAGTATGGCATCAAGAAATCAGATCTATAATCAAGTTCCTTTGTAGAAGCATTGGATTTACTTGAAGCAAGAGCAAGAATCCTTCAAAAATAATAGCAGAAACAATTGGAAAAGCTGCAGAAAGACTTGACAACATTTTATATGAGGAGCTTCAGCTGATGTAGGTTAATATTCACATCTACAACTGATATATGGCTGAAACATCAGATCCATACCAGATCTGGAACTACTCAGCCTTCTAAACAAGATCCCCCTGGGGTTTTATCAAAATAATGCATAAATAAGTGTAGATCTAGCTTTTAATACACTAAAATTTTTATTGCAAATAAATTCAATCATTATATAATCATGGTCCATATGCAAACAAAGATCTTTTCAAAGGATATGGTTACTCATCTCTTGATCCATGCTTGAAATACTCTCTTCCTCTTCTTTGGCTCCATTCTCCATGTATTCTCCCATTTTCCTCTTCTATTTCTCTCATGGGATTATAATGAAAAATATAATTAATTAAAATGGAATAGATTTTATAAATCATAAAAGTATTCCAACTTTTTTCTAAATCATAAAATAATTCCATCTTTTCTAATTCATAAAAGCATTCAAGCTTTTCTAAATCCTAAAAGTATTCCAGCTTTTTCTAAATCATAAAATAATTCCATATTTTCTAAATCATAAAAGAATTCCAGCTTTTCTAAATCACAAAACAATCCATAAAGCCTCCATAAATCTGATTTTTCCTAAATCAGAAAAGCATTCCATAAATGTCACGTCTCCCAAACCCATTTTTTTTTTTCCATAGGATTATGTTATTATTAATAACATCTGTTATACCTCATCCTCATGTTTACTCTTCCTAAAATTCTTAACTCCTCTTCTATAATTATTTCATTTTTCTCTGAATGAGATTCAACAGGTCTCTCTCAAGGTCTATATTCCTAATAGGTCTATATTCATCACCCCTACGATGAGTGTTACCCATATAACATAACTTAACATTCTCCGCTTTCCGCGTCGATAACAATTAAAATTTTTATACTGCATCAGCCACAATGCAGACTGTTATCTAGGTTTTAGATTCTTTTCAGTACCTACAGACAGCCCTGGAATACCAGAATTTCCATGAGGATTTTTTTTTTTTGGGCTTAACCTTCCCACTTCTCAATTCATATAGTAGACTTATATACCTACATATTTTACCTTGCATGTCTCAGGTTTTCTATGCAGGATGATCACTAGGCCCTTCATCAAACTTCCCAGTTTGCCGGCCTGCGAATATGTTCAATATGTTAAAGTTTCAGCATCGAAGTATAGATGTAGGCCTCCTCGCATACGTCTATCTCTACGTAGTTCACCACCATTGCTCCACTACTTCCCCAGTAGTTCTACGGATGGTAACCAGATGCTCTGTTCATGGTATTTTACACATGCTTACAATCTTCCTTCACACTGACTGTTATTACACAATAGATTTTGCAATAGGCTTTTCCCCCCTTATTTGACTGTTATAGACATTCAACATGTGTGATAATTTTTTTGTACAGATTCAGCTGTTCCATGTGAAAACTAGGAAACAGATCCTCGTGCTTCAATCAATTGGTGGTAGAGAATACTGCACTGGATAGTTTAGAATTTCTAGTATTAGATCATCGTCCTTAATTAGGGTTCAACTTCTACTTTCAGATGATTACACTTACAATTAATAGAATAATTTAAATTCTAACTGTGACTATTCTCTTCCTTGGAACATACATACTGAACCCCGTTCGATTATCACAGAGTTATTGTTTCTTACTTTCTGTTAGTGGTTACAGGGGGTTCTGTGCCATCCGTATTGTATGATAGGGTTATTTGTTTGGAACTTACTGTTCATGGTTACTAGTTTTTTACCATTTTCTGTTTCTACACACAGAACTTAAATACTCCTTTCAAAGATATCAAGCTATACATATACATAGTTATTAGACTGGCTGTTTAACAAATCTATCATCTCAAATCTCATTATTACTAGGTACTCATACCTACACCCAACCATTTTTCTCTACTCTCAATAGTTGTATTTGCAATTACATAATGTACTGAACCATTAATCCATCTAACAGTGGCATACTGCAACTTAACATACAATTCATACATTCCCTAATGCACTATAACATTGCAATTTCATAAATTGCCTAAAGGATTCTAACATCACAACTTCATAAATTTCATAAAAAGCCTATAACATCGCAATTTCATAAATTGCATAAAGGAATATCATATCACAATTTCATAAATTGCATAAAGGAATATAACATCACCATTTCATAAAAACAGAGATGATTAACACAGACTTACAGATATCTCCAAATTTATGCATGCACACCTCTACCATGACCAGTCCTCCCAACCATAGAATCCTCTTTATCTCCCAGGATTCACCCTCGAGCAGAGATCCTCCCCCAGAACAGACTAGCCTCAATCTGTTCTGGAGCAGCTTATTTAAGCTGTGCTTTCCCCAAGCCTGTTTCCAATTCTGCGTCCAGAATTTCAGGATGCTTTATTCCTATTTAGCCTAGGCTTCCCATTTTGGGACTCTTTAAAGCTGTTTTAAGCTTTTCCTCAGCTTTTCCAGCTTTTTCTCACCTCTTCCCAACTACTCCTCTTCATTGGGGAAATTTAGATTTTTCCTCAAAATCTAAATTAGAAATAATTTCTTTCAAGGATTTTTGAAAGATTTGGGGAAAGTCTTTTTTTCCTTTTCCATCACCTCATGGATTAGGAATATGATCTCACTTTCTCATCTGGTCATGGTGCATGCACAATATTTTATTTATTTTTCATAATTAAGTATTTAACCATATCCACATAACAATTATCCATTGGGGTCCACTCCCCTTTGGATGTATGTTCAAATGTCTAATTTGAAAAGCACAGAACTTGGGGGTGTTACATATTCCCCCTCTAAAAATAAACACCGTCCTCGGTGTTGACAACTATCGATTTAGTTCATTTTGAACTTAGTTATGAATGCTTTTCCCATCATCTTAGCTTCTCTGTTCCATGTAGCTTTTCAGCAGTAAAGTGCTCCACTGCACCTTTACTCTAGCTACTGGTCATTTTCGCAACTCAATTCCTTCTCGCTTTCATCTTTGAGGCGACTCTGGAAGGAAATTCCTCTTCTGGTTCCACCTGGACCACAATTCAAATCAATCATGTGAGAAGCATCATGTATTATAACGTTTCCTTTCCAACAAGGAGACATGAAATATATCAGGAAATTTAATAGCAATGGTAGGGCTAATGTATAAGCCATTAGTTTCCAGCAGAGTACTCTCCTGCCTCCACTATATTTACTGATGCCTTATGCAGTTGGCTTTCTTCCTACTTCTTTACAAGAAGTCTGTATGGAAGATCCGTCATTCTGGTTTCTCTGTCCACAATCCATACCAATGTCAGTAATATCAGGTACATATAATTGATAATTCACAATAGCATTCTGCATTTCAATAACTTAAGACATTCAGTTATTAATCAAACCGTTCAGGTTCATAATAGTTTAGTGCACTTTTAGTACACTACTTATCCTTTCTTGTTTTTCAGTGGGATTCCTTCCTCACGCAACTTGGTTCCGTTCAGCTTTTCTGGATTTTCTAGGTGATTTATCTTCACCTTTTTTTCCTCTTCATTTCCAGAGTGCCCAATTCCCTGTTACACACTTGTCTAAACAATTTCTCAACTTTTTTATTAGTACACATAAATGACAGAAAACAATTGGATCATATGCATGGTTATGCTTACCCTTGCTCATTCTATAGTTGTACTTCTAGTATCTTTTCATTGTTTCTTTTGTTATTTACTTAATTTAATTAGTAACAACTAGATTCCTTAATAATCTCTACCATTCCATGCTTACCTCTCACATGAAATGGTATCCACTAGTTCAAAACTTAAGTGAACAATTTTGGAACTGATGGGTTTCCCCCACACCCAAGTCCAAAATACAGCTCATCCTCTTTTCTCTCGGTTGTAGCTGTATGATTTTACATCATTTCTCTGTCTTTGAACTTAAGACTCAAGAAATTTAACTTTAAGAAAATTTGCACCAAAAAAATAAAAAATTATAGTGAGAATTCATGTTTCCTTTTCTAGTGATAAATGTAATTTCTATAATTCATCTCATTCACAATATCAATACTTGTTAATGCCAAAAATGATTTTGACACTGTTTCCCTTTTTCAAAGACTCATCAGCTTAAAATGGAAAATATTTCATAAATCATAAAAGTATTCCAACTTTTTCCTGAGTCATAAAAGAATTCCTTCTTTTCTATTGCATAAAAGCATTCTATTTTTTTTCTAACAAAAGCAACCCATAAATCTTTCATGCTTTCTAACAAAAGCAACCCATAAATATACCAATTTGAAAATATACTTTATTTCCATGAAAGAATATAAATTATTATAAATAAATAATTAGGAAGTCATTCTTCCACTATTACAAGAATATTCTTCCTTAAGTAAGTCATCAGGAAATTTTCAATTTATCCCTTCATTCATTCATGCCTAATTCCATGTAATGGTTCCACAATCACTAAATCAACCATTTAATTGTAATTAAAACTTGTACTTCAATCTTCTTTTCTTTTATGACAGTATACCTGCCTTATTTATAGGATACAATTTCCACTTACTCATATACTACCTACATCTCAAACATTGGGCAATATACCTCTCATGAGCATGTATATATATCCACTAGGTTTGTATATATCATATATATTTCCAAACCTTATTGTATAAGTAACCATGATATATATATATATATATATATATATATATAATATATATATAGCCTTAGCAATATTAATTTGATGAACATATGAATATATATATATATCCCTATATTTATATATATTCATATATAAGTTCAAGCCTTTTTTTGAAAGTGTTACCATATATATACCTAATTTAAAATAATCTCTTTTATTGATTTTCCACTAGCAACTTTTCCACTTCTAGTTAATTTCCCCACCATATCCTTTGATCCATAAGGATTTATTCTCAACAGCAAATTTCACCCCATTCACATATTGAATTTCAACTAAAGTGAAATTTAATAAATCAATTTAAAATACCATTTTAATATATATTACCCATAAAGCTCTAAAGTGCACTTTGTTAAAACCCATACATATATAAAGACTTTATTAAATGCCACCTTATTAACCCACTATATATATATTTCTATATATATATATATGGATAATGGATATCTTACACATCGAATTCGAAAATACAACTTTGTTAAACCCAACCTATATATAAAATATTAAAGCTTATTCATGTATATAGCATTATATCTATATCTATAATTAAATAGGCATTTACGATTTTTCCCATACCAAAGTCTAAGTACCTTTGTTACACTTTATAGAGGTTTATATATACGACCTCTATATTCATAACTATTTATATAGGTGGTAAATCACCTACCTAATCGGGTCATATCATCCTATACGAGGTTAACCCCTCGCGTTTTGTAAAGTGGAATCTGTTTCTTACATTGAAAAAAATCTTATGACATCTCATGATTTTGCGAATAGCTGGTTTTTTTTTTTTTTTTTTTTTTTATTATATGGTGGACCGCCACATATAGTTAAGGGCGACTATGAATGATAATCTGATTTGGCAGAGATCATTATTATGAGTGGAAACTTACACGATACGCCTGCCTTCACGGTGGCGTGGGTGTGACAGTGTTCTGTTGGTGTGTTATCATAAGCGCGGGACAGAGGTCAAATCTTTAGTCTCGTTCACTTGGGGCCTACCCTATGCCGCTATTCATCTTTGGTATGTGTATCTTGCATTGTTATTAACCACAAGGAAATCGAATAGTATCCATACAATGGTAGAATAGTGGTATTATAATATCATATCTACCCCTTGCCATAAGCATTAGGACTATAAAATTTATATATACCTAGCATGTCCCATCAATTGAACTTACGAGTATTGATACATCTCGACATTCAAATTATATATATAGGTACATATTAACAAGTTCGGGTAACATCAAATTTCATTCTTGTGAGTCGGACTTAAAATGCGCCATAGAGATATATACATATGAATGGTATAGGTCTCACGAACGAGATTAATGTAAAGATGATATCAAAACGATATACGTAATAATGAAAATAAATGCGAAAGGTAGATATATATAGAGGAACATATATAAATATGACAAAAGTCGAATTGTCTGACTTGGCGCTTCGTTGACTTCGAAAATTCCAAAAGGAGATTGGGTCGACTTGGTTGATTTGGAACGAACGCATAGTGATGTAACTACGGCGGGTAGGTGTTCCAAAGACAAACTATATAAAAGCCGAAGGCTACGTTGAGAGTTTCAGTTCACAGTTCACCTTCATAGCGAGAGCTAAGGATAACTCGTCCCATAACTCCTGCGATACAGTAATTCATGCAATACATTTATTCCTCCAATACATTTATGTGCGCAGATTAAAAACAACTATGCCGGGGTTATAATTCCGTTTACCTCGGCGACCGAGATTCTGTTTGGTTTTCGTCTGGTTTATGTGCAAGTCGTGGATCATTATAGCTCGTTACTTTTTATGCAGATCGCGTCAATGGTAATCATTTTTCGGTGTGCAGATCACGGCATTTAACTGTGCCAAACTCTGCGATTTACCCTAGTTACGAATTATGAATCAGGATAGACGCGTTGCAATTGTATATATGTGCTGGTCAGAACGTATTTTACCCGTTTCGCAGCGGGTAGCGTAATACATTGAACTGTACACCAAGCTGGGGTTTGACGTGTGAAACGGGTTCGATAGACCGAGCTGGCACTCTCATTCTCGATCAGAAAGTACAAATTGTCGGCGTCTCCAGTCCCAAGCTTATCAACGTTTTTCTGCGAGATCGGCACATTCATGTGCTGCGAGGGCCGAGTACTGTCTCGGATCTTTAAGGATTTAGGGTTAGCAGTCGATTACGGTGCGATAGGACGCAGCTGTTACCTAACCCTTCTGTGGTCTTTAACTTCGCCTAGTACGAGCTAGTCGACGTGGCCAGCTTTCGGCTCTCAGTCCGATCTTCTGCTCTTTCTAGGGAATGAAATTAGGGTTACAGGACTTCTTTAAAGCCAACGCTCCCGAGCAGTTTCATTCATCTGTTCTTTCATTATTTTGTTCTGGGGGGTAGCGTAGCTGAAACTCCCCACTCGCTTCACC
Source organism: Pinus albicaulis (assembly GCA_034641835.2). Classification (NCBI taxonomy): domain Eukaryota; kingdom Viridiplantae; phylum Streptophyta; class Pinopsida; order Pinales; family Pinaceae; genus Pinus; species Pinus albicaulis. Next base: position 33,493,102 of record CM076572.1, on the reverse strand, counting down.
GATGGTCGTTTGTTTCATCTAAAGGGGTTTGTTTCATCCAATTTTTTTTTTTATTTTTTTTTCACAGTGTCCTGCAGTAACCCTAGTTTGTTAGCTAGGTTTCTTCGTGCCTAACCTGGACACCTAGGCATTGCCGCAGGTGTTAAGACCAGTCTGCCGCCCTGTGTGGCACTTTGTTTATTTCATTTTACCCCTGAATCGAACTCATTCTACAGTAGTCTCTGCGCACTACTAGGATTAGGCTTTTTTTGTTTTTTTGTTTTTTTTTTGTTTTTTTTTTTTTTTTGAATGGTATTGCTTTTTACAACGAAGGAAAGCCTTTTTTTTTTTTTTTTCAAATCGAGCCCATCCTTTGTACCGGTTCATGCGGTGAATCGAACTCGCGCCTCCTTCTTATGGGGCCGCATTAGCAATCCGAGCAAAAGGTTGCAATCAATTAACCTGCGCCTTATACGTGTATTCATATCTGTCATTCACTATGCAATTTTTCTATATTTATACACAGCGCCTTATAATCGTGGTTAAAAAGCCTACTTGCACTAGATTGTGATACTTGCTAGCGTACATTCGTTTTGTTAAATGCCTAGTTATATATTCGATGGTTCATTTGATAAAGATCATTAACCATAGAATTTATCTATTTCATAATGGCGTCTCGGAGATGGAGCGCCACTTACTTCGTTTATTTCGTCTTGCATCAATTCGTATTTCTGTGCTTTAAGTTGAACAGGAAGTTGCGTTTTTAACTCTGGCTTGTCATTGACCATAATTCGGTGCATATATTAACCATAAGACTGATTGAACTATTGTCCACCTCTCGGCGCCGCCGCTATGTTGTACTGGTTATTTCATTTTCAACCCACATCGTTATTGTGACCCTAGGTCGGGGTATAACCACACTTTTTATTTCATTACATCTATATCTATTATAATTAAAAGTAGGTATAAGGTCATGGCCGCATTTACTTGGTCGAATCTATTTCACTTTTGTGGGTATATATGTTGTGTTTGGCTCATGTAAGTATTCGATATATAAAGGCCTACATACCTCAATTTGGACATTATTCATTTATCATGGCTGTGTATCTATATCCATACCATATCATTCGATGGTTAGGAATTAAATTACACATAATATGCTCAAATTTTTCTATGAATGAAGATTTACTTTGGAATTTTTAATAGGAATCTATCACTACATATTCCATAGGGCATACTCTTAACTTCTACTTCTCTTTGATATATATACTATGCTGTTAATAGTATTGACCAGCGCCTTCTCTATAACGTATGTGGTTGGCTATATTGCAGGTTCTCAAGGAGAAGAATAAAATCATATATACTAACCATACCTTGATAAATGGTCTATTACTCATATGGAATAGAGTTACTCTTTTCTTATCACTATTACAACTGGTAGAATACTTAGCTTATGAAATTTTCAACTGTTAGAAATATTATCCAGTTCAGTTATGCAACCATGACTTCCACCCTTTTCTTTTGGTGTATACTATATGTAGTTAATAGTACTTGACTAGAAAACATTTGAGTTTAATTCAAATGCTTTGCTATGAATCAGGTGTTTCAAGGGTAGAATAGCTCTCGAAGTTCAATCTATACCCGCATAACTGTTATAAAGTCATATAGAATTTCTCTTTTCTAGTAAAATTTTGAGTACCCTTACTCTAATATCTTACTGTATTCTTTTTATTTGTTTAGCTACCATGCATGCTTTAGTTCTGCTATAATGTTTTTCTAGCCCATATACAGGCATAAAATATCCCGTGTGTATCTTCAAGCAGTCAAATAATATTTTTAATTTTCATAAAATTTATAACAGTTTACTAGTTCTTTGTGAGCACATTTCTTGCCCAATTTTTGAACTTTGCTCCGATACCATTTGTCACGTCTCCCAAACCCATTTTTTTTTTCATAGGATTATGTTATTATTTAATAACATCTGTTATACCTCATCCTCATGTTTACTCTTCCTAAAATTTCCAACTCCTCTTCTATAATTATTTCATTTTACTCTGAATGAGATTCAACAGGTCTCTCGTAAGGTCTATATTCCTAATAGGTCTATATTCATCACCCCTACGATGAGTGCTACCCATATAACATAACTTAACATTCTCCGCTTTCTGCGTCGATAACAATTAAAATTTTTATACTGCATCAGCCACAATGCAGACTGTTATCTGGGGTTTAGATTCTTTTTAGTACCTACAGACAGCCCTGGAATACAAGAATTTCCATGAGGATTTTTGGGCTTAACCTTCCCACTTCTCAGTTCATATAGTAGACTTATATACCTACATATTTTACCTTGCATGTCTCAGGTTTTCTGTGCAGGATGATCACTAGGCCCTTAATCAAACTTCCCAGTTTGCCGGCCTGAGAATATGTTCACTATGTTAAAGTTCCAGCTTCGCAGTATAGATGTAGGCCTCCTCGCATACATCTATCTCTACGTAATTCACCACCATTGCTCCACTACTTCCCCAGTAGTTCTATGGATGGTAACCAGATGCTCTGTTCATGGTATTTTACACATGCTTACAATCTTCCTTCACACAGACTGTTATTACACAATAGATTTTGCAATAGGCTTTTTCCCCCTTATTTGACTTTTATAGGCATTCAACATGTGTGATATTTTTTTTTTTGTACAGATTCAGCTGTTCCATGTGAAAACTAGGAAATAGATCCTCGTGCTTCAATCAATTGGTGGTAGAGAATACTGCACTGGATAGTTTAGAATTTCTAGTATTAGATCATCGTCCTTAATTAGGGTTGAACTTCTACTTTCAGATGATTACACTTACATTTAATAAAATAATTTAAATTCTAACTGTTACCATTCTCTTCCTTGGAACATACATACTGAACCCCGTTCGATTATCACAGAGTTATTGTTTCTTACCTTCTGTTAGTGGTTACAGGGGGTTCTGTGCCATCCGTATTGTATGATAGGTTTAGTTGTTTGGAACTTACTGTTCATGGTTACTGGTTTGTTACCATTTTCTGTTTCTACACACAGAACTTAAATACTCCTTTCAAAGATATCAAGCTATACATATACATAGTTATTAGATTGGTTGTTTAACAAATCTATCATCTCAAATCTCATTATTACCAGGTATCATACCTACACCCAACCATTTGTCTCTACTGTCAATAGTTGTATTTGCAATTACATAATGTACTGAACCATTAATCCATCTAACAGTGGCATACTGCAACTTAACATACAATTCATACATTCCCTAATGCACTATAACATTGCAATTTCATAAATTGCCTAAAGGATTATAACATCACAACTTCATAAATTTCATAAAAGCCTATAACATCACAATTTCATAAATTGCATTAAGGAATATCATATCACCATTTCATAAAAACAGAGATGATTAACACAGACTTACAGATATCTCCAAATTTATGCATGCACACCTCTACCATGACCAGTCCTCCCAACCATAGAATCCTCTTTATCTCCCAGGATTCACCCCTGAGAAGAGATCCTCCCCAGAACAGACTAGCCTCAATCTGTTCTGGAGCAGCTTATTTAAGCTGTGCTTTCCCCAAGCCTGTTTCCAATTCTGCGTCCAGAATTTCAGGATGCTTTATTCTTGTTTAGCCTAGGCTTCCCATTCTGGGACTCTTTAAAGCTGCTTTAAGCTTTTCCTCAGCTTTTCCAGCTTTTTCTCACCTCTTCCCAACTACTCCTCTTCATTGGGGAAATTTAGATTTTTCCTCAAAAATCTAAATTAGAAATAATTCTTTCAAGGATTTTTGAAAGATTTGGGGAAAGTCCTTTTTTCCTTTTCCATCACCTCATGGATTAGGAATATGATCTCACTTTCTCATCTGGTCATGGTGCATGCACAATATTTTATTTATTTTTCATAATTAAGTATTTAACCATATCCACATAACAATTATCCATTGGGGTCCACTCCCCTTTGGATGTATGTTCAAATGTCTAATTTGAAAAGCACAGAACTTGGGGGTGTTACAATGGGAGATAATAATGAGGACAACAATTAGCTCACGGCCACCTCCAAATGGCTAGACACACCGAGGTCGTCACATCCTAAGGTCACTAGCCACGCGCTAAGAAAGGAGGATGAAGACTCATTCTATGCTTGTAGGATCGAAGAGGAATAACCCACCTCCAGCAAGAAGAATGATGGTCCACACTAGTTTCAATTACAGGATGCACTTCTCTCTTTCTAGTTTTTTTGTAGCATTCTCTAGTCTAAACATGCTTTGGAAAACTTCGCTCTCAAACTTCAGTTTAAATTTCGCTACTCTGCATGATGGTTTCCCATTCTGGGAAGCGTCTATTTGGTGCAACTGGTGGACTGCTTTCCCCAGCTAGGGCAGTCCGTTTTCTTATTTAAAACTCTTGATACTTCCCTCTGGAATTGGCTTTCCAAGTCTAGAGGAAGAGATATGTAATATTTTTCTTTGTGTAATATAATAGACAAATTCTAACTTAGAAAAAAAAAACATAAATTTTTCGTTTTGTCGAATTTCATCACATGCTACCATAGAAAAGGGTTGTTGCAGTGGATGGTGATTTATGTTAGATATAAACACTCATCAATTGGTACGTAATATTTTAAAAATTCATGGGTCTTATAAATTGATAGCCAACAATAATGAAAGACATAATTGTTAGATGATATAAAATAGAAAATATACTCATAACCGAAATAGCATTCAGTGGTCTTTACAATATTTCCATGTTTTGCATTGAAATCAAGGTTGTTTATATCAGGAAATGAAAATCTTAAAAATTTTCAAGATAAATTGGTAAAAGAAAGAAAGCTTGACATGAATTCATCACATAGTCAAAATTAATCTAACACAGAAAAAAAAAAGAGAAACAACAATTATATTTAATTTAATTGAAGTGATAAGCATCACCGAATTAAATATGCCCAACCCTAGTTGTCACAAACCTCATCTTCAATGAAATCATCAATTGTTTTGTTGAAGGTGAGGTTACATATATTGTTTTGTTAATGAAAAAATAATACGTAATTTTGGTTACTCATATGTAGGTGCTTTGCCGTGATCGGAGGGGAAAAATGGGCACCATGTGGTGGGAAAACTGTCCAGCCCATGCGCCCACACATGGTCGCCCGCTGAACATTAAATGCCCTAGCAAGCATGTCTTAAATTCAAACTTTGACACCTTCATTACGAGGTCCTCCTTCTACAGAGTATTAAGAGCTATCGATTCCATCACCATGGCTATTAAACCTGCTACCCGCACTCATTCGACCTCTAGTCAAGTCTCCCTTCTGTTATCTATGCATGCCTCCCATTCCTCCTTTTGACCTCTAGTTCTTGGCCCTGCTCAGCCCTGTCTCAACCTTCCCATGACATTATCAGGTGGTGGTGTCTCCTCTCCTGTGCTAACAAGCACTCCCTCCTTGTCCTGCACTTTTGTTCCTTCGCGTGTCATGCTAAGGCATCACCGTATGCAGTGTAGAAGAGCTGGAGGTAGAGACCTACCCTCCATAACACCTCTATCGCACACTATGGGTAGGGAACTAAATCTTTCGGTGGGCTAGGAGGAGCCGAGCAGACTCTACCCTATTAATATTTTAGCCCAATTATCCTTGCAGCTACCTGTGTCCCATTCAACTTCTTCAAACATTCGGCCCAAAGAGCGACCATGCTAGTCGACCATCCTGCCTGAGCCAACCTTTATCCATTGCAAGATGAAGGCTCTCCCTGTGCAGAGCACCTCTAGTAGCAGCCACTCCACCAGAAGAAATTCGGGTTACGATGATGGTAGAAGATCAAACAGCAACGCAAGAGATAAGAATGAGGACAAAAATTAGCTCACGACCACCTCCAATTAGCTAGACACACCAGGGTCACCACATCCTCAAGTAACTAGCCACGCACTAAGAAAGGAGGATGAAGACTCATTCTATTCTTGTAGGATGGAGGAGGAATAACCCAACTCCAGCAAGAAGAATTATGGTCCACACTAGTTTCAATTGCAGTGTGTGCATCTCTCTTTATAATTTTTTTGTAGTGTTCTCTAGTATAAACATGCTTTGGAAGACTTCTCTCTCAAAGTTTAGTTTAAAATTCACTACTGTGTATGCAGGTTTACCATTCTCGACAACATCTATTTTGTGCTACTAGTGGACTGGTTTCCCCAGTTGGGGCAATCCATTTTCTAGTTTCAAACACTTGATACTTACCTTTGGAACTGAATTGCCAAGTCTGGAGGAAGAGATATGTAATATTTTGATCTGTATAATATAATAAATTTAGTCTAACTTAGGAAAAAAAATATGTAAATTTTAGGTTGGTTGAATTTCATCACATGCTACCATAGAAAGGGGTTGTTGCAGCGGATGGTGATTTATGTTAGATACAAATGCTCATAAATGGGTTTGTAATATTTTAAACATTCCTGGGTCGTATATATTGATAGCCAGGAATAATGAAAACACAATTGTTAGATGATATAAAATAGAAAATATACTGATAATCGAAATAGCATGTAACCACTATCTTAGTTGTTGACAAATGGTTACACTATTGTTAAGAATGGATTAAATATTATTGTCATTTTGTTGCAAATAGAATATTATGAACAGAAATTAATTTTGGTATTGGCATAAAATATTACTTGTGAAATTAGTTTCATGAGTAAAGACTGATGGTAAAAGTAAATTCAAGATCTGGAGTTAGTTGAACAGAAAAACAGTTCCACAATTACCTAAGAAAAAAACGTTGGATTAAATAAGAATTCTGGGAGAGAGTTTGTGGTTATGTGGGAGATGAAAAAAAAGGAATCTGTCATCCCGAGAAGTAAACCCTTGAAGGGAAATTTACAGAGGAGACTATTCCACTGGAGTTGGAGAATTGGATCGGACTGTTTTGAGATTCTCCTCCAGATTTCTGTGTTCAACGAAGACTCAGACTTGGAGCATGGGGGAGAGTTGCAGGACGTAATTTCCCAACTCGTGGAAGGAAGGAAATAAAAAATTATCAGTCAGATTTAAGTACAGATGAGTGGAATCTGTATCTCTGATAGTAGTGTAAATGATTATTTTCTTTAATTTTTCAGATATCAAAATTGAAATGTCGTAAGGGTTGAAATAATTTAGATGTTTAAGATTTAACAGACAGGAGAGAAAACTCCGTAAAGTTACACAATCTGGGAAATATTTACTTCTACACTATTTATATGTGTATTAAATCTATTTAGAAAAGAGCAAGCTACATTTTATCTAGCTAACCGAAGGACCGTTAGCCCAACATCTGTGACCAAATTACTTGGTTGGTCGTCCTTCATATTCTATGATATTACAAGGATAAGTCATGGTCCGGTCACACGTACTGTTAAAGACTACCATAACTGAGTAAAAAAAAAATGAAATACTACGAAGCGAACAGACTCACATTAATAAGTTCCTCATTAGGTAAATAGAAAAATGCTAACATAGTATGTAAAGTTCGCCATATTCAGTTATAGGAAAAGAACAAAACCTCTACGAGAAATGTATATATATAAACAGAAGCCATAAGCATACACAATAAATACGAGATGTATAGGACTACTTCCATTCATAGAGGAGAGATAGACTGCGACTGACAAAGAATTCATTTGCTCGCTATCCGAATAAATTCATTTTATGAACAGGAAAAGAAAAAGGAACAAAAAAAAACAAAATTACAGTTCATGCACGTACAGGTGAGAACATCAGCATGCATAGAAATATAAATAGAAGCGACGGACTGATACATATACATGTATGTTCATAGTAGTCCAATTATGAGGTAAAAAAACTCTGATATAAATCTTATAAGCATATATTAACACAATACTTAACAACATTGACAAGGATAGTAAACCCCGAGCCTTAATAACACAACGATAGTGAAAATATTTTATCGCAATTGTTTTCCAAAGTATAGAGAACCAAATGGTGTTACACAAAAGATAGGCCTGTGGCCGTAATGAAAAGAGCCCATTTTTTTAATTTAACCCTAGGTGCGGCAACTAACCCGAAGTAACATATATATATATCAAATTTTGAGAGAATCCTTCAGCTAAAAGGCCATAGTTATCACCAACTACTTGCGGCCAGGGAATAACCCTAAAGCTCGGATAGGGGTACCTCTTGGAGTAAGGGAAGCACCGGCTAGCCATTTTGAAATGGAGATGCACCATTGCAACTTGCAAGCGTAACAAATGATTTGCGTAGGTGATGAAGAACCTATTACCTGCGAATTGAAAATTAGTTAAAACATGAGCTGGGCTAAAGAACCGAGACCCTTCTATTTCATTTAACCAAGTTTCAACTAATTTTTAACAAGAAATTAGGGAAGATACTCGGAAGGATTCAAGAGTAATACCTGTCGGCCTTGTTTGAGAAAGTTTGCAAGCCATGAACTGAATGGTAGGTAGCCCTACAAGAAGAAGAATCATGAAATAGCGCATTAGTATTAAAATCGAGCTTCAAACTGAAAGGGAGAAATTTAATCTTGCCAAAAGAAAGGTAAAATAGCCGCATGCTTAGTACATAAACTTACTATTTTTCTCCTACAGAAGCAGACAGGGTGTACCAGTTAGCGGAGGATGTGAAAATACACAGAGACGTCGGGCCGCCACCGAGCAGAGGCCATGAGCCCTGAAATCGGAAGAAGAAACCCTGGTGCAGCAGAGTCGGTTCCAGAAGCTACCTCGGAGGAATGCGAATGAGAAGAAACGAATACAAGCTCGGTAGTCATTAGTCAAACCCTAACGCGTTCTCACCATTCGATCATTACAAGATCCACGACGTATGGACAGCGAGTTGCCAATCAACCAAGTTAAATGCGTGCTAGTTTCTGAAGGATCCCAACAGGGATAATTAGTACATAAGAGTACCTCTTAATTAAGGTGAAATGAATACCAATAACGTCGTCAAGTAAAGATTCATGGCATGAATTAAAATTCTCTTTAATCCATTGTTAATGACTGTAGCTATCATAATATAATGAAAAGTTCTATGTATATGCAACATTCATATTTAAACCAAAAACCAATGTATGCAAGACTTAACATTGTTCCGTATTGTTGTAATAATCTCTTTTGTTTAATGATTGGAAGGGTTGCAATAAGGTCTGTATGTTGCTAGTAATGAATATTGCTAACCGACCATGGTGAAGCTATGTTAGGTATACTTTAAGTGTTGGTAGATAATGATTTTTGTTTTTTACTGATCAATGTATTTAAGGGTGAAAGTGACAAGTGGTATCGGAGCCTGTTACAATATTGGGACCCTATGGGTCGACTAATGTCAAATTGTGTGTTACTAATGCACTCAGATGGAACGGTTAATAGGACAAACGAGAAGGACACCCTTACATTAGCTACCTTGAGATGTTGGGGAGACCCAACCCCAACAAGAAGGGAATTCCGAAATGTGGGTTCAATTGGGGGTGGAACAGCATCAACGGACTGGCAGCCTATTAGAAGAACAACAACAACAAACCAACATCTTGTTAATCACAGTGCAAAAGTTGCAAGAGGAAATGGAAAGAGTTAGAAATGATAATCCAAGGTTGATGGAGGAGCAGGAGAGAATTCTAAAAAGTCTCTCTGATAAACAAAACCAAGGAATTGAGAAGCCTAGTACTGATAGAGAATTTCAGGAAGGAAATGAAAAGAAAACAAGAGATCATGATGCAGGACGAAAAGAAAGGAATACGTCTTAGCAAAGTAATCAAAATAAAAATTTTAATGAGGCTGAATCTGATAATGAAACCGAGCAAAAGGCAAATAAAAGACAGAAGATAGAGCTGCAGGGCGAATTTAGGAAGATAAAGCCACCCACATTTGATGGAGAGAAAGAAGAGGTAGCTGAGGCGTGGCTGATGAATATGAACAAGTATTTTCAAGTATATGATTATGACAACAATCTTAAGGCCCGGTTAGCTATTTACCAGTTAAGAGAGAAAGCCACCTTGTGGTGGGAAGAGGTTAAAAAAGTTCGTGGTGTAGAAGATCAAGATGTCACGTGGGATATGTTTCAATAGCACTTTATAGACAAGTATTTGACAGAGCGCTTTTATGATGAAAAATCTCGAGAATTCCATGATTTGAAACTCGAACAAATGACTATGGACAATTTTATCACTAAGTTTACTTCATTACTGTGTTACGTGCCTTATTTAAGAGATGAAAGAGCTAAAGTGAAAAGGTTTCTGCGCAGTTTACCCATTCACATGAAGGAATGCATAGAATTTGTAAATCCTAAAACAATGGATGAGACCATCAGAAAGGCCAAAATATGCTATCAGCAAGCTAAAGCCAAGACAGATCAAGGAAATGGATAGCAGTCAAGAAAAGAAAACAAGAGTAGTGCTAGTTTTAATAGAGGCAAAACCAATAATTTTAAAAACACAGCAAAAAATTTAGTTAGTAGGTATTTCATTAAGAACCATCAAAGGGTAAGGTGGCCGGTGGAAGATAAAACTGTTTAGGCTTCTAGCAAACTAGAGCAGCCTCAAAATCAAAAGCCACCTTTACAGTGTTGGGGTTGTGGAGAAGCGCACTACTATCGAGATTGCCCACAGCGGGGTAGAAATGAAGCAATAGCTAATCTGCAGGAAGCCTCAACAATGGGGGATGTTGCACGAAACATACCCAGAATTAATGAAGCTCTGGAGGATCGATAAGATCATTACCAATCTACCATGATTGAATTAGAAGGTAAACTATTATCTCAAACTATTTTTGTTTTGGTAGATCCAGGAGCTAGTTTAAGTTATATAAGTCCTAGATTGGTAGAGATTTTTAAATTACAAGGTCAAAAATTTAGGAAGCCATGGTTAGTCCAGCTGGCTACTAGAGCGAAAAGAAAATTTAGCGCCAAAACACCAAATTGTGCACTACAAAACAGTGGACAAAAATTAATGGTTGATTTGAATATTTTTCCCTTCGGATCTTATGATGTGTTGCTGGGTATAGATTGGTTGGAAAGGCATTGGACTTTAGTAGATTGCAAAGAGAATATTATTTACTATAGAGAGCAGAACAACACCCACCAAGAGATTTAGGGAATAAAGAAACATGTACAGTTGCGTCCAATTATAGCTTCCCAAATAGGTAAATGTATAAGAAAGGCATGTCAAATGTATGCTATACAAGTAGGTTTTTCTGATTCTAATGAAAAAGATCCTATGCTGGAAAATATACCGGTAGTACAGGAATTCAAGGATATATTTCTAGAAGAGATACTACGTTTGCCACCTAGAAGAGATATAGACTTCACAATAGAATTGCTGCTAGGAGCATCACCGATTTCACGAGCACCCTATCATATGAGTGTGCCAGAATTGACCGAGTTGAAAATGCAGCTTCAGGAATTATTAAAAAAGGAATATATATGACCCAGTGTATCTCCCTGGGGAGCACCTATGTTGTTCATCAAAAATAAGGATGGAACCATGCACATGTGCAAGGATTACTGGTAGTTAAACAAGCTGACCGTCAAGAACCGATATCCCTTACCACGTATTGATGATCTGTTTGATCACGTAAGGGGAGCTACTGTATTCTCAAAAATTGATTTGAGGTTAGGTTATCATAAAATTAGAATCAAAGATGAAGATATAGATAAAAATTCCTTTCGAATGAGGTATTGTCACTATGAATTTGTGGTATTACCTTTCGGGCTGACAAATGCACCAACCACTTTCATGAGACTGATGCATAGTATCTTCCACCCTTACTTGGATAACTTTGTGTTAATTTTCATTGATGACATATTAGTTTATTCCAAAAATATGGAAGAACACAAAGAAAATTTGAGAATGGTAAAGGAAACATCAGTTATATGCGAAATTCAGTAAATACGATTTATTCAAGGAAGAAATCCAATATCTTGGACATGTGATATCTAAAAAAGGTATAGTAGTAGACCCGGAGAAAATTAGAACTATTATGGAATGGAAGGTGCCACAAAATGTGGTAGATATACGGTCATTTATGGGGCTCGCTGGCTATTACTGGAAATTCATTAAAGGATTTTCAAAAATAGCTTTCCCTATTACCTCTCTGCAAAGGAAAGGAAAAATTTTTAAATTTTCAAAATAATGTCAGGATAGTTTTGAAAAACTGAAGCAATTATTAACATTAGCACCAGTGTTAAATGTGTTCGATCCGAATAAGGAATTCGAGGTTTGCACGGACGCATGCAAGCAGGGCATTGGGTTAATTTTATCACAAGAAGAGTACATTAAGATGGGCATCTTGTGCAAAGTTAGCTCCTACGTTTTGTGGCCCTTTCCAAATACTAGAAAGAGTAGGGCATGTGGCGTATCGCTTGGCTCTTCCTAGCCATATTCAGGTGCATAATGTTTTTCATGTGTCGTTATTAAAATAATATGTTCATGATCCAAGACACATAATCCATTGGCAGAACATTCAGGTAGAGGGTGAGCATAGTAGTTAAAAAATAATATTATGTAACTAATAAGAGTCTATTGTGTGCAGGTAGAACTGGATGGAGAATTTCTGGTCGAGCCTCATAGTATAATCGACCGGAGGGAAACCATGCTCTAGAAACAAGCCATCGCCCAGGTTAAAGTGTAATGGAAGAAATTTGGACCGGAGGAGGCCACCTGGGAGAACAAAAGTTTTTTTCGTGAAGCTTATCCTGAGCTTTTTGCTAATATGGAATAAGAACACCAGGGATGGTGTTCTCTTCTAGAGGGGTAAAACTGTAACCATTGTCTTAGTTGTTGAAAAATGGTTAGACTATTGTTAAAAATGGATTAAATATTATTGTCATTTTGTTGCAAATCGAATATTATGAACAGAAATTAATTTTGGTATTGGAATAAAGGATTACTTGTGAAATTAGTTTCATGAGTAAAGACTGATGGTAAAAGTAAATTCAAGATCTAGAGTTGGTTGAACAGAAAAACAGTTCCACAGTTACCCAAGAAAAAAAATCTGGAAAAATAAGAATTCTGGGAGAGAGTTTGGGGTTTTGTGGGAGAGGAAAAAAAAGGAATTTGTCATCCTGAGAAGTAAACCCTTGAAGTGAAATTTACAGAGGAGACTGTTCCACCGGAGTTGGATAATTGGGCCGAACTGTCTCGAGATTCTCCTCCAGATTTCTATGTTCAACGAAGACTCAGACTCGGAGCACAGGGGAGAGTTGCAGGACGTAATTGCCGAACTCGTGGAAGGGAGGAAATAAAAAATTATCAGTCAGATTTAAGTATAGATGAATGGAATCTGTATCTATGATAGTAGTATAAATGATTATTTTCTTTAATTTTTCAGATAAGAAAATTGAAATGTCGTAAGGGTTGAAATAATTTAGATGTTTAAGATTTAACAGATAGGAGAGAAATCTCCATAAATTTATGCAATCTAGGAAATATTTACTTCTGCACTCTTTATATGTGTATTAACTCTGTTTAGAAAAGAGCAAGCTACATTTTATCTAGCTAACCGAAGGACTGTTAGCCCAACATCTGTGACCAGATTACTGGTCTGGTCATCCTTCATATTCTATGATATTACAAGGACAAGTCATGCTCCAATCACAGCTACAGTTAAAGACTAGTATAACTGAGTAAAAAAAAATGAAATACTAAGAAGCGAACAGACTCACATTAATAAGTTCATCATTAGGTAAATAGAAAAATCCTAACAGAGTATGTAAATTTCACCATATTCAGTTATAGGAAAAGAAAAAAACCTCTGCGAGAAATATATATATATATATAAATAGAAGCCATAAGCATACGCAATAACTGCGAGATGTATAGGACTACTTCCATTCATAGAGGAGAGATAGACTGCGACTGACGAAGAATTCATTTGCTCGATGTTCGAATGAATTCATTTACTGAACAAGAAAATAAAAAGGAACAAAAATAAAATAAAATTACAGTTCATGCACGTACAGGTGAGAACATCAGCATGCATAACAAGATAACTAGAAACGACGAACTGATACATATACATGTATGTTCATAGTAGTCCAATTCCGAGATAAAAAACTCTGATATAAATCTTATAAGCATATATTAACACAGTGCTTAACAACATTGACAAGGATAGTAAACCCCGAGCCTTAATAACACGACGATAGATAAAATATGTCTATCGCAATTTTTTTCCGAGGTATAGTGAACTAAATGGTGTTACACAGAAGATAGGCCTGTAGCCGTAATGAAAAGAGCCTGTTTTTTTCATTTAACCCTAGGTGCGGCAACTAACCCTAAGTAACATATACATATATATATATATATATATATATATATCAAATTTTGAGTGAATATTTAAACTCAAAGGCCATAGTTATCACCAGCCGCTTGCGGCCAAGGAATAACCCTAAAGCTCAGACAAGGGTACCTGTTGGAGTAAGGGAAGAACCGGTTAGCCATTCCGAAACGGAGATGCACAGTTGCAACTTGAAAGCGTCACAAATGATTTGCATAGGTGATGAATAACCTATTACCTGCCATGCAGAATTGAAAATCAGTTAAAACATGAGCTGGGCTAAAGAACTGAGACCCTATTCCTTCATTTAACCAAGTTTCAACTACTTTTGAATAAGAAATTAGGGAAGATACTCAGAAGGATTCAAGAGTAACACCTGTCGGCCTTGTCTGAGAAAGTTTTCAAGTCATGAACTTAATGGTAGGTAGCCCTACAAGAAGCAGAATCATGAAATAATGCATTAGTATTAAACTCAAGCTTCAAACCGAAAGGGAGAAATTTAACCTTGCCAAAAGAAAGGTAAAATAGCCACAGGCTTAGTACATAAACTTACCATTTTTCTCCTGCAGTAGTAGACAGGGTGTACCAGTTAGCGGAGGACGCAGAAATGCACAGAGACGCCCGGCCGCCACCAAGTAGAGGCCATGAGCCCAGAAACTGGAAGAAGAAATCCTGGTGTAGTAGAGTCGGTTCCATAAGCTACCCCGGAGGAATGTGAATGAGAAGAAACGGTTATAAGCCCGGTAGTCATTAGTCAAACCCTAACGTGTTTTCACCGTCTGATCGTTCCAATATCAACGGCGTATGGACAACTAGTTGCCAATCAACCAAGTTAAATGTGTGCCAGCTGCCAAAGGATCGCAACAGGGATAATTAGTACATAAGAATACCTCTTAATTACCGTGAAATGAATGCCAATAACATCGTCAAGTAAAGATTCATGGCATGAATTAAAATGACCTTTAATCCATTGTTAATGACTGGAGCTATCATAACATAATGACAAGGTCTATGTATACGCAACATTCATATTTAAACCAAAAACCAATGTATGCAAGACTTAACATTGTTCCGTATTGTTGTAATAATCGCTTTTGTTTAATGATTGGAAGGGTTACAATAAGGACTGTACGTTGTTAATAATGAATATTGCTAACCGAACATGGTGAAGCTATGGTAGGTATACTTTAAGTGTTGGTAGATAGTGAATTTTTTTTTTTTACTGATCAATGTATTTAAGGGTGAAAGTGACATAGCATCTAATGGGCTTTTCAATATTTCCATGTTTTGCATTGAAATCAAGGTTGTTTATATCGGGAAATGAAAATCTTAGAAAGTCTTAAGGTAAATAGGTAGTTATAATATTTATTTTGTGTCTTTTAATAAATAATAAGCCTGCCAACATTACCATATTTATTTGATTTTAAAGTATATCCTTGTTATTAAAGGAATGAGATAGCTAATATACTAGTTTTTATTTTTTTTTATTGTTATCAATGAAATGGGATCAGCTGCGTAGTGTATTTTCATGATTTATATAAAATCTAGGGTTGTGTATTTAAGGAAATGAAAATCTCACAAAAGAAAGGAGATAAATATGTAGTAATGAAATGGGATCAACTGCATAGAACTTCATAGAGTATTTTCATGATTTAAATTAAAATCTAGAGTTTTGTATTTAAGTAAATGAAAAGCTCACAAATTAAACTGTGAGATAAATAGATTGTTATAAATTTGTAAGATAAATAGGCCGTAAAAAATTTATGGACAGGAAGTTAGTATAAATTTTAGTAATATTAAAGCGAACTTAGTATGAAGTTTAGTATATAAATGTATTTTTTCAAGGCAATTTAGTATGTGGCCTCACATATAAATGTATATTTTCAATACTCAATAAAATTGATTTTCAAGATTTGTTAGCTTTCTCTCATTTTCTGAACTTGACTTGAGGATTTTAATTCAAAATATTCCCTTGAAGGTGATGTTTTTAAGACTTACTTGGTTATTTTAATTCAAAAATCTCTTTTATAAAAGTGCATTTAATTTCTAATTAATTTCTTCATAATTACTCATCTTAAATTAAAATATCATTAAAATTCATTATCCTTGGTAATGTTGTTATCAAACATTAACTTTTTAATTATAGTTTATTTTTATTTTTAATTACAAGGGTTTAGAAGAGTGCATTTCATCTCTAATTAATTTCTTCATAATTAATTATCTTAATTTAAAATATACAAAAAATTTATTATCTTTGAAATGATTTTTTTTTTTTAATTACAAATCTTTATTTTACACTATGTTTCTGGAATTTAATTTGATTATTAATAATTATCAAAATAGATTGTAAGGATTTAATATTTGTAGAATTTTCTATAATATTCTTAGTATAAATCACAAATCAAAGATTTAGATTTATCTTGAAAGTAGTTATGTCATATCTCTACTTTTAAGTAGATTGACTAATTTTAAAAAAATGTCCCATGAATGTGTCATATCAACGTGAATTATTGTTTTATAGACACATGGTATTAGCAAGAGTCTATTTACAACATAAATATAAATGGTATAATAGAGGCTAATCTCTATGGTTATATGCTTTATTAAGCATGTATATGTTTAACTCATACATTAATTTTTTAATTAATAATTATTATTATCATTGAAAAAAAAATTATAATTTTCTCAATGAGTTTTTATGATTTTTTAATCTTGGTAATGTGAGATGTATCATGACGTAATTTTTTTATGTTTATTGGCATTTACCAACATTATATTTATATTACTATGGTAGTTATTATTATTGACTATAAATTAGAGAAACTTAAAAACCATTATTTTTTAAATCACTTATCATTAAACTTCTTTTTCTAAGAAACACTTTTCATTTACTAAGAACTTCAATTTTATATATTATTTTCAAACTCCTATGGTATCAAGTATTGAAGAGGATTTTGGATTTTCTAGAGAACATTTATGGACGTTTAGAATCCCAACTAAGATCCATCTTCTAGATTATAATATTTTTACATATTATATGTATTGCTCCTAAATTTTTGTATTCTTATCTATTGTATAAAAATTATTACAAAATAAATCATAATAATTTTAACAAACTTAAGAGTATTAATAATATATATTTAATATTTCAAATCTAAAACTTGCTCCATTAAATATTTGATAAGTTTTTTATTATTGAATATATATATTTTTAAATAAAAATCTACTCATAATGATTATTTATAGAAAAATTAATAAACATAAATATTACAAATAATAATGTTTGTGGATTTTTTTTATAAACACTAGAAACTTTTAAAATTTTATCCTTAATTTTTTATTTATATAAAAAATAATAGACATAAATACTAAAAGCTCCATTTTGTTTTAATTAAACTAGCACTTGGTCATTGGGTAAAAATATTCCAACACTCAATCATGTGTTAATTGTTCATGTGATAATTGTTGATGGTTCCTGTAATCCAACATATGATCTTTGAGGATTCCTTTCATGTGTGGATCTTTGGATAGGCAAAGCATGTTTAGGCCTATAACTTGGTTTTGCAAGGAACAATGGAGGAAAAAATCTATAAGAAACATGTAGCTAAGGAGGATCTTGCACCAAGTGTTGGTGGTAAGAAACAACTTCATAGGTTCCTCGCTAAGAGGAAGTTTTAATTCTATTAAATCTTGAAGATAATGAAAATGTTGCCAATAATTGTGATGAATTGGAAGAGTGACTCACCCAACTAGAGAATATGGTTGAAGCTCTGGCTACTTCTAATGTTATGCTTCACCAACATATTCTCCTTTTATGAAGATATTACTTGAACACCATTACTCAATTTGGATTGCCAATTTTGAGGAGACTCTTTTCCAGGAGAATGAAGATGAAATACTTTCGAGAAAAGAGAAAAATATGCCATGGGAAAATTGTGAAAATTTCATGGTATCCAAAAATGTCAAGCATTCCATGGAAATCTCTCATTTTAAGATGGTCCAAGTAACAAGTAAATATGTTTAACAAAATGCTGGAAATTATGACTTGAATTTAGGACAAGCCACAGTGTGAAATTTGAGTAAGAGAAATCATTCTAATGACCAAAATTTCAATAATGGTGACAAATTTATAGTACAAAGCATAAATAAAAAATCTAATAACATTGTTCAGAGCGTCACAGTTGAGTAAAAGAAGCCATGTTAATGACCAAAATTTCAACACTCATGACAGAGTTATAGTACAAAGCCTAAATAAAAAATATAATAACATATATCATCCTATGGAGCCCAGATTGCACATAGTGACATTTTCCTAGTACAAAATATGACTAGTAAATGTGATAACGAGAGTTCTGAAAATCCACTACTTTGAAATGAAGTGAATCTCCCAAGTAAATTTACATGTGGTGACTATCCTTGTTCTCAAGTGAGTTAATCAGAATAACTAGATTTTCAGGGTTCAGGAGATACACTTATTGCATTAATTCAATAATAATGAGCGTCATGAAATGAAAAAGATAACACAATTGACACAGAGAAAATATTGAAAACCTAGAATTTCCATCTTTTATTCTTGTAGCACAAATTATTACATAATATATGCCAAAAGTTATGGTTTACTGACAAGTGTTATATAATATTTTCAATGCAATATTAGTTATATCAAGTGCTCCATATTAAACAAGATATAGTGATAAGTATGACCGAATTAAATATGCCCAACCCTAATTGTCACAAACTTGGTCTTCAATGAAAGCATCATTCATTTTTTGAGAGAACAAAAAAGACATCCAAGTTTCTCAGACACCCATTGAAGGTTCATGTGTTTGAGATAGTCACAAAAACCTAGAGGATATGAAAACTCAAAGATAATTCCTTTCACGTTGGATTACGCATCTTATGCTCAGAAATTAATGTTGGAAAATACATATTCCACTGAGAAACTAAGTTGGATGAAATGAAAGTCATGGTAAGCATGTTGACCACCTTAATAAACTAGTTTGATATTAGAAGCTCACTATTCTCATTTCTAAATTATATTTATATTTCCATGGGCTTATTTGAAATCGTTTTAATTTTGACAACCAACATTATTAACTGTCAAATATTTAAACCTAGGGTGATGTTGAGTATCTCCATTTACCATGGAAATCAAATCATCTTAAGTTGTATTTAATGCTTTGTTGAAATCTATTTTTACATCAAATATCACTTTATCCATATAATTATATTATGGAAGATTTAGATCTTGTTGTTATTACTATACATATTAATGTAATTTAGGTTAACTTATAAAGATGGGGAAGTTTTTGATTTTCTTCTTGCAAAAAATTAATAGAAATTTCATTATTGAATCATTAGAATTTTTCACAAAATATATATTAAGATTATCCATTCAAATTTAAAATTAACCATGTATATAGAAATGAAGAAAATATTTCTCACACAAACAATTGTAAATAAAAAATTTTGTATTAAATTTTGACTTCAATCTTATATGCTACTATTTCCTAAGATCTTATCTTAACACATTCTCATTGCAACATATGATGCAATTTCTAGTTTATATACAAACAATATATTCATTTAACAACTATACAATTTCATTGTTTAAATATTTAATAATAACAATAATATTAATAATAATATATAAAAAAAATTAGTAATATTATTAATAATATATAAAGATTAGTTTAATTTAGGCGATGAAATGAAATAATAATTTTAATATTTAATAATATTAAATATAACGATTTTTTTATTTATTTAAATATCAATTATCTAGCACTTACAAATCAACCCAAAAAAACAAACAAAGTTGAAAAATCAAGTATCCAATTCAACGATGAACTAGTTAAATTGGAATAATTAAATGGCGGGGATTATCTTGGCAGCGAACTAGAATGCAGAGAATCTCAGCGAAATTTGAATCAGATGCAAATGAAAATGCGATTAAAAAAATAAAAATTAACCTCGTAAAAAAGAAAGATGCAGAATGTTAATTAAAAAAAAAAATACTCAACTTCGTTAAAAAAAGAAAATTACGATAAATTTCCTTTTAACCGAGAAACTGATAATAAATTTTCTTTTAACCTCCTAAAAACAAAATTAGAGTAAATTTTCTTTTAACCTCATAAAAAGCACAAAATTAAGATAAAATTTCTTTTAACCTCATTAAAAAAGCACCAGCTCACAATTTTTAACGTGATAAAAAGGCACGAACTAACGGTGGTAATTGCATTGGATGTTTTTCTTACAAAATATTTCCGAAGTCGGTCGAACTCAACCGTTCAAAATACTTTTAAATTCATCCGATGGATGTATGTATATTTAAAGAGAGCCACCTTAATTTCATTGCCAACATGTAGATGGATTAGGGTAACACTGGTGCCAAAACTTTCCTTCTACCAAATTTCTGGTGATGAATTGCAACGACTGCTTTGATTTTTTCAAGTTGCCAACTAATTGAAACTTTTAATCTTCTGCAGATTATGGTTTTGTTTCCTTGTATTTCTGCTTTCAATTTTCACCTACGAATTTAAGCTTCTTTTAATAGTCATCTTGGATGGGATGGGGCTTATGGTCGATATTTGTGAGTTCTTTTCTGCTTTCACAATAATATAAAGTGTTTTTGTTGGCGCTATTGTAACTATTGAATCTCGATATGGCAATATAGCAAACAATTCGGCTCAGACTTTAGGTAAAATTAATTTCCGCTAAAGCCCTCTTCTTTATTACATGTTCAAATATTATATTTATCATTACCATTTATGTTCAAAATTACGTTCAATTAATTATAATTATAATTGTCGATGTCAATCATCTGTAGCAAAGGGTTTTCGATGTGGAATGTGATCAATTTTAAATACAAACTACGGTGATAAATGGGTACCCGTGATCATTTCGCTACATATTTTAACTATTTTTGAAGTGTATGTAGTGTACTCGTGTGACAATTTATTAAAAACATAGCTCTACCAAATACCCGATCCTATCATTCCTAGTTTGTACTCTTATGATTAAAGATTTAGGGTTTTGTATTTATGGAAAAGAAAATATGAAAAATAAAATTAACTAAAGAGAAATTATTATGAGCTTCAATATATAACTTTATGCTCTCAAAGATCCACAAAATTGCTTTTCAAGACTTGTCAACTTTCTCTCACCTCTTTTATTTAAACATTATAATTCACAAGTCTTCTGTGTCCATGATTTTCAGAACTTCTTCCGTCTATTTAGTTATTTGAATTCAAAAAACTTTTTTATAAGAGTACATTTTGTTTTTAACTAATTTCTTCACAATTAATCCTTTTAACTTAAAAGATACTTAAAATACATTATTCCTTGAAATAATTGTTATTTTAGATTTTTTTGAAGTCTATTTTTAGATCAAATATCACTTTATCCATCTAATTATATTATGGATGATTTAGATGTTATTGTTATTATTATACATATTGATGTAATTTAGTTTGACTTATAAAGATGGGGCAAGCTTTTGACTTTGTCTTTCCAAACAATTAATAGAAATCTCATTATTCAATCATTAGAAGTTTTCACAAAATCTATATTGAAATGATCCATTCATATTTAAAATAATCCATGTATATTGAAATGAACAAAATATTTCTAATACAAACACTCATAAATAAAAAAAATTGTATACAATTTTGACTTCAATCTTGTATGCTACTATTTCCTAAGATCTTACTTTAAAGCATTCCAATTACAACATATGATGCAATTTCTTGTTTATATACAAAACAATATATTCATTGTTTAACTATTTAATAATAACAATAATATTAATAATAATATACAGAGATTAGTTTAATTTGGGGATGAAATGAAATAATAATTTTAATATCTAATAAAATTAAATATAACGATTTTTTATTTTTATTTAAATATCAATTTTCTAGCACTTCCAAATCAACCCAAAAAAAAAAAAAAAAATTTGAAAAGTCAAGTATCGAATTCAACGATGAACTAGTTAAATTGGAATAATTAAATGGCGGGGATTATCTCGGCAGCTAACTAGAACGCAGAGCATCTCAGCGAAATTCGAATCACATGCAAATGAAAATGCGATTAAAAAAAATAAAAAAAAATAATCTCATAAAAAAGAAAGATGCAGAATGTTACGATAAAAAAAAAAATTTAACCTCGTTAACAAACAGAAAATTACGATAAATTTTCTTTTAACCCAGAAACTGACAATAAATTTTCTTTTAACCTCCTTGAAAAGACAAAATTAGGATAAATTTTCTTTTAATCTCATCAAAAAAGCACCAGCTCACAACTTTTAACGTGATAAAAAAAAACACAAACTAACGCTGGTAATTTCATTGGATGAATTCTTACAAAATATTTCCGAAGTTGGTCGAACTCAGGGTTTGCGCTCAACGTTCAAAATATTTTTAGATTCATCCGATGGATATATGTCTATTTAAACAGAGCCACCTTAATTTCATTGCCAACATGTAGATGAATTAGGGTAACACTAGTGTCAAAACTTTCGTTCTACCAAATTTCTGATGATGAATTGCAACGACTGCTTTGATTTTTTCAAGTTGCAACTAATTGCAACTTTTAATTTTTCTTTTTTCTTCTCCAGATTATGGTTTTTGTTTCCTTATATTTCTGTTTTTGCATTTTCACCTGTTATCTTGTGAGTTCTTTTCTGCTTTAACAATAATATAAAGTTTTCTTGTTGGCACTATTGTAACTATTGATTCAGGATATGGCAATATAGCAAACAATTCGGCTGACACTTCAGGTAAAATTAATTTTTGGAAAAGCCCTCGTCTCTATTAGATGTTCTAATATTATATTTATCATTACTATTTATGTTCAAAATTACGTTCAATCTGTAGCAAAAGGTTTTTGAAGTGGAATGTGGTCGATTTTAAATACAAACTACTGTGATAAATGGGTACGTGGTGATCAATTCGTTATATGTTTTAACTATTTTTGAAGTGTATGCATTGATACTCGTGTGACAATTGACTAAAATTCTAGCTCTGCTAAACTCCCGATCCTATTATTCCTCGTTTGTACTCCTGTGATTAAAGATTTAAGGTTATGTATTTATGGAAAAGAAAATATCACAAATAAAATTAACTAAAGAGAAATTATTATGAGCTTCAATATATAACTTTGCACTCTCAAAGCTCTAAAAAATTGCTTTTCAACATTTTTCAACTTTCTCTCCCCTCTTTTATTTAAAGATTATAATTCACAAGTCTTCTATGTCCATGATTTTCAGACCTTCTTCCTTCTATTTAGTTATTTGAATTCAAAAAAAATAAATTATAACAGTACATTTTGTTTTTAATTAATTTCCTCACAATTAATCTTTTTAACTTAAATATATACTTAAAATACATTATTCCTTGAAATAATTATTATTTTAGATTTTTATTTAATTATCACTAATGATTAGGAGGATGGTAGGGATCTAATCTTCATGAATTTTCTACAATATTTTTAGTAGTAGAGTCACTTATCAAAAGTTTATATTTATCTCAAAAGTAGTTATGTCATCTTTGTGCTTTTAAATAAATTGATCAATTAAAAAAAAAATTCATATGAACATGAATTATTGTTTTATGGTCATGTACTATTAATAAGAGCCTATTTCCAAGTAAAAAATATAAATGATAAAATGGGGGCTAATCTCTATGATTAAGAATATTGTTACATGTTGTTTTTAAATGTGTATATGTTTAACTCATACATTAATTTTTTTTCTAATTAATAATAATAATAATTTTAGATTGTAGATCCATAATTGTTCAACTAATTCTTACGGAAAAATAACAATAGAACTACACTGGTAATTTTAGTGTGATTTTTTAATAAGAATTCGAATCTTTTTAAAATTAGATTCTTAATTCTTTAATTGTTTTCTATATTTATATAGAGAGCCTCTATAATAATAATCAATCGTAGAAAGGGAGAATGAATAAAGATACACAAATATATTACTATATAAGTAATTATTCGATGTTACAGAAAATTTAAAAATATATTAGTAATTTATATAAATAATTATTTAATTTTCTCGTAGATGTTGATAAAGAAACTAGTTCAATGCTAATGATTGGATAAACTTACTCATCTTAAATATGATTGATTTTAAGTATAAACTACTACGATGTGGTAATTGAAAGTAATTCACTGGCTATATGTGGTGTTTTTTTCCCTATTTTAAAAATTTTGAATATGGTAATGTTGTGATAATGATTAAAGATCTAGTAATTGAGCAAAAGGCCCCTCGCTCCCATCAGGTAAATTTTAGCTGTGCTAAATATCTGGAATACCTTTCTTCCGTGCTATGTTAAAGGAGTATAGTTATAGTTCATTTAAATACAAATGACTGTGATGTGGTACTTGAAACTAATTTAGTGGCTATATGTGGTTATTTTTTTTCTTATTTTAACTATTTGGAAGCTAGTACTATTGTGATAATTGATTAAAGTTGTAGCAATGGAGCAATAGCAATGGGACAAGCTATTACGCCACGCTATGAGTTAAATTCAGCGCTTCTAAATATGTCGATCATCTTTATTTCATGTTACGTTAAAGGAGTAAGTTATTATTGATGCTCTATTCATTTTCTGTTGAAAGTGAGGTTTAATTATTTGTTTTGTTAATGAAACAATAATATGTAAATTTTGGTTACTTGTATGTGTGTGCTTTTCCATGATCAGAGGGGCCACCTGGGTGCCATGTGGAGGGACAACTGTCCAGCCCACGTGCCCGCACATAACCACCCACTAAACATTAAATGCCAAAGCAAGCCTGTCTTAAATTCACACTTCGCCACCTTCATTACGAGGTCCTCCCATTGCAGAGAATTAAGAGCTCTCGATTCCGTCACCATGACTATTAAGTCTGCTACCCGTGCTCATTCAGACTCTATTTAGCTCTCCCTTATGTTATCTGTGCATGCCTCCCATTCCTCCTTTCGAACCCTTGTTCTTAGCCCTGCTCAGCCTTATCTCAGCATTCCCAGGACATTCTCAGGTGGTGGCATCTCCTCTCTTGTGCTGCTGAGTGCTCCCTCCATGTCCTGCACTTCTGGTCCTTCGTGTGTTATGCCAAGGCCTCACCGTATGTGGTGTAGAAGAGATGGAGGCTGCGGCCTTCCCTCTAGACCACCTCTATCGCATTCCATGGGCAGGGAACTGAATCTTTCGGTGGGTTAGGAGGAGTTGAGAAGACTGGACCCTATTAATATTTGAGCCCAATTATCCTTGCAGCTACCTGTCTCCCCTCCGGCCTGCTCAAGCATTCAACCCAAAGAGAAACCGTGCAAGTCGACCATCTTGCCTGAGCTGGACTTTATCCATCGCAAGATGAAGGCTCTCCCTATGCAAAGTGCCTCCAGTAGTAGCCAATCCACCGGCAGCAATTCGAGTTCCAATGATGGTAGAAGCTCAAACATCGACGAAAGAGATAATAATGAGGACAAATATTAGCTCATAACCACCTCCAATTAGCCAGACATGCTATGGTTGCCACATCCTTAGGTCACTAGTCACACGGTAATAAAGGAGGATGAAGACTCATTCTATGCTTGTAGGATCGAGGAGGAATAACACAACTCCAGCAAGAAGAATTCTGGTCCACACTAGTTTCAATTGTAGGGTGCACTTCTCTCTTTCTAGTGTTTTTGTAGCATTCTCTAGTCTAAACATGCTTTGGAAGAATTTACTCTCAAACTTAAGTTTAAATTTCTCTACTTTGTATGTTGGTTTCCCATTCTGGGTAGCGTCTATTTTGTGCTACTGGTGAACTAGTTTCCCTAGCTGGGGCAGTTAATTTTCTGGTTTAAAATCTTGATACTTCCCTCTGGAATTGGCTTGCCAAGTCTACAGGAAGAGATATGTAATATTTTTCTCTATATAATATAATAGATGTAGTCTAACTTAGAAAAAAAAATGTAAATTTTGGTTTCATTGAATTTCATCACATCCTGCCATAGAAAAGGGTTCTTGCAGCGGATGGTGATTTATGTTAGATACAAACACTCATAAATGGGTACGTAATATTTTAAATATTCCTGGGTCTTAGAAATTTATAGCCATTAGTAACGAAAAACACAATTGTTAGATGATATATAATAGAAAATATACTCATAATCAAAATAGCATCCAATGGGATTTGCAATATGTATATATAAAGTGCTCAATCTTACACAAGATATCAAGTTTAAGTTTAGAGCAGGTATCGGAGACCATTACAAGCTTGCTACTTTGGATTTCTTTGAAACTCTTGGTTACTCCTATGGTCCACAATTCATAAATCAATTCATAAGAAAAATGCAAAAATGATACACCTCATCTCCAATGTAAATTGATGTAGAAATTCCCATCCATTGGATTTTATCTCTCAAAATATCCACACCATCTAAGCTTGATTCTAGCTAAGGTTCTGTGAAGTCTGCAATGTTCCAGTGATTTGTCAAAAGAGAAACATCTTTTATGGTTGCATCAAAGTTCTGCAAGACTTCAAATTAGAATAAATCCACTAATATGGTATGTATATGCTTATTTCAATACATCATAAATTATTTGAGGCAATGCAATCGTAGTTATAAGGTCATCAAAGTAATCAATACATGAAATAGAGTATATTACAAGAAACACCGCCATGAAAAAACTCATTAGTAAAATAAATCTTGACGTGAACTTATCACATAGCCAAAATTAATCTGACACGGAAAAAATGAGAAAAAAAAATTATATTTAATTTTATTGAAGTGATAAGCATGATCGAATAAAATATGCCCAACCCTAGTTGTCACAAACCTCGTCTTCAATGAAAGCATCATCAATTTTCTAAGAGAAAAAAAAAGACACCAATTGAAGGTTCATGTGTTTGAGATAGTCACAGAAAACTAGAGGATCTGAAAACTCAAAGATAATTCTTTTCACGTTGTATTACGCATCTTATCCTTAGAAATTAATGTTGGAAAATACATATTCCAATGACAAACTAAGTTGGATGAAATGAAAGTCACGGTAAGCATGTTGACCACCTCATTAAACTAGTTTGATATTAGAAGCTCACTATTCTCATTTCTAAATTATATTTATATTTCCATGGGCTTATTTGAAATTGTTTTAGTTTGCACAACCAACATTATTAACTGTCAAAGATTCAAACTTAGATTTATGTTGAGTATATCCATTTACGAGGGAAATCAAATCATCTTAGGTTGTATTTAATACTTTGTTGAAGTCTGTTTTTACATCAAATATCACTTTATCTATCTAATTATATTATGGATGATTTAGATGTTCTTGTTATTAATATACATATTAATGTAATTTGGGTTGACTTGTAAAGATGGGACAAGACTTTGATTTTATTCTTGCAAACAATTAATAGAAATTCATTGAAATTCGAATTAGATGCAAATGAGAATGTGATAAAAAAAGAAAAAAATAACCTAGTAAAAAAGAAAGATGCAGAATGTTACGATGATAAAAAAAAAAATAAAAAAAATAAAAAAAATAAAAAAAAAAATAATAATAATAATAATAATTAAAATTAACCTCATGAAAAAAAAATTATAATAAATTTTCTTTTAACCCAGTAACTGACAATAAATTTTCTTTTAACCTCCTTAAAAAACAAAATTAGGATAAATTTTCTTTTAACCTCTTTCAAAAAACAAAATTAATTTAAATTTTCTTTTAACCTCATAAAAAAACACAAAATTGGGATAAATTTTCTTTTAACCTCATTTAAAAAGCAGTAGCTCACACCTTTTAACGTGATAAAAATAGCACAAACTAACGGTGGTGATTGCATTGAAGGAATTCCTACAAAATATTTCCTAAGTCAATCGAACTCAGGGTTTGCGCTAACCGTTCAAAATATTTTTAAATTCATTCAGCGATTGTATGTATATTTAAAGAGAGCCACCTTAATTTCATTGCCAAACATGTAGATGGATTAGGGTAAGAGTGGTGCCAAACTTTCGTTCTACCAAATTTCTGATGATGAATTGCAACGACTACTTTAATTTTTTTATTTTTCCAAGTTGCAACTAATTGCAACTTTTAATTTTCCTTTCTTCTTGTCCAGATTAGGGTTTTTGTTTCCTTATATTTCTGTTTTTGCATTTTCACCTATGAATTTTCACTGGTTTTCATAGTTATCTCGGATTGGATGGGGCTTATGTTCGATATTTGTGAGTTCTTTTCTGCTTTCACAAAAATATAGTGTGTTCTTGTTGGTACTATTGTAACTATTGATTCAGGATATGGTAATATAGCAAACAATTTGGCTGAGACTTCAGGTAAAATTAATTTCCGCTAAAGCTCTCCTCTCTATTACATGTTCAAATATTATATTTATCATTACTATTTATGTTGAACTAAGTTCAATTAATTATAATAATAATTGTAGATGTTGATCAGCTATAGCAAAGGGTTTTTGAAGTGGAATGTGATCCATTTTAAATACAAACTACGCTGATAAATGGATACGCGTGATCAATTCGCTACATGTTTTAACTATTTTTGACTTGAATTGAACATTTTAATTTACAAATATTCCCTTAAAAGTGATGTTTTTCCGACTTCCTTTTACGTGGTTATTTTAATTCAAAAATATCTTTTATAAAATTGCATTTCATTCTAATTAATTTCTTGATAATTACTCATCTTAAATTAAAATATCCTTAAAATTCATTATCCTTGATAATGTTGTTTTGAAACTGTAACTTTTCAATTATAGTTTTTTTTTTTTAATTAGAATGGTTTAGAAGAGTGCATTTCATCTCTAATTAATTTCTTCATAATTAATTTTCTTAATTTAAAATATACATAAAATTCATTATCTTTGAAATGATTTTTTGTTTTTTAATTACAGATCTCTATTTTAGAATATGTTTCTGGAATTTGATTTGATAATTAATAATTATCAAATTGATGGTAATGATTTAATCTTTCCATAACTTTCTATAATATTCTTAGTATAAATCACAAATCAAAGATTTAGATTTATCTTGAAATTATTTATGTCATATCTCTACTTTTAAGTAAATTGACTAATTTTAAAAGATTGTGTCCTGAATGTGTCATATCAACGTGAATTCTTGTTCTATAAACATGTGGTATTAGCAAGAGTCTATTTACAAGTCAAACGTAAAAATGTGCATATCTCGATGGTTATATGCTTTATTAAATGTGCATATGTTTAACTCATACATTAATTTTTTTATTAATAATTAATATTATTATTAACAAAAAATAATTATAATTTCCTCAATGAGTTTTTATGACTTTTTAATCTTGGTAATGTGAGATGTATGATGATGTAGTTTTTTGATGTTTATTGACATTTACCAACATTTTAATTTATATTACTGTGGTAGTTATTATTATTGACTATGAATTACATAAACTTAAAAACCATTATTTTTTAAATCCCTTATCACAAAACTTCTTTTTCTAAGAAACATTTTTCATTTACTAAGAATTTTAATTTTACATATTATTTTCAACCTTCCATGGTTATCAATTATTGAAGAGGATTTTGGATTTTCCAGTGTAGAACATTTGTGGACGTTTGGAATCCCAACTAGGATCCATCTTCTAGATTATAATATTTTTACATATTATATGTATTGCTCCTAAATTTTTGTATTCTTATCTATTGTATAAAAATAAGTACAAAATAAGACATAATAATTTTAACTAAACTTAAGAGTATTAATAATATACATTTAATATTTCAAATCTAAAACTTGCTTCATTAAATATTTGATAAGTTTTTTATTATTGAATATATATATTTTAAAATAAAAATCTACTCATAATGATTATTTATATAAAAATTAATAAACATAAATATTACAAATAATAATGTTTGTGGATTTTTTTTTTTTATAAACAATAGAAACTTTTAAAATTGGATCTTTC
This sequence comes from Pinus albicaulis, assembly GCA_034641835.2. Classification (NCBI taxonomy): domain Eukaryota; kingdom Viridiplantae; phylum Streptophyta; class Pinopsida; order Pinales; family Pinaceae; genus Pinus; species Pinus albicaulis. The sequence goes on along the minus strand of CM076572.1, from coordinate 33,462,880 downwards.
ATTTTCTATTTATATAAAAAATATTAAACATAAATACTAAAAGCTCCAGTGTGTTTTAATATCAACTACCACTTAGTCATTTGGTAAAAATATTCCAACACTCAGTCATGTGATAATTGTTGATGGTTCCTGTAATCCAACACATGATCTTTCAAGATTCCTTTCATGTGTGGATCTTTGGACAGACAAAACATGTTTAGGCCTATCACTTGGTTTGGCAGGGAACAATGGAGGAAAAAATCTATCTGCAACATGTAGAAAAGGAGGGTCTTGCACCAAGATTTGGTGGTACAAAACAAGTTCATAGGTTCCTGAGTAAGAGGAAGTTTTAATTCTATTAAACCTTGAACATAGTGACAATGTTGCCAATAATTTTGATGAATTTAAAGAGTGACTCACCCAACCAGAGAATAGGGTTGAAGCTCTGGTTAGTTCTAATGTTATTCTTCACCAACATATTCTCCTTTTATGAAGAGATTACTTGAACACCATTACTCAAGTTGGATTGCCAATTTTTAGGACACTCTTCTCCAGGAGAATGAAGATGAAATACTTTCCAAAGAAGAGAAAAATATGGCATGAAAAAATTGTGAAAATTTCACGGAATCGGAAAATCTCAAACATTCCATGGAAATCTCTCATGTTGAGATGGTCCAAGTAACAAATCAACATGTTGAACAAAATGCTGGAAATTCTGACTTGAATTTAGGACAAGCCACAATGTGAAATTTGAGTAAGAGAAATCATGCTAATAACCAAAATTTCAATAATGGTGACAAAGTTATAGTACAAAGCATAAATAAAAAATCTAATAACATTGTTCATAGCACCACAGTTGAGTAACTGGAGCTGTGTTAATGACCAAAATTTCAACACTCGGAGTTATAGTACAAAGCCTAAATAAAAAATATAATAACATATATCATCCTATGGAGCTAAGATTGCACAAAGTGACATTGTCCTAGTACAAAATATGACTGGTAAATCAGATACCGAGAGTTATGAAAATCCCCTACTTTGAATTGAAGTGAATCTCCCAAGTAAATTTACATGTGGTGACTGTCGTTGTTCTCAGGTGAGTTAATTAGAATAAATAGATTTTCACGGTTCAAGAGAAAAAATTATTGCATTAATTCAATAATAATGAGCTTCATGGAATACAAAAGATAACACAATTAACAGAGAGAAAATATTGAAAACCTAGAGTTTCCATCTTTTATTCTTGTAGCATAAATTAAAACATAATATATGCCAAAAGTTATGGTTTCCTGACAAGTATTATATAATATTTTCAATGCAATATTAGTTATATCAAGTGCTCAATCTTACACAAGGTATACATTTTAAGTTTACAATACGTATCGGAGACCATTACAAGCTTGCTACTTTCAATTCCTTTGAAACTCTTGGTTACTCCTATGGTCCACAATTCATCAATAAAATCATTTCTATATAATATTTTCCATGAAAAATTAGTTATATAAAGTGCTCAATCTTACACAAGATATCAAGTTTAAGTTTACAACATCTATCAGAGACCATTACAAGCTTGCTACTTTGGATTCCATTGAAACTCTTGGTTAATCCTATGGTCCACAATTCATAAATCAATTCATAAGAAAAATGCAGTAGTGATACACTTCATATCCAATGTAAATTGATGTAGAAATTCCTATTCATTGGATTTTATCTCTTAAAAGAACCACACCATCTGGGCTTGATTCTAGCTAAGGTTTGTCAAAAGAGAAACATCACTTATAGTTGCATCAAAGTTTTGCAAGACTTCAAATTTGAATAAATGCACTAATATGGTATTTATATGCTTATTTCAATACATCATAAATTATTTGAGGCAATGTAAGCGTAGTTATAAGGTCATCAATGTAACAAAGCCATGAAATAGACTATATTACTAGAAATACTGCCATGAAAAGACCTATTGGTAAAACCCATTGGTAAAAGAAAGCTTGACGTGAATTTATCACATAGCCAAAATTAATCTAACACCTAAAAAATGAGAAACAACAATTATATTTAATTTGATTGAAGGGATGAGGATGATCGAATTAAATATTCCTAACCCTAGTTATCAAAAACCTCATCGTCAATGAAAGCATCATTCATTTTCTGAGAGAAAAATAAAGACATCTAAGTTTCCGAGACAGCCATTGAAGGTTCATGTGTTTGAGATAGTCACAAAAAACTAGAGGATATGAAAACACAAAGATAATTCCTTCCACGTTGTATTACACATCTTATGCTTAGAAATTAATGTTGGAGAATACATATTCCAATGAGAAACTAAGTTGGATGAAATGAAAGTCACCGTAAGCATGTCGACCACCTCATTAAACTACTTTGATATTAGGAACTCACTATTCTCATTTCTAAATTATATTTATATTTCCATGGGCTTATTTGAAATGGTTTTAATTTGGATAACCAACATTATTAACTGACAAAGATTCAAACCTAGGGTTATGTTGAGTATGTCCATTTACAAGGGAAATCAAAACATCTTGAGTTGTATTTAATACTTTGTTGAAGTCTGTTTTTACATCAAATATCACTTTATCCATATAATTTTATTATGGATGATTTAGATGTTGTTGTTATTATTATACATATTAATGTAATTAAGGTTGAGTTGTAAATATGGGGCAAGCTTTTGATTTTCTTCTTGCAAACAATTAATAGAAATTTCATTATTCAATCATTATAAGTTTTCACAAAATCTATATTGATATTATCCATTAAAATTTAAAATAATACATGTATATTGAAATGAACAAAAGCAATTTCACACAAACATTCATAAATAAAAAAAATTGTATAAAATTTTGAGTTCAATCTTGTATGCTATTATTTTTTAGGATCCTACCTTAAGGCATTCCCATTGCAACATATGATATAGTTTCTAGTTTATACACAAACAATATATTCATTTAACAGAATAAGTCCTATAGCCCATTGGTTTATGCTTTTTCTTGTGAAGCGAAGGTCATGGATTCAAAACCCGACCCCTGTCCCACTTAGAAAAACATTTCCCCCCGATCAAGGTGTACATATGTCAGAAAGTAATCCTTGTAGTGGTAACTTGGTTCGAGCTCCCTCTCCATGCAATTAAGAACATTAATGACGAATTTTTAGGCCAGTTCGGTGAAGTGTGCAAACACTCAGATTGGAATGATGTCGCAAAGTGGCCAGGCTATTTTGAAAGACTGCAGAAGGCAAGTTTCCATTAAGGTATGTGCACTCCCTACACCCCTTCATTCATTCATGCATTGTTTCTTGCATACAATAGTCTGGAGGCAGCAAAAGAGGTGACTCAGCGCTTTGCATTCGATCAATCTTTCAATCTTGTCAGGGTATGTATCTATCATTCTCTTAGCTTTCATGGTGCCAATTGATGTCGTTTTGTTTAGATTGCTGTATATTCAAGCTGCTTTGGGCTCGATAGAGAATCCTTGCTATGTTACCCCAAAATTTCAACCTGTCCCTCCGTGTTTCTGAGACCCATGCATTTTGTCTATCCAGTACCTATCTCCTGTTCGCATCCAAGGTGGCATAAAATCCACTATTTTGTTAGCTAATTTATGCAATCACTGGAATCTAGGGACAAAGTTTCGAAAATGTTTACTTCAAATTTTTCTTTGTCAAGCAGTGCAATGGATCAAGCTCCTAAGCTACAAATACTGTCAAGTTCAGTTTCGGAATTGGTCACTTAAGATTTTGTCTTGTTAGGCTTTTCACTCAGTCAAATTTCACAGTTGCAATCAATTTCATTTTCGTTTTACACTCTGTTTGGTTTCAATGTGTACAGCTACCACCATTAGGACGCAATCATATCAAGCCCAATTGCCCAACCCTAGAGGGATTCAGGGTAAATCTAGGAAGCAGAAAGGGGTTCTCTGTTCTCCTGCCCTTCATACGGTCCCTCCCCTTCGCCCTCTAAATTCCACTTCTAGACCTCACACCTATTATCCTCTCTCTATCTTGCACACAGGACTCACAATTCCAAATCGTGTGGTCGCATGTTCCTGTAAGAGGTATATTAATCATAAGGTTATCTGGTATATTAAATTCTGGAATTTCTTAATGTATACTGTCAAGAGGTCTGCAGTCGAAGGTTCTGAATCTTTCTATCAGCTGCAGAGTTGGCCCAGGAGGTTGGTGTTCCTGTGTTTGTATGTTAATCATGACATTACTGCTCAAAGGTGGCACACGGGCTATATTAATATAACTCCTCACATCTTTGTTGTTCAATGTTGCTTGTCTGTGTTATTATATAGGATCCTTCCAGCTATCGGAAAAAGACGTCCAAGGGCTGAGGCTGTCAAGGGAAAACAACAAGTTCAGTTAGAGCATGCCCCTAAGAAACGTGGTCACAAAACCAACCAGGAGCACCTGGAAACTTTAGCAGGAAATTATGTGATGGGTAATTCCTCCATAGTTCGTCAATAAATTTGTGGGTGGGAAAAGGAAATCCAGAATGACCCTGAAGACAATAATGCAGAAGCAGAGATTTTAGATTTCATAACAGATTCAGCCAATACCCGTGGCTGCCTTACTTTATTAAATCAGACTATTCACACATACTGGATAGTAAAATGTCTTATAGCGAAAGATATTCAGAGTTTTCAGCCTGCTCATGCTAAGGCAGACCCAGCAAAGCTAGACCCTCGTCTCCAGGCCCAGCTTCTGGATATACTGGACGAGCGATAGCACATCAAGATAACACAATATCAGACAGCTGATCGAGTAAGCAGATTGGATGATAAAGTTGGCCGCATGGAGAAGCTCCTTTAGCAGCTTCAACAAGCTGAAATGCCAGGGTCCAATGTCAAAGACCCAGCTCCAGTCTCTTCATCAGATGGATAGGAGTTTTAACTATTCTGAATTTTGATGCATTTTCTAGTTAGATATGAACTTTCCTTATGTTATATGAATGTACAAATTGGAGTAGTAGGACAGATAGCACATGAGACTTTTAGACGTATGAAACAATTTCAGTTTTGGGATGCTTTTCACACTTTCAGATGGCTAAAAAACCCGGTTTCCTTCAGGCAGGTTGAGGCCAAAATCTGAATTTTATATTTTGTAGCCTGTTCTTCAAGTATAAATAGAAAATAGTATGAACCTACAAATTTTACAAAATATATATATATATATATATATATATATATATATATATATATTCATTTAACAACTATACAATTTTATTGTTTAAAAATTTAATAATAACAATAATATTAATAATAATATATAGACATTAGTTTAATTTGGGTAATGAAATGAAATAATAATTTAAATATTTAATAATATTAAATATAACTCTTTTTTATTTTTATTTAAATATCAATTATCTAGCACTTACAAATCAACCCTAAAAAACAAACAAACTTGAAACGTCAAGTATCCAATTCAACGATGGACTAGTTAAATTGGAATAATTAAATGGCGAAATGGCGGGGATTATCTTGGCAGCGAACTAGAACGCAGAAAATCTCAGCGAAATTTGAATCAGATGCAAATGTAAATGCGATAAAAAGAAAAAAATTAACCTCATAAAAAAGAAAGATGCAGAATGTTACAATTAAAAAAAAATTAACTTCAATAAAAAAAAACAGTAAATTACGATAATTTTTTTTTACCTGGAAACTGATAATAAATTTTCTTTTAACCTCCTTAAAAAAAAATTTAGGATAAATTTTCTTTTAACCTCATAAAAAAGCACAAAATTAAGATAAAATTTCTTTTAACCTCATTAAAAAAAACCAGCTCACAATTTTTAACGTGATAAAAAAAGCACAAACTAACGGTGGTAATTTCATTGGATGAATTCTTACAAAATATTTCTGAAGTCGGTCGAACTCAGGGTTTGCGCAAACCATTCAAAATATTTTTAAATTCATCCGATGGATGTATGTCTATTTAAAGAGAGCCACCTTAATTTCATTTCCAAAATGTAGATGGATTAGCGTAACAGTGGTGCGAAAACTTTCGTTCTACCAAATTTCTGATGACGAATTGCGACGACTGCTTTGAAATTTTCAAGTTGCAACTAATTGAAAATTTTAATTTTCCTTTCTTCTTCTGCAGGTTATGGTTTTTGTTTCCTTATATTTTTGTTTTTCAATTTTCACCTCCGAATTTAAATTGGTTTTAATAGTTATCTTGGATGGGATGGGGCTTATGTTCGATATTTGTGAGTTCTTTTCTGGTTTCACAATAATATAAAGTGTTCTTGTTGGCGCTATTTTAACTATTATTCAGGATATGGCAATATATCAAACAATTCGGCTGAGAATTCAGCTAAAATTAATTTCCGCTAAAGCCTTCCTCTCTATTACATGTTTAAATATTATATTTATCATTACTATTTATGTTGAAAATTACGTTCAATTAATTATAATAATAATTGTCGATGTTGGTCAAGGAGTTTTTGAAGTGGACTGTGATCAATTTTAAATACAAACTACTGTGATAAATGGGTACGTGTGATCAATTCGCTACATGTTTTAACTATTTTTGAAGTGTATGCACTGTCCTCTTGTGACAATTGATTAAAAATCTAGCTCTACTAAACTCCCGATGCTATCATTCCTAGTTTGTACTTTTATGATTAAAGATTTAGGGTTTTGTATTTATGGAAAAAATCTATCAAAAATAAAATAACCTAAAGAGAAATTATTATGAGATTCAATATATAACTTTACACAAGCTCCACAAAATTGCTTTTCAAGACTGATCAACTTTCTTTCACCTCTTTTATTTAAAGATTATAATTCACAAGTTTTCCGTGTCCATGATTTTGAGAACTTCTTCCTTCTATTTAGTTATTTGAATTCAAAAAACTTTTTTATAAGAGTATATTCCAGCCTCTGGGCAGAAACTTTAAGATTGGCTAATATTCCTTACATTTGGCGCGGTGATGACCTTCTTCATGCTTGGAACCAGTGGTGGCAGGAGGCTCCAAATGATAAAGAGAGATCTATCCCTCTTCTCATAGCATGGGGAATGTGGATTGCTCATAACAGGGCTATTTTTAATGAGCAATCCTTTCCTATTGTCACATTGGCGGCAGAAGGAGCTGCCATCTACGACAACATTCCTTCTTCCTCAGGACCAAGCCCCCCACAAAACATTCAACCTGAATTCATCAATGACTCAATTCCGTGGGATTTCTTTGACAGGGCCTTTGAGTTAAATGGTTCATGTGGTGCTGGTTTAATTATTCACCTCTCTCATGATAACTCTCTTTGTGCTTCGGTGGGCCTTGGGCAAGGGTCAAATAATTTTGCTGAGCTTAAAGCCATCCATTTTCTTCTTTGCTGGTTGATTTCAAAACATTTGAGGCAGATTCAGATTTTTTGTGATTCTAGGAATGTTGTGAATTGGTTTAATGGGACCGAGCAGTGCAGAAATTATATTTTGTTACCTTTGCTTAAGGAGATCTGTCGTCTTAAATTTTTCTTCACTGAGATATCTGTTTGTCACATTTACAGGGAACGGAACTAGGAAGCAGATCGATTATCTAAAGAAGGTGCTCAACAAGATTTGCGGTCCTGGACAGTAACTAAGCTGGTGAATGGGGCTATTCATGCTAGGGAACAGCCAGTTTTTGTTGAAATATCTGTTGTTTTATTTATTTTATGTACATATTTGCTCATATAAACTCTAAACTACTACTTTATATGATCTAAGAACTGTTTTCCTTATGTAAGGAGGTTATGGGCTCCATTTTTTATTAAAAACTGCTGATTGGGGACTGGGATAGTTTCTACTGCTAGTTCTTTTTTTCGAACAGAGGAATATTTGGGCTTTTCCTTTGCATCCATATCCTTCTGTTCTCATCTCTGTTTCGGTTTCATATATGGGGGATGATGAGCTAAAGGAGATGCATTGGTTTCTTGAGAGGTTTTGCTTTTTACTGGCTGTATTGCATCACCACAGGTCTTGTAATGTAGTTGTGTCACCATCCCCCTTTGCTAGAAGGGAATGGCAACACTGTGAAATGCTCTGCATATGTTTTGAGACTATCTATTTATAATAGAAAGTTTGATTTTTTTCTGTGGAAAAAAAAGAGAGTATATTTTGTTTTTACTTAATTTCTTCATAATTAATCCTTTTAACTTAAAAGATACTTAAAATAGGCTATTCCTTGAAATAATTATTATTTTAGATTTTTATCTAATTATCACTAATGAATAGGAGGATAGTTGGTACCTAATCTTCATGGAATTTTCTACAATATTTTTAGTAGTAGAGTCACTTATCAAAATTTTAGATTTATCTCAAAAGTGGTTATGTCATCTTTGTGCTTTTAAATAAATTGATCAATTGATAAAAATTGTCATATGAACATGAATTATGGTTTTATGGGCATATGGTATTAATGAGAGCCTATTTACAAGTAAAAAATCTAAATTATAAGATGGATGTTAATCTCTATGATTAAGAATATTGTTACATGTTGTTTTCAAATGTGTATATGTTTAACTTGAATACATTAATTCTTTTTATAATTAACAATAATAATAATTTCAGATTGTAAACATATGTGATCCATAATTGTTTAACTAATTCTTCCGGGAAAATACCAATAGAACTACACTAGGAAATTTTAGTGTGATTTTTTAATAAGCATTCTAATCTTTTTAAAATTAGATTCTTAATTTTTTAATTGTTTTCTATCATTATATAGAGTGCCTCTATAATCATAATCAATCGTAGAAAGGGAGAATGAATAAAGATACACAAATATATTATCATATAAGTAATTATTTGATGTTTAAGAAAATATAAAAATGTATTAGTAATTTCTATAATTAATTATTTAATTTTCTCATAAATGTTGATAAAGAAACTAGTTCAACACTAATGATTGGAGAAACTTACTCATCTTAAATATGATTGATTTTAAATATAAACTACTGTGATGTGGTACTTGAAACTAATTAACTGTCTATATGTGGTGTTTTTTTCCCCTATTTTAACTATTTCGAATATGGTATTGTTGGGATAATGATTAAAGATCTAGTAATGGAGCAAAAGACCCCTCATTGTCATCAAATAAAATTCAACTCCGCTAAATATCTTGATCACCTTTCTTCCCTACTATGTTAAAGGAGTATAGTTATAGTTGATTTAAATAGAAACGACTGTGATGTGGTACTTGAAACTAATTCAATCGCTATATGTGGTTCTTTTTTTTCTTGTTTTAACTATTTGGAATCTAGTACTGTTGTGATAATTGATTAAAATTGTAGCAATGGAGAAATAGAAATGGAACAAGAGATTCCGCCTTGCTATGAGTTTAAAGTTAGCTCTTCTAAATATCTTAATCCTCTTTCTTTAATGTTATGCTAAAGGCGTATAGTTATTATTCATGCTCTATTAATTTTCTGTTGAAGGTGAGGTTAAATTAAATGTTTTGTTAATGAAAAAATAATACATAAATTTTGGTTACCCAGATGCGGGTGCTTTGCCGTGATCGGAGGGGCCACCTGGGCACCATGTGGCTAGACAACTGTCTAGTCCACGCGCCCTCACATGGTCACCTGCTTAATGTTAAATTCCCGAGAAATCCTGTCTTAAATTCACACTTTTCCACCTTCATTACGAGATCCTTCTATTACAGAGCATTAAGTGCTCTCGATTCTGTCACCATGGCTATTAAGCCTGCTACCCTCGTTCATTTGGTCTCCATTCAACTCTCCCTTCTGTTACCTATGCATGCCTCCCATTCCTCCTTTCGACCCCTGGTTCTTGGCCCTGCTCAGCCCTGTCTCAGCCTTCCCAGGACATTCTAAGGTGGTGGCATTTTCTCTCTTGTGCTTCCAAGGTGTCACCGTACGTAGTGTAGAAGAGATGGAGTGTAACGTCCCTTACTTACCCCAATTTTCTTATTTTTTATTTTTTATTCTTTTATTATTATTTTTTTTCTACTGTTTGGATATTAATAAATATTTTCTATATGTTCCCCAGGGCACTTTCATTATTCTTTTCAATCCTTCAACGCTTATCTACTTTTACATAGGTACTTCCTTTGAATAATTATAACACTATTCGTATATGAAAAGGATCTACATCCTATATAATTTTCTCTTAGGTAAGAAATGTTTTTTCCACCTTTTGTTACCACATATACATGTAATGTATGTAATACACCTCAAACAATTTTTTTTTTTTCTTTATATACTAAAACAACCATTTCTTAACATACCATATAGTACAGAAGTTGTAATAGTGTTACTCATCTATGTAGAATTCTCATATACATTTCAACATGTTTAAATAACCTAACTTTTCATTTAGTTAGATTAATCATATGGTACTTCACATATGTATATTATTTATAACGTAATTCCTATTAACTCTAAGTAAAATCCTTAGTCTATATTTTTCTTCAACAACGAATATAATTTATATACCACATAAATTATATTTAACCCCTCATTCTATTCCTTATACATGCTTCTGTATATATTTACCCTTATGACATTATATACTTATAAATATATATACGGATAGAATTCCAATCTACATAATCCACTTCCATTTGTAACTATATATATATACACTTTTAACTCTCTAACCCCTCTTTATTTCACTCATGGCAATGGAAATTCTTCTCAACGTTGAGTCACAAATTAATAATTCCCATTCATAAATGATTGCAATGATATCGGTCAACTTTTCCACATCGACCTTATTACCGTATAATTAAATTGGTTACCATAATTTTTTTACCTAACACCAATTACACCATCTTGTTCCATACGATTTCATTGAAGGAAATCTAAACGTATTCTACACTCCGTTCCTTGACCCCCTTTTTTTTATATATAAAATATGATTTCATTGGATTTGTCAATATTCATAAATTTTGGTACCGTGTACCACTAATGCTACGTGTAAATAAATTTGAAGATTTTAGCATCTATTTTCAGCGAAATTAATGGTTTGGCATAGAGCCGTATTATTTTTACCCATACAGACATCTACTCAGTCAGCTGTTTTTCAACCATTTTAAACTCAATACGCTTCTCGAGAAATGGTATGTATGTTTCAAGATTTATGCATTTAATTGATCAATTTGCAATTTAATTCTTCCCTATCATAACTCAGAACTCCTCATTTCTATCCTTCCTAAACCCTAAGGAAGGTACGTTACACCCAGATGGTGCCACTTGGACGGTTAAGAAATTTTAGGGTTTCCCTCTCCAATATGTAGTATTTCATGTCGAACTTTCGGGAATTTCTCAGTCATTTGTATGCCCTCTGTTTTCAGAAAAAATTCTCCTCCAATTACCGACTTATCCATGATGGAAGAACCCGTTTTTCTTCGTTTTTCATGAATGCAGATGAGTGCGATTCCTATGAATCATAGGTAATTATTGCTTATAATCTCTGCAATTTATGTATTTACATCGTTCCACGGTTTTATATAAAATTTTCGTAGGGTTTCCCTCAAGTCATTACTGAATTTATTTTTTGGATTCTTCTGAGTGTCCTTCGTGTCTTTACACCCAGAAATATGCTTTCGAGAAATTCTTCAACTCGGTTTTACAATTTATTGGCAATGTCCATTCTCATTTGCACACGGGTAATGATTTTTTTTCTTTCTGAAATTTAAAATTTCTTATAACACTATCTTAACAACCTTTTTATATAATTTTCCCCAAATTAATATATTAAAATTTTAGTATATTTCATCTTTTTGTAGCAGAGTGATGAAAGTTAAGAGGGCGATTGATAACACCATTTTCTTCAAGTAGTAGGGATTTCAAAACTTTGACCTTGAAGAAATATAGCTTATGTCTGTGTGTGTGTGTCTATACATACATTGTTTTTCTTTCTCTAAATTATTCTTTTCGTTCTGTCTACAGGTAAGTTCATGTTTCAATACCAGTTAATCATTGCCGAGCCCATTTCACTCATTTCAATTTCAGCCTTATAACTTCATTTCACTTGCAAATTAGGTTGGTCCCATCTCTTCTAGAACTATCTCTACATTTACAAAGTTTACGTCCCTTTTTATTTTCAAGGGAACCAATTTCGCTTCGGACAATTTCATCCATCATTTTTCTGTGGAAGATTTTTATTTAACTCACTTATGGGATATTTTTATCACCCATAATCCATCCGTAATAATTTTAAATTTTATACTCAAGACTATGAAATAAATCTTTCTTCTATACACATACCCTCAAAATTGAAACAATGATGAGTTAATTTAGATTGGCACTGAACAATCAGTTTGTTGAAAATAGTCCCGCTTTATTCTAGAATATTTAATATATTAGTTTTCCTCGCAGCTCTACCTTCTTCATTTACTTTTAAGGGTATAATAGATTTCTAGCAGATATCTTAATCATGTAATGCATGATAGAGTTTTGTTCAGCAACTAAATATAACTTACATCTTTCATTTTATGACTATTTCATAATAAATTCTAGTTGACTATGAATTTTATTTACTAAGTACCGGTTGCCATATAAGTCTCTTGAGTTCCAACATTTTGTAGAACAATATGAAATAATTTATGCAGCCCTTCATCATAATCAAATTTATTTATGGCAAAGGATTTGATATGGATACATATCTCTATTTGATGTAACAATTGTAAAATGCTGATGTTTCAGTGTTTTTCTGATTTCATATATCTAAACTTCCATTTAATAGAAAATTTTAAGTTCTTAATTCTACAATTATTGTGACTATAGTATGGCTATTATATTGTAATCAATACTTCTATAACAGGTTTAGTTGTTTTCTACATGTTGTTCTTGTTTACAATTTTGTTAAAATTTTTTGTTTATACAACACAACAACTAAATTTTCATTTAAAAGACAACAAGCTACAAATTTAAATTTGTTATTAGATTAGACATCCAGATGATCTATCATCTTTAGACATTATTGTTGTGGGGTACCTATCCCTAGATCCAAACCATCTTTGGTTTCGACATTCTGGGTGATGTCCCTACTTAATTTTCTCCCTGCTATTAAATATGCTGAAATTTCAGCTATTAGATCTAGTTTGTAACTGCATGAGGTACTGAACAAACAATCAATCTAAAATTTAGATAAGAAATTCTAACATAACAATTCATATAACCTTGATATACTTAATACAGACTCAAAATAATTTTCAAAATTATTCATGCATACCAATACTATGACCAATCCTCCCAACCTTTGAGTTCTCTTCTCTCCAGAACTCACCCCGGAGCTGAGATCTTCCAGTGACAGAATAACCTCAGTCTGTTCTGAAACAACTTTCTTTAGCCATGCTTTTCCTAAGCCTATTTCCAAATTCTGCGTCCAGAATTTTTAGGATGTTTTCTTCCTATTTTTTCCTAGGCTTCTTTCAATGAGGTACTTTAAAGCTACTTTCTCTACTTTTCCATCTTTTCCACCTCTTCCTAATTGCTTTCCTCTTCATTGGGGAATTTTGGATTTTTCCTCTTAAATCTAATTTAGCATTATTCCTTTCAAAGATTTTTGAAAGGTTTTGGGAAAGTATTAACCTTATCCATATCCTCATGGATCAGGCTTATGGTCTCCAATCTCATCTGGTCATAGTGCACACATAAATATTCCATTTATTTTTCATTAAAAAATATTTAAATAAATCCACACAATAATTCTCCATTGGGGTCCACTCCCCTTTGGATTTTTTTTTTTGTTCAAATGCCAATTAAAATCATAAAACTAGAGGGGTGTTACATACCCCACCCTAACACTAAACACCGTCCTCGGTGTTGTACTTTGAGGTTGAGTATTCAACTCAAGACGGGGATTCCTCCTTCATCTTTGCTCCCAGCTTTCATCATTTTCTTCAGAGTAACAGCGCTTCCTTTGTTCCCACTCTACTTACTGATACCCTCTGGAGTTTGATTTTCCTCCTACTTCATTGCAAGAAGTCTATCTGGAAGAATATTTTATTTCGCTCTCTCTCTATCCACGATTCATACCAATTCCTATAAGTAATATCATATACATATATTGATAATCACAACAACTTCCGAACTTTAATAATTTCAATAAATTCAGTTGTTAGCCAAACCGTTCAGTTTCATAGTAGTTTAGTGCACTTTTAGCACAACTACTTATCATTCCTTATCTTTTGGTGAGATTTCCTCCTCACGTAAACCTGGTCTAGCTCAGATTTCTTGGTTTTCTTATGAATTCCCTGCACTTATTTTCACCTTTGACTCCTTTTTCTGGAGTATACAATTCCTGTTACACACTTGGATAAACAAAATATATAGAAACCAACTTTATCATATGTAGATTTTATACTTTACCTTTTTCTTAGTGCATTTCTGTACTGCAAGTACCTTCTCGCTGTTTATTTTTTTTCAAACAATCAATTTAATTTGTAATAACGAGGCTCAATAAAAAGGTCTAAAATTCAATTTCTACTTTACACTTGAATTCTTTTCTTATCAAGTATATCAGATAGTACCGTAGATCTTCAACTTGCATCTCAGTTTGTAGTTTCAGACTTACACTAATTGATCGATTTTCCAACTTCCTATTTTTATATAGGATCTAGATTTCATTGTCTCTTAATAATCCTTCCACATGACATTTTTCATTATTCTTTCTTCCTAACCATGCAACATGTCCTTTTTTAATTATCAAACTCGATTGGAGTTATCTGTATGTTTGAACTAAGGACATATTATGAAAAAAATTTCGTCATCTGTGCTATACTGAGGTAACACTATTAATATACCCTGTAATTTTGCAACTATTATTTATTCCTAATTATTAATATTTTGATAATTTTCATATTTTCTTTCCAAATAAGTACAACCATGTACTATTCTAATTAAGAAAATTTATCTCGATTCATATGTATGTCTGAATTAAGATTTTTTTAATTTTTTTTACCAAATATGTTGTGTTAGGGTCACATGATTTATGTACCTTCAATTTTTATGGTTATAAGTTCTTTCTCACTTGAGATATTTATCAACCTTTTAGAAATTTGTACACTTAATAAGAATTCACAACTTATTTACTTCACTAAAGGAATATGTATTTTGATGTCTATTCTCCACTGTTGAATTTATATAATCACTTAAGATATTCCTTTAGAAATTTGTAGAAATAATTTAATACTTTATTACTTAAACATTATTCAAAATTTAGGGATACTCCTCCTTTACAGACATCCCAACATTTTTTTCGTTCCTTTCAACTTATTAAGGAATTGCAAACACCCAGTTTGCTTATCATTTTCTTTATTTTTGCAGTATTTTTACTTCCATTCTTTTGTTCCTGAATCAACCCCTTCTCATTTTTCTCAAGCATACATTTCAACGGAACCTTTACTACCAACTCAAGGGATATATCCATACTAAAACTAATTTCACTCTTCTTGAGCTTTACTACTATTTCTCTAGGCTTGTAAAATTTTATATTCCAATTACTCGTTTTTCTTATATCATGATTTAATTGACTAGTACAACAGGACCAATTGTCCTGTCGAATTTCAATTCAAAATTTTGTTTTCTTTTTTAGCAATATATGGTTTTCTTTGAGGTTCTATCTCCCCTTTGAACCAACATGACCTCGCAGGGATCTACTTGATCTTACATAGGTTTCAAATCAGTAGTACTTCTCGTGGTTTCTATTTTAACTCCTACCAATTTTTAATATAACACGTGGTTTAATCTTCATTTTATAACTAATTTCCTTATTTGGAAATTAATTTGCAATTTCATCTGGAACTATCCTTGGGGTCTGGAATTTTTGCTGCCAATCTATATTTCAATTTTTTATCTTTATTCCACCTAATAAAATTGTCAGCACTTTTCTAGATGAATTTTGCAGTTCCATCGCTACACTTCAATGAAATTTTTTCTTTCAATGAGTTGGTAGGTCTTTTCTATTATCCTACCCAATTTATTGATGTTTTCTCCTTCATCAAAAAATATAATGGAAATTATTGAGCTATACACAATTTTCATTTATACTTGGTATACTGTTGAATGATTTGAAAACTTGCTATGCCAATTCTGTACCAAATTTTTGCATGCCGAATTTCTCCGATCTATTTTCAAACCCTATCTAGGTTCACAGACTCATGTCTTTTATATCACACATCTAGAAAATTATTTTAAATTTTCTCTAACCTCTTTTATGAAATTCATATTCCTACTAACAATATGTCTAAAATGTGCCATAATGTACAGCTTTCTGGTTCATTAGTCAACATAGAGCATATTTTTCATATTACATATATGACAATTTCTTTTATTCTACCACATAATTCATACACCTTCTGATGGCATGTCTAAAGTTTGCAATTAAGTATAACTCTATGTTTTAGCTCTGCCTTCCTGTTGTCTTCATGCAGGTAGGATTGAATCCATTTCATAGTGAAATGGTATATTCTTTTCTGCTTCGCTCACCTCAATTTTTGAGAAAAATTTCATCTAAAATCGTCTTATCTAGGAAGGTCTGACACTTGAAGATCACCACATATGCATTAGTGACACAATTTTTCTATGTGTGTATCACTAACAGTGTGAGTTTTGTTCAATTCTACTTTAGTTGTTACAGAACTATAGAACATTAATACCTCAAAAATATACATTTACTGTGATATATACAACTTATTATAATTTCTCAACGATATGTCGCATTCTTATGTACTTTTGTCGCCTACCACCTTAATTACTTCAGTAGACTTATATATTGATAATAACATATTCAACTTTCAATTACAATTGTCCGCTAAGACCTAATTCTTTCCCTTTAATTTATATGGATCTAGTGGTTTTAAAAATTCCCCATGTTTTTCCATTTATGGAATTAATGGTTCGGGCAATTCTTACCACCTTACCCAGTCCTTCTCCTATTACAATGATTAAATCTTATATAGCGATTTAATCATGGATTGTTATACCCAGACTATCCAATTTGGAATAGTGTTTAACTTTGGATTCCACTCTATATTTTAATATCTATCTCATTTTATACCTTCTTTCACAACCAACTGCAGTATAATTCTTCATTTTCCATCATAGGAGGAAGGTAATTTTTTTATTTTTTTATTATTTATTATTTTTATTTATTTTTATTTTTATTTTTATTTTTTTTCCAAAATTCCTCTGAACTTCCTTCTTCCTCCTAGACTATTGTCTAGAGGCATCCTCTCTCTCAGAATCTTCTATGAGATTCTTATTGAGATACGCTCTCTGATTTATATATGTCTATACATGCACAGGTTGGTACAACATTGCCAAAGATATATTCAATATCCAATGGCTATAACTTTTTTATATTTATTTGAACTATTAGTAGGTCTCATAAGGTTTTCCCCTACCTTTAATCACAATTTCTATTGTAATCATTATAACTCAGAATTTTGGGAATTTCTCCCAACAGGGCTATTATGATTAAATTAATTACACTCCGCTTATGCAATATATAGTACTATTAAGTTGCATATACTGAATTTTCAGTAATCTTTGTTGGTACTTATGTCACATTAATTTTTTTTTTGTGAATAAATAATAATATAAATAAATTCATTTCCTAGACTGTACTAGGGACCTTCACCCTCTTTGTTGTTCCGTCAAGTCAATTCTCTTATAAATATGTCTTGTTCCTTACTAGCTACAGATAGCCCATCAATGTGGCTTTTAAGCTATGTCATTCCTTGTTGCATTCTATGCAACACAGCCATCAATGGAACATTTGAATCTGGCGTGTTTCCTCCACCACCCAGATCTACATACAGCTCATCCCCTTAAGTTAGGTTTCACAGTTGTACCCTTCAATACTGTTTAGCTATTCAGAAATTTAATATTAGCAGTTTTTTTTTTCAATAGCATATATTTCTGTCTGAGCACATGATTTTCCCAGTATTTTAGCTAAAGCTTATCCTTTTCAGTCATGGCTTTGCAGTTGTTAATTTCAATACCTTTTTATTGTACAAAAATAAAACATTAGTAATATACATATAAAATTTTACTCATAGCAGTGAGCACATAAACAACCTAGTTTTCAAACTAGAGCTCTGATACCATTTGTAACATCTCTTACTTACAGCAATTTTTTTTTTTTTTCTACTATTTGGATATTAATAACTCTTTTCTGTCTATTCCCCTTGGGCACCTTCGTTATTATTTTCAATCCTTCAACACTTATGTACTTTTACTTAGTTACTTCCTTTGAGTAATTATAACACTATTCGTATATGCAAAGGATCTACATCCTATATAGTTTTCTCTTAGGTAAGAAATTATTTTTCCACCTTTTATTACCACATATACATGTAATGGTTTGTAATACACCTCAAACAAATTTTTTTTTCGTTATATACTAAAACAACCATTTATTAACATACCATATAGTACAGAAGTTGTAATAGTGTTACTCATCTATGTAGAATTCTCATATACATTTCAACATGTTTAAATAACCTAAATTTTCATTCAGTTAGGTTAGCCATATGGTACTTCACATATGTAACTTATTTATAAAATAATTCCTATTAACTCTAAGTAAAATCCTTAGTCTATATTTTGCTTCAATGACGAATATAATTATATACCACATAAATTATATTTCACCCCTCATTCTATTCCTTATACATGCTTCTATATATATTTACCCTTAGGACATTATATACTTATACATATATATACGGATAGGATTCCAATCTACATAATCCACTTCGATTTGTAAGTATATATATATATATATATATATATCCCTATAATTTTAACTGTCTAGCCCCTCTTTATTTCAGTCATGGCAATGGCAATTCTTGTCAAGGTTGAGTCACAAATTAATAATTCCCATTCATAAATGATTGCAATGATATCGGTCAACTTTTCCACATCAACCTTATTACCCTATAATTAAATTGGTTACCATAAATTTTTAACCTAACACCTATTAAACCATCTTGTTCCATATGATTTTGTTGAAGGAAATCTAAACGTATTCTACACTCCCTGCCTCGACTTTTTTTTATTTTTTATAACATACGATTTCGTTGGATTTGTCAATATTCATAAATCTTGGTACCATCTACCACTAATGCTACGTGTAAATAAATTTGAAGACTTTG
Organism: Pinus albicaulis; assembly: GCA_034641835.2. Taxonomy (NCBI): domain Eukaryota; kingdom Viridiplantae; phylum Streptophyta; class Pinopsida; order Pinales; family Pinaceae; genus Pinus; species Pinus albicaulis. The sequence goes on along the minus strand of CM076572.1, from coordinate 33,443,772 downwards.
GCATCTGTTTTCAACGAAATTAATCGTTTGGCATAGAGCCGTATTATTTCGACCCATACATACATGTACTCAGCTAGTTGTTTTGCACCCATTTTGAAACTCGATACACTTCTCGAGAAATGATATGTACGTTTCAAGATTTATGCATTTAATTGATCGATTTGCAATTTAATTCTTCCCTATCGTAACTCAGAACTCCTGGTTTTTATCCTTCCTAAACCCTAATGAAGGTATGCTACACCCAAATGGTGCCACTTGGATGGCTGGGAAATTTTAGGGTTTCCCTCTTTGATATGTAGTATTTCATGTCGAAATTTCAGGGAGTTCAAAGTCTTTTGTATGCCTTCTATTTTCATAACAATGTCTCCTCTGGTTATCGACCTATCCATGATGGAAGAACCCATTTTTTTTCATTTTTCATGAATGCAGATGAGTGTGATTCCTACGAATCATAGGTAGTTACAGCTTATAATCTTTGCAATTTATTTATTTACATTGTTCCAGGGATTTATATAAAAAAAATTTAGAGCTTCCTTGAAGTCATTACTGACTTTATTTTTCAGATTTTTCTAAGTGTCCTCCATGTCTTTACACCCAGAAATATGCTTTCGAGAAATTCTTCAACTCGGTTTTACTATTTATTGGCAATGTCCGATCTCATTTGCACTCGTGTAATGATTTGTTTTTCTGAAATTACAAATTTATTATAACACTATCTTAACAACCTTTTTATAGAGTTTTCCCCAAATTCATATATTAAAATTTTAGTATATTTCGTCTTTCTGTAGCAGAGTGATGAAGGTTAAGAGGACGACTGATAATACCATTTTCTTCAGGTAATAGGGATTTCTAAACTTTGACCTTGAAGAAATCTACCGTGTATATATATATATATATATTCTAAATTATTCTTTTCGTTGTGTCTATAGGTAAGTTGATGTTTCAATGCCAGTTAATCGTTGCCGAGCCCATTTCAGTCATTTCAATTTCAACCTTATAACTTCATTTGACTTGTAAATCAGGTTGGTCGCACCTCGTCGAGAAATCTCCCTGCGTTTACAAAGTTTACATCCCTTTTTATTTTCAAGGGAACCAATTTCTCTTCAGACAATTTCATCCATCGTTTTTCTGTGGAAGCTTTTTATTTAACTCAGTTATGGGATATTTTTATCACCCATAATCCATTTGTAATAATTTTAAATTTTATACTCGAGACCATGAAATAAATCTTGCTTCTATACACTTACCCTCAAAATTGAAACAGTGATAAGATAATTTATATTGCCACTAAACAATCAATTTGTTGAAAATAGACCCACTTTATTCGAGAATATTTAATATATTGGCTTTCCTCGCAGCTTTACCTTCTTCATTTACTTTTAAGGGTATCATAGATTTCTAGAAGATATCTTAATCATGTAATGCATGATAGAGTTTCTTTCAGTAGCTAAATATAACTTACATCTTTCCTTTTATGACTATTTCATAATAAATTCTAGTTGACTATGATGTTTATTTACTAAGTACCGGTTGCCGTATAAGTTTCTTTAGTTCTAGCTTTTTGTAGAACAATATGAAATGATTTCATATATCTAAACTTCCATTTATTAGAACAACTTAAGTTCTTAATTCTACAATTCTTGTCACTGTAGTATGGCTATTATACTCTAATCAATACTTCTATAATAGGTTTAGTTCTTTTCTACATGTTGTTCCTATTTACAGTTTTGTTAAAATTTTATGTTAATACAACACAACAACTAAATTTTCCTTTAAAAGACAACAAGCTACAAATTTAAATTTGTTATTAGATTAGACATTTAGATAATCTATCATCTCTAAACTTTATTTCTGTGGGGTACCTATCCCTAGATCCAAACAATCTTTGGTTTCAACATTCTGGATGATGGTCCCTACTTAATTTTCACCCTAGTATTAAACATACTAAAATTTCAGCTATTAGATCTAGTTTTCAACTGCATGAGGTACTGAAAAAATAGTCAATCTAAAATTTGGATAATAAATTCTAACATAACAATTCATATAACCTTGATATAGTTAATACGGAGTTAAAGTAATTTTAAAAATTATGCATGCATACTGATACTATGACCAACCCTCCTAACCTTTGAGTTCTCTTCTCTCCAGAACTCAACCCCAAGCTGAGATCTTCCAGTGACAGACTAACCTTAGTCTGTTCTGAAATAGCCTACTTAAGCCATGCTTTCCCTAAGCCTATTTCCAAATTTTGCGTCTGGAATTTTTAGGATAATTTCTTCCTATTTTTGCCTAGGCTTCCCTCAATGAAGTACTTTAAAGCTGCTTTCTCTAATTTTATAGCTTTTCCACCTCTTCCCAATTATTTTCCTCTTCATTGGGGAGTTTTAGATTTTTCCTCTTAAATCTAATTTAGCATTATTCCTTTCAAGTATTTTTGAAAGGTTTTGGGAAAGTCTTAACCTTATCCATATCCTCATGGATCAGGCTTATGATCTCCAATCTCATCTGGTCATAGTGAACACATAAATATTCCAGTTATTTTTCATTAATAAATATTTAAATAAATGCACACAATAATTCTCCATTGGGATCCACTCCCTTTTGGATTTTTTCTTTTCAAATGAAAATTAAAAGCATAAAACTAGCGGTGTTACATGGAGGCCATGGCCTCCCCTCCAGACAACCTCTATTACATGCCATGGGCAGGAAACTGAATCTTTTGGTGGGTTGGGAGGAGCTGAGAATTCTCGACCCTGTTAATCTTTTTGCCCAATTATCCCTTCAGCTACCTATCTCCCCTCCAGCCTCCTCAAGCATTCAGCCCAAAGAGCGACCACGCAAGTCGACCATCCTGCTTGAGCTAAACTATATCCCTCGCAAGATGAAGGCTCTCCTTATGCAGAGCACTCTTGGCAGTGACCTAGAACGCAGAGAATCTCAGCGAAATTCGAATCAGATGCAAATGGAAATGCGATAGAAAAAAAATTAACCTCGTATAAAAGAAAGATGCAGAATGTTACGACTAAAAAATAAAGAAAGAAATAACCTCATTAAAAAACAGAAAATTACGATAATATTTTATTTTTAATCTAGAAACTCACAATAATTTTTCTTTTAACCTCTAAAAAAACAAAATTAGGATAAATTTTCTTTTAACCTGATAAAAAAGGACAAAATGAGAATAAATTTTCTTTTAACCTCATTAAAAAAACACCAGCTCACAACTTTCAACGTGATAAAAAAAAGCAAAAACTAACGGTGGTAATTGCATTGCATGAATTCTTACAAAATATTTCCGAAGTAGGTCGAACTCAGGGTTTTCGCTAACCGTTCAAAATATTTTTAAATTCATCCAATGGATGTAGGTCTATTTAAACAGAGCCACCTTACTTTCATTGCCAACATGTAGATGGATCAGGTAACAGTGGTGCCACAACTTTCGTTCTATCAAATTTCTGATGATGAATTGCAACGATTGCTTTTATTTTTTCAAATTGCAACTAATTGAAACTTTTAACTTTCCTTTTTTTGTTTTGCAGATTATGGTTTTTGTTTCCTTATATTTCTGTTTTTGCATCTTCACCTATGAATTTTGACTGGTTTTAATAGTTATCTTGGATGTGATGAGGCTTATGTTCGATATTTGTGAGTTCTTTTCTGCTTTCACAATAATATAAACTGTTTTTGTTGGCACTATTGTAACTATCAATTCAGGATATGACAATATAGCAAACAATTCAGCTGAGATTTCAGATAAAATTAATTTCCGCTAAAGCCTTTCTCTCTATTACATGTTCAAATATTATATTTATCATTACTATTTATGTTCAAAATTACATTAAATTAATTATAATAAGAGCCTATTTACAAGTAAAAATCTAAATGATAAAATGGAGTTTAATCTCTATGATTAAGAATATTGTTACATGTTGTTTTTAAATGTGTATATGTTTAACTCCTACATTAATTATTTTAATAATATTAATAATAATAATTTCAGATTGTAAACATCTGTGATCCATAATTGTTTAACTAATTCTTCCGGAAAAATAACAATAGAACTACACTGGGTAATTTTAGTGTGATTTTTTAATAAGCATTCGAATCTTTTTAAAATTAGATTCTTAATTTTTTAATTGTTTTCTATCTTTATATAGGGAGCCTCTATAATCATAATCAATCATAGAAAGGTAGAATGAATAAAGATACAAAAATATATTACCATATAAGTAATTATTCGATGTTTAAGAAAATATAAAAATATATTAGTAATCTATATAAATAATTATTTACTTTTCTCATAAATGTTGATAAAGAAACTAGTTCAATGCTAACGATTGGATAAACTTACTCATCTTAAATATGATTGATTTTAAATATAAACTACTGTGATGTACTACTTGAAACTAATTCATTGCCTATATGTGGTGCTTTTTCCCCCTATTTTAACTATTTCGAATATGGTACTGTTGTGATAACGATTAAAGATCTAGTGATGGAGTGAAAGACCCCTCGCTTCCGTCAAGTAAAATTCAGCTCTACTAAATATCTGGATCACCTTTCTTCCATGCTATTGTAAAGGAGTATAATTATAGTTGATTTAAATACAAACGACTGTGATGTGGTACTTCAAACTAATTCAGTGGCTATATGTGGTTATTTTTTTTCTTATTTTAACTATTTGGAAGCTTGTACTGTTGTGATAATTGATTAATGTTGTAGCAATGGAGCAATAGCAATGGAACTAGAGATTGGGCCTTGCTATGAGTTTAAAGTCAGCTCTTATAAATATGTCAATCCTCTTTCTTTCATGTTATGTTAAATTTGTATAGTTATTATTCATGCTCTGTTATTTTCTGTTGAAGGTGAGGTTAAATTAATTGTTTTGTTAACGAAAAAATAATACGTAAAATTTGGATACCCAGATGTGTGTTCTTTGCCCTGATAGGAGGGGCCAAGTGGATGCCATGTGGCAGGAAAACTGTCCATCCCACGTGCTTGCACATGGTCACTCGCTCAACAATAAATTCCCGAGCAAGTCTGTCTTAAATTCACACTTCGCCACCTTCATTACGAGGTCCTCCTACTGCAGAGCATTAAGAGCTCTCGATTCCATCACCATGGCTATTAATATTGCTACCCATGCTCATTCGATCTCCATTTAGCTCTCCTTTCTGTTATCTTTGCATGCCTTCTATTCCTCCTTTTGACCCCTTGTTCTTGGCCCTGCTCAGCCCTGTCTCAGCCTTCCCAGGACATTCTCAGGTGGTGGCATCTCCTCTCCTGTACTGTCGAGCACTCCCTCCCTATCCTGCACTTTTGTTCCTTTGCGTGTCATGCCAAGGCGTCACTGTACAGGGTGTAGAAGAGATGGAGGACGCAGCCTCCCCCTTCAGATAACCTCTATCGCATGCCACGAGCAGGGAACTAAATCTTTCAGTGGGCTGGGAGGAGCGGAGAAGACTCGACCCTATTAATCTTTCAGCCCAATTATCCTTGCAGCTACCTATCTCCCCTCCAGCCTCATCAAGCATTCAGCCCAAAGAGAGACCGTGCAAGTAGACCATCCTGCGTGATCCAGACTCTATCCCTCTCAAGATGAAGGCTCTCCCTATGCAGAACGCCTCCAGTAGCGGCCACTCCATTAGTAGCAATTCAGGTTCTGATGATGTTAGAAGCTCACAAATCGATGGAGGAGATAAGAATGAGGACAAAAATTAGCTCACGACCACCTCCAATTAGTCAGACACGCTGGGGTCACCACATCCTCAGGTCACTAGGCACATGCTAAGAAAAGAGGATAAAGACTCATTCTATGCTTGCAGGATCGAGGGGGAATAACCCAAATCCAGCAAGAAGAATGATGGTCCACACTAGTTTCAATTGCAGGGTGCACTTCTCTCTTTCTAGTTTTTTTTGTAGCGTTCTCTAGTCTAAACATGCTTTGGAAGACTTTTCTCTCAAACTTACATTTAAATTTCACTACTGTGTATTTTGGTTTCCCATTCTGGGCAACGTCTATTTTGTGCTACTAGTGAATTGGTTTCCTCGGTTGGGGAAGTCCATTTTCTGAAGTCCATTTTCTAGTTTAAAATCTTGATAATTCCCTGTGGAATTGTGTTGCCAAGTCAGGAGGAAGAGATATGTAATATTTTGCTCTGTATAATACAATATATGTAGTCTACTTAGAAAAAAAACTGTAAATTTTGGGTTCGTTTAATTTCATCACATGCTGCCATAAGAAAGGGTTGTTGCAGTGGATGGTGATTTATGTTAGATACAAACGCTCATAAATGGGTATGTAATATTTTAAACATTCCTAGGTCTTAGAAATTGGTATCCATGAATAATGGCAAACACAATTCTTAGATGATATAAAATAGAGAAAATACCCATAATCGAAATAAAATCCAATGGGCTTTACAATATCTCCATGTTTTGTATTGAAATCAAGGTTGTTTATATCAGGAAATGGAAATCTTAGAAATTCTTAAGATAAAGAGACAGTTACAATATTTATTTTGTGTATTTTAATAAATAATAAGCCTGACAACATTATCATATTTATTTTCTTTAAAGTATTTCCTTGTTATTAAAAGAAAAGTATTTCCTTGTTATTAAAAGAATGACCCAACTAATATATTAGTTTTTATTTTTTATATTGTTATCAATGAAATGGGATCAACTACAGGGTGTATTTTCATGATTTACATAAAATCTAGGGTTGTGTATTTAAGGAAATGAAAATCTCACAAAATAAAAGAGGTAAATATGTAGTAATGAAATGGAAACAACTGCATAGAACTTCATGTAGTATTTTCATGATTTAAATTAAAATCTAGAGTTGTGTATTTAAGTAAATGAAAAGCTCACAAATGAAGCTGTGAGATAAATAGATAGTAATAACTTTGTAAGATAAATAGGTCGTAAAAAATTTATGGACAGGAAGTTAGTATAAATTTTAGTAATACTAAACTGAAGTTAGTATGAAATTTAGTATATAAATGTATTTTTTCAAGTCAAGTTAGTATTTAGCTTCGTATATAACTGTATATTTTCAATGCTCAATACAATTTTTTTTCAAAATTTGTTAGCTTTCTCTCACTTCCTTGTCTTGACTTGAGGATTTTAATTCAAAAAAATTCCCTTAAAAGCCATGTTTTTCCAACTTTCTTTTACTTGGTTATTTTAATTCAAAAATATCTTTTATAAAAGTTCATTTCATTTCTAATTAATTTCTTCATAATTACTCATCTTAAATTAAAATATCCTTAAAATTCATTATCCTTGGTCATGTTATTTTCAAACTTTAACTTTTTAATTATAGTTTGTTTTTTTTTAATTAGAAGGATTTATAAGAGTGAATTTCATCTCTAATTAATTTCTTTATAATTAATTATCTTAATTTAAAATATACGTAAAATTCACTATCTTTGAAATGATTTTTTTTAATTACAAATCTTTATTTTAGAATATGTTCTTTGGAATTTAATTTGATTATTAATAATTATGAAATAGATGGTAAGTATTTAATCTTTGAAGAATTTTCTATAATCTTCTTAGTATAAATTACAAATCAAAGATTTAGATTTATCTTGAAAGTATTTATGTCATATCTCTACTTTTAAGTAAATTGACTAATTTTAAAAAATTGTCCCATGAATGTGTCATATCAACTTGAATTATTGTTCTATAGACACATGGTATTAGCAATAGTCTATTTAAAAGTTAAAAATATAATTAGTATAATGGGAGCTAATCTATATGGTTATATGCTTTATTAAATGTATATATGTTTAACTTATACATTAATTTTTTAATTAATAATTATAATTATTATTTTAAAAAAAATTATAATTTGATCAATGAGTTTTTATGGTCTTTTAATCTTGGTAATGTGAGATGTATCATGATGTAATTTTTTGATGTTTATTGTAATTTACCAACATTTTAATTTATATTATTGTGGTAGTTATTATTATTGACTCTAAATTAGAGAAACTTAAAAACCATTATTTTTTAAATCCCTTATCATTAAACTTCTTTTTCTAAGAAAATTTTTTTATTTACTAAGAATTCCAATTTTATATATTATTTTCAACCTCCTGTGGTTATCAATTATTGAAGAGGATTTTGGATTTTCCAGTGTCAGAGAACAATTGTGGACGTTTAGAATCCCAACTAGGATCCATCTTCTAGATTATAATATTTTTACATATTATATGTATTTCTCATAAATTTTGTATTCTTATCTATTGTATAAAAATAAGTACAAAATAAATCATAATAATTTTAACTAAACTTAAGAGTATTAATAATATATATTTAATATTTCAAATCTAAACTTGTTCCATTAAACATTTGAGAAGTTTTTTATTATTGAATATATATATTTTTAAATAAAAATAAAATCATAATCATTATTTATATAAAAATTAATAAACATAAATATTACAACTAATAATGTTTGTGGATTTTTTTATAAACACTAGAAACTTTTAAAATTGGATCCTTCATTTTCTATTTATATAAAAAATAATAAACATAAATGCTAAAAGCTCCAGTGTGTTTTAATATCAACTAGCACTTGGTTATTGGGTAAAAATATTCGAACACTCAATCATGTGATAATTGTTGATGGTTCCTTTAATCCAACACATTATCTTTCAGGATTATTTTCATGTGTGGATCTCTGGATACACGCAACATGTTTAGTCCTATCACTTGGTTTGGAAAGGAACAATGGAGGAAAAAATTTGTAAGAAACATGTAGCAAAGGTGGGTCTTTGACCAATAGTTGTTGGTAAGAAACAAGTTCATAGGTTCTTGAATAAGAGGAAGTTTTAATTCTATTAAACCTTGGAGGAAAAAAATTGTAAGAAACATGTAGCAAAGGTGGGTCTTTCACCAAGAGTTGTTGGTAAGAAACAAGTTCATAGGTTCCTGACTAAGAGGAAGTTTTAATTCTATTAAACCTTGAAGATAACGACAATGTTTCCAATAATTGTGATGAATTTAAAGAGTGACTCACCCAACTAGAGAATAGGGTTGAAGCTTTCGCTAGTTCTAATGTTATGCTTCACAAACATATTCCCCTTTTATGAAGAGATTGCTTGAACACCATTACTCAAGTTGGATTGCCAATTTTCAGGAGATTCTTCTCCAGGATAATGAAGATAAAATAATTTACAAAGAAGAGAAAAATATGGCATGGAAAAATCGTGAAAATTTCACCGAATTGGAAAATCTCAAGCCTTCCATGGAAAGCTCTCATGTTGAGATGTTCCAAGTAACAAATCAACATGTTGAACAAAATGCTGGAAATTATGACTAGAATTTAGGACAAGCCACAATGTGAAATTTGAGTAAGAGAAATCATGCTAATGACCAAAATTTCAATAATGGTGACAAAGCTATAGGACAAAGAATAAATAAAAAATCCAATAACATTTTTCACAGTGTCACAGTTGAGTAATCGAAGCCATGTTAATCACCAAAAGTTCAAGACTCGTGACAGAGTTATAGTACAAAGCATAAATAAAAAATATAATAACATATATCATCCTATGGAGCTAATATTGCACACAGTGACATTGTCCTTGTACAAAATATGACTGGTAAATATAATAACGAGAGTTATGAAAATTCCCTACCTTGAAGTGAAGTGAATCTCCCAAGTAAATTTACATGTGGTGATTGTCCTTGTTCTCAAGTGAGTTAATCGGAACAAATAGATTTTCACGGTTAAAGAGACACACTTAGTGCCTTAATTAAATAATAATGAGCTTCATGGAATACAAAAAGATAACACAATTAATATAAAGAAAATATTGAAAACCTAGAATTTCTAGCTTTTATTCTTGTAGAATAAATTATTAGATAATATATGCCAAAAGTTATGGTTTCATGACAAGTGTTATATAATATTTTGAATGAAATATTAGTTATATCAAGTGCTCAATCTTATAAAAGATCTAAAGTTTAAGTTTACAACAAGTATCGGAGACCATTACAAGCTTGCTACTTTCGATTCCTTTGAAACACTTGGTTACTCCTATGGTCCACAATTCATACATAAATTCATTTCTATATAATATTTTCAATAAAATATTAGTTATATAAAGTGCTCAATCTTACACAAGATATCAAGTTTAAGTTTACAACAGGTATCGAACACCATTACAAGCTTGCTAGTTTGGATTCCATTGAAATTCTTGGATACTCCTATGGTCCACAATTATTAAATCAATTCATAAGAAAAATGCAGCAGTGATACACCTCATCTCCAATGTAAATTGATGTTGAAATTCCTATCCTTTGGATTTTATCTCTTAAAAGAACCACACCATCTAGGCTTGATTCTAGCTAAGGTTGTGTGAATTCTACAATCTTCCAGCGATTTGTCAAAAGAGAAACATCTCTTATGGTTTCATCAAAGTTTTGCAAGACTTCAAATTTGAATAAATGCACTAATATGGTATGTAAATGCTTATTTAAATACATCATAAATTATTTGAGGCAATGTAAGTGTAGTTATAAGGTCATCAAAGTAATGAAGCCATGAAATAGACTTTATTACAAGAAATACCGCCATGAAAAAACCCATTGGTAAAAGAAAGCTTGACGTGAATTTATCACATTGCCAAAATTAATGTAACACAGAAACGATGAGAAACAACAATTATATTTAATTTTATTGAAGTGATAAGCATGACCGAATTAAATATGCCCAACCATAGTTGTCACAAACCACATCTTCAATTTCTAAGAGGAAAAAAAAAAGACATTCAATTTTCTGAAACACCCATTGAAGGTTCATGTGTTTGAGATAGGCACAGAAAACTAGAGGATATGAAAACTCAAAGATAATAAACTCAAAGATAATTCCTTTCACGATGTATTATGCATCTTATGCTTAGAAATTAATGTTGGAAAATACATATTCCAATGAGAGACTGAGTTGGATGAAATGAAAGTCACTGTAAGCATGTTGACCACCTCATTAAACTAGTTTGATATTAGAACTTAACTATTCTCATTTCTAAATTATATTTGTATTTCCATGGGCTTATTTGAAATCGTTTTAATCTCGACAACCAACATTATTAATAGTCAAAGATTCAAACCTAGGGTTATGTTGAGTATCTTCATTTACTAGGGAAATCAAATCATCTTAAGTTGTATTTAATACTTTGTTGAAGTCTGTTTTTACATCAAATATCACTTTATCCATTGAATTATAGTATGGATGATTTAGATGTTGTTGTTATTATTATACATATTAATGTAATTTACGTTGATTTTTAAAAATGGAGCAAGATTTTGATTTTCTTCTTGCAAACAATTAACAGAAATATCATTAGTCAACCATTATAAGTTTTCACAAAATCTATATTGACATTATCCATTCAAATTTAAAATAATCCATGTATATTGAAATCAACAAAAAATTTCTCACACAAACACATAAATAAAAAAAAATTGTATAAAATGCTAAGTTCAGTCTTGTATGCTACTATTTCTTAGAATCCTACCTTGAGGCATTCTCATTGCAACATATGATGCAATTTCTTATTTATATACAAACAATATATTAATTTAACAACTATGCAATTTCATTGTTTTAATATTTAATAATGACAATAATATTAATAATAATATATAAAAAGATTAGTAATATCAATAATAATATATAGAGATTAGTTTAATTTGGGCAATGAGATGAAATAATAATTTTAATATTTAATAATATTAAATATAGCATTTTTTATTTCTATTTAAATATCAATTATCTTGCACTTACAAATCAATCCAAAAAAACAAACAAAGTTGAAAAGTCAATATCCAATTCAACGATGAACTAGTTAAATTGGAATAATTAAATGGCGGGGATTATCTTGGCAGCGAAGTAGAACGCAGAGAATCTCAGCGAAATTCGAATCAAATGCAATGAAAATGTGATAAACAAAAGTTAAACCTCGTAAAAAGGAAGGATGCAGAATGTTACGATTAAAAAAAAAAGAAATAACCTCATTAACAAAATAGAAAATTACGATAAATTTTCTTTTAACCCAAAAACAATAAATTCTCTTTTAACCTCCTTAAAGAACAAAAGTAAGATAAATTTTCTTTTAACCTCTTAAAAAAGCACAAAATTAGGATAAATTTTCTTTTAACCTCATTAAAAAAGCACCAGCTCACAACTTTTAACGTGATAAAAAAAGCACAAACTAAGCGTGGTAATTGCATTGGATGAATTCTTACAAAATATTTCCGGTCGAACTCAAGGTTTGCGCTAACCGTTCAAAATATTTTTAAATTCATCCGATGAATGTATGTCTGTTTAAACAGAGCTACCTTAATTTCATTGCCAACATGTACATGGATTAGGGTAACAGTGGTGCCAAAACTTTCGTTCTACCAAATTTCTGATGATGAATTGCAAAAACTGCTTTGGTTTTTTCAAGTTGCAACTAATTGCAATTTTTAATTTTCCTTTCTTTTTCTGGAGATTATGGTTTTTGTTTCCTTATATTTCTGTTTTTTCATTTTCATCTATGAATTTTCACTGGTTTTAATAGTTATCTTGGATGGGATGGGGCTTCTGTTCGATATTTGTGAGTTCTTTTCTGGTTTCGCAATAATATAAAGTGTTCTTGTTCGCACTATTGTAACTATTGATTCAGGATCTGGCAATATAGCAAACAATTCGGCTGAGACTTCACGTAAAATTAATTTTCGCTAAAGCCCTCCTCTCTATTACATGTTCATGTTCAAATATTATATTTGACATTACTATTTTTGTTCAATATTACATTCAATTAATTGTAATAATAATTGTCAATGTTGATCATCTATAAAAAAGAGTTTTTGAAGTGTAATGTGATCCATTTTAAATACAAACTAAGGTTATAAATGGGTACGCAATTCGCTACATGTTTTAACTATTTTTGAAGTATATGCATTGGTACTAATGTGATAATTGATTAAAAATCTAGCTCTACTAAACTCCCAATCCTATCATTCGTAGTTTGTACTCCTATTATTAAAGATTTAGGATTATGTATTTATGGAAAAGAAAATATCAAAAATAAAATTAACTAAAGAGATATTATTGAGCTTCAATATGTAACATTACACTCTCAAAGCTCCACAAAATTGCTTTTCAAAATTTGTCAACTTTCTCTCACCTCTTTTATTTAAAGATTGTAATTCACAAAGCTCCACAAAATTGGTTTTCAAGATTTGTCAACTATCTCTCACATGTTTTATTTAAAGATTATAATTCACAAGCCTTCCTTGTCCATGATTTTCAGACCTTCTTCCTTCTATTTAGTTATTTGAATTCAAAATCTTTTTTTTATAAGAGTACATTTTGTTTTCAATTAATTTCCTCACAATTAATATTTTTAACTTAAATGATACTTAAAATACATTATTCCTTGAAATAATTATTATTTTATATTTTTATTTTATTATCAGTAGTGACTAGAAGGACGGTAGGGATCTAATCTTCATGGAATTTTCTACAATATTTTTAGTAGTAGAGTCACTTATCAAAAGTTTAGATTTATCTCAAAAGTGGTTATGTCATCTTTGTGTTTTTAAATAAATTGATCAATTTAAAAAAATTGACATGTGAACATGAATTATGGTTTTATGGGTGTGTGGTATTAGTAAGAGCCTATTCAAAAGTAAAAAATCTAAATGATAAAATGGAGGCTAATCTCTATGATTAAGAATATTGTTACATGTTGTTTTTAAATGTGTATATGTTTAACTCATACATTAATTCTTTTTATAATTAATAATAATAATAATAATTTCTGATTGTAAACATCTATGATCCATAATTGTTTAACTGTGATCCAGAGTATTTTTAAAATTAGATTCCTATTTTTTTAATTGTTTTCTCTATTTATATAGAGAGCCTGTATAATCATAATCAATCCTAGAAAGGGAGAATGAATAAAGATACACAAATATATTACCATATAAGTAATTATTCGATGTTTAAGAAAATATAAAAATATATTAGTAATTTATATAAATAAATATTTAATTTTCTAATAAATGTTGATCAGGAAACTAGTTCAATGCTAATGATTGGATAAACTTACTCATCTTAAATATGATTGATTTTAAATATAAACTACGGTGGTGTGGTATTTGAAACTAATTCATTGGCTATATGTGTTGTTTTTTCCGCCTATTTAACGATTTCGAATATGGTACTATTGTGATAATGATTAAAGATCTAGTAATGGAGCAAAAGACCCCTCACTGTCGTCAGGTAAAATTCTGCTCTGCTAAATATCTGGATCACCTTTCTTCCATGCTATGTTAAAGGAGTATAGTTATAGTCGATTTAAATACAAACGACTGTGATGTGGTACTTGAAACTAATTCAGTGGCTATACGTGGTTCTTTTTTTTTCTTATTTTAACTATTTAGAAGCTGGTACTGTTGTGATAATTGATTAAAGCTGTAGCAATGGAGAAATAGCAATGGAACAAGAGATTGCGCCTTGCTATGAGTTTAAATTGAGCTCTTCTAAATATGTTGATCCTCTTTCTTTCATGTTATATTAAAGGCGTATAGTTATTATTCATGTTCTCTTCATTTTCTATTGAAGGTGAGGTTAAATTAATTATTTTGTTAACGAAACAATAATACATAAATTTTGTTTACCCGTATGCGGGTGCTTTGCTGTGATCGGAGGGGCCAACAAGGCGCCATGTGGTAGGAGAAATATCCATCCCACGCACCCGCACATGGTCACCCACTCAACATTAAATGCCTAAGCAAGCCTGTCTTAAATTCATGCTTCACCACCTTCATTACGAGGTCCTCCTGCTGTAGAGCATTAATAGCTCTCGATTCTATCACCATGGCTATTAAGCCTACTACTCGCGCTCATTTGGCCTCCAATCAGCTCTCCCTTCTATTATCTGTTTGTGCCTCATGTTTCTCCTTTTGACCCCTAGTTCATGGCCCTTCTCATCCCTATTTGAGCCTTCCCAGGACATTCTCAGGTGGTGGCATCTCCTTTCCTATGCTGCGGAGTGCTCCCTCCCTATCCTACACTTTATTTCATTCGTGTTTCATGCCATGGCGTCACTGTATACGGTGTAGAAGACATGGAGGCCGCGACCTCCCCTCCAGACCACCTCTATCGCACGCCATGGGTAGGGAACTGAATCTTTCAGTGGGCTGGGAGGAGTTGAGAAGACTCGAACCTGTTAATATTTCAGCCTAATTATCCTTGTATCTAGTTGTCTCCCCTTCGGCCTCCTCAAGCATTCGGCCCAAAGAGCAACCGTGTAAGTTGATCATCCTGACTGAGCCAGAATTTATCCCTCTCAAGATGAAATCTCTCCCTATGTAGAGCGCCTCTAGTATTAGCCACTCCACCAACAGTAATTTGGGTCCCAACGATGGTAGAAGCTCAAACAATGACGAAGGAGATAAGAACGAGGACAAAAATCAGCTCACGACCACCTCCAATTATCCAGACATGCTAGGATCACCACATCCTTAGGTCACTAGCCACATGCTAAGAAAGGAGGATGAAGACTCATTCTATGCGTCTTCATTCTATGCTTGCAGGATCGAGGATGAATAAACCAAATCCAGCAAGAAGGATGATGGTCCACACTAGTTTCAATTGTAGGGTGCACTTCCCTCTTTCTAGTTTTTTTGTAGCGTTCTCTAGTCTAAACATGCTTTGGAATACTTCTCTCTAAAACTTAAGTTTAAATTTCACTACAGTGTATGTTGGTTTCCCATTTTGGGTAGCGTCTATTTTGTGCTACTGGTGAGCTAGTTTCCCCACTTGGGGCAGTCCATTTTCTGGTTTAAAATCTTGATACTTTCCTCTAGAATTGGTTTTCCAAGTCTGGAGGAAGAGATATGTAATATTTTGATCTGTATAATACAATAGATGTAGTCTAAATTAGAAAAAAAAATGTAAATTTTGGTTTGGTTGAATTTCATCACATGTTGCCATAGAAAAGGGTTGCTGCAGCAGATGGTGATTTATGTTAGATACAAACCTTCATAAATGGGTATGTATTATTTTAAATATTCCTGGGTCTTAGAAATTGATAACCATTAATAATGAAAAACAAAACTGTTATATGATATAAAATAGAAAATATACTCATAATCGAAATAGAATCCAATGGGCTTTACAATATTTCCATGTTTTGCATTGAAATCAAGGTTGTTTATATCAGGAAATGAAAAGCTTAGAAATTCTTAAGATAAACATGCAGTTATAATATTTATTTTGTGTCTTTTAATAGATAATAAGACTGCCAACATTATCATATTTATTTGATTTTAAAGTATTTCTTTGTTATTGGAGGGTTTGAATGAGGCGAACGAGGGTTTGAAGAACGCAAACATAGTAGATATTCAGGGTTTCGAAGCAGATCGCCACAGCTGACTGGCCGTTCCATGGCTGCGTCCTCGGGGGGAGGGCAGCCACCCTCCTACCGTAATATCACAAGCGGGGATCAATCACAGTGGCCATCACATCCATCTTCTACACAGCAAAAGGCTGCCCCTATCCTGGGTGCAGAATGGCAAGCCAAGATGAAAGGACAATGCTTGCCAAGGGCAGTAAAGAAGCCAAGATTTGTTATAACAGCAACAAAACTGGACGAGTATCGAGGATATATGAAGAATCACACATTAATCTGTAAGTTTATAGGTATCTGGCCTTCAGAAAAGGAATTATTGAAATGGATTCAAACAAAATGGCAACCTAAAGGTCACATTGATCTGAAAGTAGGAGCCAAAGGTTTTTTTACAGCTATTTTTTCAAATTTACAGGATAAAAAATGCATTTTTGAGGGAGGGCCCTATTTTTATAGCAATGCAGGGCTTTTTCTAATATAATGGGAGGAATGTTATAACCCCGAACAAGAGAAATTTCTAGCTGCTCCAGTTTGGGTTTGGGTATTTGGGCTCCCTATGGATTTTTGGGACCCCGAAATTTTGGAAGGAATAGGAAACTTATTGGGCACATTTGTTAAAATTGCAGACTCCATAGCCTGGGGTCACTACACATCCTTTGCCAGAATATGTGTGTACATGAATATCTCTGAACCCTTACCAGAGATGATAGAACCAGAATATGAGGGTAAAATCTGGTCCCAGCTTATAGATTATGAACATATACCCTTTCGCTGCCACCGATGGCATGAGTACAGACATTTGTACAAATCCTGTCCCTTAAACACTCCAGAGCAACAACCATCTTGGGTCAATGGCCCTGATACACCACCTCGGCAGGATGAAGAAGGGTTTGTTATAGTCAACACAAAAAAAAGAGAACAGTGAACAGTGAACCAAGGCCCAGTGTCGAATATAAAGCAAAACCCTCCTAGCTCGACAACAACAGCTAATAGGTATGAGGTGCTACAAGAGGAAGGCAAACAGTCGGGTGCAGAGGTTGTAGTGGAGATCCCAGTAGAAGGACAAGCGAAGATAGTACAGAAAACCCAATCCTCAAAGAGGAAAGCAGGGCCAGACCTAGAAGCACTTGAAGATATTGCTTAGCAAGAACTCATTCCAATGGAGGTTGAACAACCCAAAAATGATTTGAGTGCAGAAGAGAAACTGTTGAAATGTCTTCTGTTCAAATGGCGAAATCTTGACGGTCATTTCATTCCGACAGATCAGAAGAAATTGTATAAGGAAACTTTTGAGCATTACCTGACAAATCAAGCCCAGCGAGAAGCTAAAGAACAAGAAGAAGTAGCCAGAAAAAAATGCACCTCCTCCATCAAAACCGGCCAAGAAGAGAGGACGACCAACCCTGCAAGAATCAATACAGTTAGTAGGAGAAATGCTGATAAATACAGGAAAGATAATACCGTTACGAAAGGTATTTAAATAACTACCTAAAAATTCTTAATGAAGGTGCTCTCCTGGAACATACGGGGTCTGAACAGCAAAGGTAAACAGAGACATCTGAAAGAAAAACTACAGGCTGAGAAACCTCAGGTTATGCTGCTACAAGAAACAAAGGTCATGGGGCAGAAGCTCCAGTCTATACTGAAATCATTTAAAATACAATACGAGGTCATGGATATTGACGTAAGGGGGATGTCGGGAGGAATAGCCATCCTCTGGAATGAAGCATAAATCAGAGCAGAGGGATGGATAGGCTTGCCCCGAATTTTAACAGCAACCTTCCGCCAGATTGGAGCAGAGGACAGGGTATTCATCTCGACTGTATATGGACCCCCAATCCCAGGAGAGCATGCAGAATTTGTACAGGATATACGTAAGTTGAGTACAATGCATAATGAAAAATATTGGCTTTTAGGAGGATATTTTAATATGATTCTAAATCTTTCGGAAAAAAAGGGATGGATTCAAAAAGAGGAACAAAAAATGACTCTTTTTCAAGAAGTTCTACATGATCTCCGTCTAGTGGATATTCCAATAGTTAATGGCAAATATACCTGGAATAACCGCAGAGGAGAACAACATCAAATCGCCTCCAGGTTGGATCGTTTCTTAGCAACTGAAGCTTTGGTGAGCTTGGATATATACTATGAACCCGCTATTCTCCCTGCACTGGGCTCTGACCACTGGTCGATCAGATTGGAGATTGATGTGAAAGCAAGTCGCCAGAATCGACCCTTTAGGTTCAAAATTTTCTGGCTACGGGACCCAGGCTACATGGAAAAAGTTAAAAAATGGTGGTATTCAAACCCAGTCCGAGGCCACAACAAGATGCACTCTTTCCAGCTACGCCTGAAACAATTAAAAGTGGAAATCAAATGTTGGAACCATAATGAATTTGGTAATATAGACCAAGACCAAATCCGTTTGAACGAAAAAATGAAGGCGATTCAGCAGCAAATCATACTACATGGTAGAATAGAGGAGCTAGCCTTGGAAGAAGGATGCAATCTTAGCCAACAATAAGAGAAAAGAAAACAAGAGGAGATCACGTGGAAGTAGAAATCTCGTGTTAACTGGCTCAAAGAGGGTGACCGTAATACAAAATTCTTTCATCGAGCAATGTTACAGAGGCACCAACACAACCGAATTTTCTCTTTAAAAGCAGCAAATGGAGAGACACTAATCAAACATGACGATATGGAAATAAAATTGGTTAACCATTTCCAGGATCTCCTCACGGAACCACTCCCTAACCGCCAGGCAGCCATTCAAAGGATCACTGTGCACATTCCTCAAATGATCACTCGGGAACAAAATCTTGCGTTGCTGAGAGTTGTTACACTACAAGAGGTTGAAGAGGCGGTCTTACAGCTACCTCAGAATAAAGCCCCAGGGCCTGATGGGTTCACCAGTGAATTTTTCAAAGCAGCATGGCCATTTATAGGTCTCGATATCCTAGAAGTTGTGGAGGAATCTCGGAGAAACAAAAAGGTATCTCCAGCTCTGAACACAACCTTTCTAACACTTATTCCAAAGAAAAAAAATGTAGATACTCCAGTTGGCTTCTGACCAATAGCGCTCTGCAATGTTGTCTATAAAATTCTCTCTACTATTATGGTTAATCGTCTCAAACCTTTGATTCCTACGCTAATTGACTCGGAACAAATAGGTTTTGTGCAAGGAAGACAAATTTTGGACAGAATAGTGGTGGCACAGGGAGCAATTCATACTCTCAAGAAAGACAAAAAGAAAGGATTGCTAATTAAATTGGATTTATCTAAAGCATACGACTACATCATCTGGCAATACCTGATTGAGGTGATGCGCGCCTTCGGGTTCGATGACAGATGGCTTCAATGGTTGCACTCATTCATATCCTCTCCACTTTTCTCAATACTCTTGAATGGTAGTCCTTCAGTTCCATTTAATAGTTCGAGAGGCCTCAGACAAGAAGACCCCTTGTCTCCATTTCTCTTCATCATTGCCACAGAAGGTTTAGGAAGATTAATTGAAGCCCAAGTTGCAGAAGGAAAGCTACAGGGATTGCAATTGTGGGGATCCCAACTCCCATTGACTCATCAAAAATTCGTTCATGACACTCTCCTATTTTCTATGGCCTCACTAAAAGAATGCAAAACCATCCTCAACATTTTGGAAGTCTTTATGGAAGCCTTAGGCACTAAAATAAACAAAGATAAGTCCAATGTTTATTTCTTTAACTGTGCAGCAGAGCTGCAGAATCACCTTGTCAGGACCCTCGGATTTCAACGGGGATCCTTTCCGCTGAAATACCTAGGCATGTTTTTAAATCGAAGACCCACCCGCCTCGCAGATTGGCAAGAGATTATTGTAAAAGTAGAGAAACGAATAGAAAATTGGGCCTTCAGAACTTTGAATGCACCAGGCCGCCTCATATTACTAAAATCAGTGCTGCAAGCATTACCTATCTATCTGTTGTCGGGGAGGGCCTGCTCGAAAGGGATATGTGCTCAATTAATAGACATTTTCAAAAAACATTTATGGCAAGGAACCCAAGCTAACAGAAAGTGGGCACTTATCTCTTGGGACAAATTACTAAGATTAAAGGAAGCAGGTAGATTGGGACTTCGAGACCCCTTCATCCTGAAGAATGTGTTGGGTGCAAAACTCTGGTGGTGCTAGCTCATGGGAGGGCAAGACCTCTGGAAGAAAATATGGCAAAAAAAATATGAAATGCCAATAACAATCTCAGGCCAACTGAAAATTGACAGGACACGAAAAGGCTCCTCAATATGGAATCTAGCAGCACTGAACAGAAATTTAATCTGCGTACATAGTTTTTGGGAAATTAGAGACGGGAAAACAACTATGT